>LUCH01000146.1:168106-191004 GCA_013368495.1 Paragonimus heterotremus
GAGAAAGGCACGAAGGCCGGATACATCTTTCGATGGAGGCATCGTCTTGATTGCTTGAACACTGGCCGGATATGGATGGCGTCCATGTTTGTCAATAATGAACCCAAGATATTTGACACTGTGCAACATAAAAATGCACTTCTCCTTCCTCAGCAGGAATCCATACTCCTTAAGTCTTGACAACAACATGTCCAGTTTCTGTGCCACGTCTGCAGCGTCACAGCCCAAGATTATAATATCGTCCAAATAAGCAACACAACCTGAAAGGTCAGGCAGCATGGTGTCCATTATCTGCTGGAAGATTGCTGATGCAGTTTTGATGGCAAATGGTAGTCGTGTATAGTGGAACAAGCCTCTGTGAGTGTTAATTGTCAGCAATTACCTCGACTCTTCTTCCACGGGTATTTATAGATATGCGTCCGCAAGGTTCACTTTGGCAAAACATTGTCCCCCGTTGAGCTTCGTAAAAAGGTTTTCTGGCACTGGTAGAGAATATTCGTAATTTTTTAACGCCGCGTTCAAGGCCAGTAAAAACGTCGGCACATATTCAAACTCCGCCGTTAGCTTTCTTGACAACCACAATGGGAGCGGCCCATTCCGAGTAATTCACTGACTGTATGATGCCTTCCGCTTGCAACCGATCAAGTTTGCCGTCCACAATCGGCAGTGCAGCATACGGGACTGGTCTTTTGGGTCTGAACACTGGTTTCACTCCTGGATGTAATGTGAGAGTTGCCTTCGCTTTTGTTCAAAGACCGAGGCCTGGTTCAAAAAAGGGACGCTTGCCGAATCTTGAGTCCCTCAATCTGACGTTGAATTCCTGGCTCCAAAAGCAGTGTTTCTGACCGACTGTGTAGTTTCGTTTGACTGCATATGCTGTTTACCGGCTGATCTAGTAGTTTCAAGTCGTCCATCAAATCAAGGCCAAGTAGATCCAAACCTGGATGATCTGTGCCGAAACAACAGGCTTAGATTTGGCTGTCTCCGAACGTCACCTCACCCCGGCTGGCTTCAAGGTTTCGCCTGAGGCTTTCCGAGCCGTATGATGCGTTGGAAGCAGTGGAGGTCGCCCACGCTCTCGCCATGTATCACGGGAATTCAACGTGATATCAGAAGCAGCGTCTAATTGCAAGCGGGTAGGCACACCACTAATGCAAAGAGTAACGTACTTGCGTTTGGATTTCTCATCAATTTTGAATGTTGCGGTGATCGCCTTTGACTTGCTGAGGGAGAACTTCGGGCGCCTGTGAAAGTTTTTTGATGTTGGGATGGTTGAACTAGTGCGTGACAGCATATTTCTTTGTGACCTCTTTTCCCACATCTGTTGCATATATGATTTTTGAACGGACAAAGACGAGCAAAGTGCCATTCCTTGCAATACCAGCGCGCTGATGGTGGTTTTGAATTTACTGCTGGCTGGCGGTTTGTTTCTTTAGCCGTGTTCTTGCTGCTGACTGCATAAATAATTTCTGGAGGACCCGTTGAACTAGCCTGCTGAATCATTGTTGTATCGTGTTTCAGGTTGACTAGTCGTTGGTATTCTGTTGTGACATTCTGAAGTGTGATATCTGGACACTACTCGATTTTGTTCAAAATTCTGGTCCGAATATCTGTGTCTTGGGGTGGATGCAAACCGCATATAAAGATGAGACACTTGTATTGATCGCCTGACATGGTGCGAAATGTGGAACGTTGGCATTTCCGGTTGACATCAGCTGCATACGATATCCAGCCATCGTTAGGATTCCTTGTTTACTCCAGACAGTTATATCGAATATTGGACAAGGATGATTGCTCACAGAAAATGTGTGACAACGTCCTTGTGGTTTCTTCGATGGTTAAATCTCTGGGATGTTTTGGCAAAATGAAATTCACGAATCGTTCGTGTTCTGTTGTGCCTAGTCTTCGCAATAATAGTCTGATTTCCTTGTCTTTGGGAAGTTGCGCCATCTCCACACATTAAAGTCCTCTTCATATTCATGGAACCAAGAATCAAAAGCGAATCTAACGATAGCATCCAAATGGAACTCACTGACTTGTTGGATCGTCAATTCTGGTATAGATTCCTGGTCCTGGGTTGCACCTCCCAGTGACTTACTCGAAAACTTCGGCATCACTTCGATAAGCTTCGCCTGTGACTACTCGAAAATCGTCTGCTGCTGCTGAAAGAGTGCCTGCATCTGCTGCATGGAGATGGTCATTATGGGATTCGGTTTGACTCTGTCGCTACCGATAGAGCACGTCGTTCTTTTGCCAAACGTTCTACTACGGCTTGACTGCTAGACGTGGGTCCCTGCTATGTGGCTTCACCCAATCTACTTACACAGAGACAAGGAGAACGCGATTGCGGACAAACACGCTGTATTGCCACATACCAGTTCGACTAAATGAAGAAAATGCCTGTAAATATGTATCAGGAAATTGCAGCCAAATATGGTCATTTACGTGTTGAATCACTGTCTGCTTGTTTAGGCCACTTCGTTGCCAAGTGGTCAAGTAAGGCCAATTCCTTAGGCGTTAGTTTCTCGGGCTGGCGTGACACCCACGTTCACTTGCACGTCTCCTGCTAGTTGGTCCGACGTGCCCCTCAGTGCCTTGTTTGATTTCGTCAGCCGTCACCGAGGGCCTGATTAGACTGTTTCGATGAATTTGCCTCCTAACAAATATATATACTGCAACCGGCTTACTCGGACATGTCTTCAATATTTTTTCTTGACATAATTTACCAAACTGTGCTGCAAATGGTCCAACAGATTGATGCCCAAATCGTAGTCGCTATAAAACACCATTCGACTATGGAAAGCAAAACCTCAGCGCGCTGACACCCGAGTATTTGTATCGACTCTGGAATGCAGAGTGTACAGAGAAGGCACGTCAAGCTAGCGAAGCACGGGGCGAGTTGTGATTGTAGCCCAGGACGGATATTACAATATGGATAGCTTGAGCAAACTGAAAGTAGGTAAAAAGCGGGGTTAATCAAAAATCTATATGTGAGTGCGACTATCAAAACTGTCATTTATTATAGTCGCCGCATCGCTCTTCCATAGAAGGCTGGTAAGTTTTACACACGCCCTCGTTATTCCAGAAAGTGGGGAATTAAATATAGATATGTCTTTCTGAATGTTAACAATTACAGGGTGATAAATGTAAGGAAAAATGCATTGAGATGGGGATTGTCAAAGTTCAGAGGGTGGTCGTACAAACAGTGGCCGGTGCGCTGGAAGGATTCTTTTATTTCAGTCATTTAGTCTCCGGTGCATTTTCGCTCCATTACTACGGGCTGCCCGACCCCGAAAGCTCTTGAGAGAAATGGGGGTAGGTTTGTCTGGTGATGTACCACAGGTAGTTGGAGTTGTCTCTCTTCGCTGCATGTTGGGATAGTCTGTAAGTGAGAAAACATCATGAAGTACCCGCAGGACAAGCGGGAAGGGATAACTCACTGTGTCAAAATATCCCAGTGACAATAATTTCACAGCTAACGACTTCACGGACCTTGTAATTTTGAGAGACTGTCTTTGGTTTATCCTTCTTCTTGTGCTCCCGTCTAAAGTTGATAGGCTTAAGAATGAAGATGGTAATCATACGAATAGACCTGGCCCAGGGCCACGCCGTTTGTATTGCGGACCTGGTAACATATCATATAGTTGCGAAGGCATGAGAGTTAAAGCAAACAATTCGGTTTTTTGCTTTTTATACAAATGTGCGTATGTTATAATAAAATGTCATTTTCAAAAATAAGTAACGTTAACGTATTTTGCGAAGCGCACGAACTTGCGGAACAGTGGTTGCGGGAGTTGCAGGGGGTTCCTGGGTCAGAACACTTTTTGCTGGCACCGGGGGTTCCCGGCGAGGAACGTTCCTTGTCGACGGAAATGCGGCTGATAATTCCTTCATAAATGCTGGTTTCAGCTTATAGACAGAAACTACCTCGCGCTTGCCGTTGCGGCCAACGGTGAAGGTTTTTGTGCTTTTTGCGAGCGAAAGATAGGGGTCGATGTGTGGGGGTTGCAGTGACCGACGAAGACCACCAGTACGAACGAAACATGTGTGCACGAAGAAAGTTTGGCGTGCGTGTGCACAGCTGATGGATGCTACTTAGGCTGCACCGGGCGTATCTTTCGCGGTGTAGCTGTCACAATCGTACAGTAGTGCTGAAGGTGCGGGTGAGACGTGTCCACCTGGTGGCTTCAGTGTGCAGCCAAAGATAGGTCCCGCTGCAGTGACATTCAAGTCCTCTTCAACTGTGTTCTGCGGTCCTAAAAGTACCAGCGGAAGCGCCTTTATCGGAGAAAGATTAAAACAGGCGCTAAGAGATACTTCAAGCTGATGATGAAAACGTGCTGCTGGATGATGAGCCGTAGTGCGAATTTGTTTATTTCTTAGCGTAATTGAGTGGGCCGAAGAACGTCCTTCAAAGTGCGATCAGCGACGTGTGGTTACAGCTGCTGGACAACCGAACTCTGCCACCCAGCGTTCCAGGAAGGCGCTGATTACAGTTTCGGAGGAACAGTCGGGTAGCGGCATGGCTGCGGGCCATCTTGTGAAGCGGTCAACATTTATCAACGGATAAATAGAGCTATTCCAGGGTGATGAGGGGCCTGCCAAATCGACGTGCACCTGATTAAAACGTGCGTCTGGCAAAGAAAAAGTGCCGATGAGGCTGTTTGTATGACGGTAGATTTTGGAACGCTGCCATTGGGGACAAGAACGGCTCCAATTGCGGACATCGTGGTTTACCTTAGGCCATACGAAACTTTCAGTGACAAGTTTGACCGAAGCACGTATGCCAGGATGAGACAGACTATGCAGTTCGTTGAACACTGCGCAGCGGAAGGATGCAGGTACTACAGGGCGAGATGTGCCCTAGGAAGCGTCGCAGGGAATTGTTCTCTCCGACGGTGTCAGAGATACCGGTTGGATTGTGAGAGAACTCTTTTGAAGAAGATGCTTGAACTCAGTGTCAGTGGCTTGCGCAACAACCATGGCTGCCAAGTCGATGCCATTGTCTGCATATGTGCTGAGATTAGGGACGCGTGAGAGAGTATCCGCGACAGTATTATAGGTATCCGTCGTGAACTGAGAGATATAGTCCAGGTGTCTAACTTCCCTTGGGGAATGCCTGTCGAATGAAGCGTCTAAAGAATAAATCAACGGTTTGTGGTCAGTGCGAACCGTGAAAATCCTGCCTTCTACCGAATGCCGGAAGTGATGGATGCCTAAACAGATCGCTAGTAACCGCGTATCAAACGTGTTGTAGCGGGATTTCTCGGGTGGTAGGCGTTTGAAGAAAAGAGCTGAAGGTTGCCACTGCTTATCAACGAATTGCCGTAACACAGCGCCGACAGCTGTGTCGGAAGCGTCGGTTATGATTGACAGTGGTGCGTTCAGATCAATTTGAGCAAGGAACGCCAAGTCGGCGATCGCATCCTTGAGCTTAGCGAACGCAGTGCGTACAAACTCGGAGAACTGGAATTTGCGTTTACCTCCATGGAGAAGGTCAGTCATTGACCGCATTATGTGCGCTCAACGAAGTATGAAACGTCAGTAGCAGTTGATCAGACCACTAAAACGATGAAGTTGCTTACATGAAGTTGGTTAGAGGTATTCGCGGATGGCTTTCACCTTATCCGTGAGTGCCGCGATTATCTTTTCTGGGATCTTGTGATTCAGAAATCCTATTGTTGCCTTACTTAGTTCGCGCTTGGTGAAATTAACTGTGACTCTGCGTTGGGTCAAACGTTCCAGTGGGATGCATAAAGTTTTCTTCCTGTGAAGAGCTATCAACTAAATTATCATATAGATAAGGGCAGAGGAAGTCAAAACCGCGCGTTACTTCATGAATGAAGAGGTGAAAAGTTTGAGCCGCTTTACTCATACCAAATGGCATTAGAAATTCGAAGAGGCCGAAAGGAGTTATTATGGTCGTTCTGGGGATATCGTCTACGACTATCGGAATCCGATTATAAGCTCGTACTAAGTCTAACTTCCTCTAGATGGTTTTCTACATAAACAAGCGGGTAAATTCTGCATATGCAGGATTGGGTATTTGTCGGGGACGGATATCTTGTTGAGCCCGCGGTAATCACCGCATGGGCGTCAATCACCTGGCTTGTCGAGGACCATATGCAGCGGTGAGGCCCATGGACTCTCGGAAGAGAGTATTATCTCGAATTTGAGCACGTGCTCAAACTCTGCCCTGGCGAGCTTTATTTTGTCAAGAGCCAACCGGCGAGGCCGTGCTGAGACGGGGGTCACTTGGTGTGGGTTTGATCAGTGATATTGGGGGCCACTGTTGGAATGTCACTGTTTGTGCGAACGACCCGCGGGAATTCGGTGAAGAGATCCACGAATTGCTCAGGGGCGGCGGGATGAGCATATGTGGGTGTTATACCTGCAACTGTTGCGTACGTGCCGGGTATTCTTAGTTTGGTGCGAGAATCGATTAGCAGACGGCGTCTCGTATCGAACAGAAGGTCGTTGTGTTGGAGGAAATCGATCCCGATTACGGTGAAGGTTACCGCGGCAAATGTAAACAGCCAGAAGAATATACGCCAGGGGCCTAAGTTAAACGTTGAAGACCGCTGTTCATATGTGATTATAGAGTGTTATTCGCAGCAAGGAACTGGGCGCTACCATGGTTTGGCAACTCGTTCTTTGTGGAGGGAAACACGTTAACCTGCACTCCGGTAACAATTAGAAACTTGTGTGCGGTTTCCACATTCCTTACGAAAATGAGGCGACAGGGAGTCAGCGCCAGCGACATTGTTTGCCGTTACTGTTCGGCTGTTGAGTTTGCACCGCCTTTATGGTGCACAGGTGCAAGGTTTGGTGCAACGCTTGGCTCTGTTACCACAACTTTCAAGGTACCGACAACAGTCAGCTTTTGACTGTAGTTTCTTTCGCTTGGTTGATATATTAGGTCGACAATCTGAGGAACGGCTTGAATAACTTTTGTTCAAATCACTTTGCAAAGCTGTGATTTCTGCCCTTACACCCTTAATGTTTGCTGTTCACGTTTTGCGATAACCACACTGTTCAAACCACGCGTGCCTATTGTTAGATGTGGATTGGGTGTGGTACATTCAGGCAACCCAGTAGTGACTGAAAACGTTTCACTACTTGATCAGTGATTTTTGCTGCCTTGGCGAGTGTTTGTGAACGAGCAAAAGTAACTTTTGCTTGTGTTGCTTCTGGCAATTTGCTAAGCTAGAGTTCCCTGATGAGGGATTCGTCCACATGCAAGTAGCCGATGAGTTGCTGCATCTCTGCTGCAATGTTGATGGGCGTTTGTCGCCTTGCTCCAAGTAATGAAAAAGTTGTGATACTCGGGTCGTTTCAGAAGGTATCAGTCGATTAATAACTGCCTTTTTTAAGGTATCGTACTTACGCTGCACTGGCTGGTTTACTATAACATTGCAAAGCTGTATGGCGACTTCACTCGAAAATCTGGCTAACAGCTTACAGAATCTTGTTGGATCAGACAGAAGTCTGTCGGTATTTCTACTTCTAAGTAAACAAACCAAAGAATAGAGTCCATTTCTAAAAACGGAAGATCACGAGGGCATTAGTACCAATTGAGGAGCTGTCAACGTCCTCAGGTAACATTTCAGACATTGGACAGTGGTAAAACGGTTATGAGATATCAAGAACTACCAATTCAGCAGAATTGAGAAATACAAATCAATATATGTTGGACATATACACGAACATAGAGGAAACAATTTTCACGTGTACGTCAGGAAAAATAACACACATGCAAACGGACGAACTCAATCAGGCGCAATGGACTGATAAGTATCCGCAGGGAGTAAATGCGCATATGAGTAGACCGTTAAAATGTAAGTTTCGATAAATTCTGAATGGTAATTGACGGAGTGTTATATAAAACATGAAATGAGTCTGTTTTGCTATAGGAAATAAGTTTGTTCCAATGTGCTAAACATTTTTATCAGGGATGTTAAGGAATTACGATATTTCGATTAAAAAATGCGTTAACGGGTTAGCTGAAATTAGGACTTCGGTTAATTTAAGGAGTTTTAGCAACGAAAGAATGAAGAACGTGCACAACGTACGTACTGGAATATTTTTCTGTAAATTGTCCATTCGACAATTCATTAAACTGTTGAAGACAGCCGACTTACAATTGAGATGGTATAATCAACACCAAGTGAAACTGGGAACCCCAGGTATTTAGCGAAATCGTGAGCAAATAGATACGACTGCAGTAGGCGATTTTCGGGCACAACGTGGGTGTTGTTCTGTGTTGTCTGACTACGGTAATTACTGCTGGCGGTATTCGGACATTTGCTGGTTCGGCAATATATCAGCCGGGAACTGGATTAAATTATGGAGTCACACGCACCACGTGTTACGTTAAACATCACTGTTCTGTAAGTGAATGCACTGACGTCTGTGCCCGACAGTCTGCCTACCTGCACCCTATAGTCACAACTCCACGACCTATGGTTGGACACACTGACGTCTATGCTTGACAGTCGGCAGGTTCACCACAATATCCACACGGCACCCTCATGTTAACGTTCTTCTCCCACCTTGGCTGCTTCGTACTACACGATGGAACAAGAGGGTCGTCCGTCTGTGGTGAGGCCGTCTTAGCTTTTGCGATAGACTGGTGCATGGAAGCTATAATAGCCTTGAAAATGCGGTTGCCAGTTCTGGGATTAACATCCTGCAGCTTCGCCAACGCTTGATGCAGCATTTTATAATCCGGTTGAAATGGACTGTTAACAGTAACAGGTACTTCTCGGAGAAACATGCTGCTTTTGGGCAAATGGTTTTTCCGCAAGCCACCGTCGATGGATTGGGAAGCGGCCTAGAACAAATTAGGTTTTCGTTAACAACAACTCACTGTATGGGTAGAAATCCTTCTTGAAGACGGACAGCATGTGAATGCATGGTAACCACACGGACTGGTAGAAGTTGCACTCACACATGCTATTACTGATGTCCACAGTGTACTGTGCACCGTCATGGCTCACTCGAAGCTAAAAACTGATATTACATAGGGTACGGTTACCTTGGACTCGTCTTGTCGTTCACAATGCAGTAGGGGAGCACGATTTCCGAGACGCTTCAACACTAGTTGGCTGCCGAACGTAGTCAACCGAAACAGTATATTTTTGACGTACACGTCGACGCTAACCACCTCACGGCGGTCACAACCATAAGTGCATTGCATCTCAAACTCCCGCATTAGCCACTCGCTGTGGGACCAAATTTTACTGATAGACGTAGCTAGATGGTCCCGTGGATAAGTGCGCTTCTTAATTCGCCCATTAGCATTCTCCAGACGGTTGTTTGTTCGATTTCCGAGGTGAACAACGTCTGATTGTGTATGGATGGCCCACTTAGGCTTTATATAAAGCCAGTTGCACATTGAGTAGTTCAAAAACTTTGGGTCCGTTCACCTGATTGACGCAACATCTCGGTTGAACCTTAAACACAAACAGACAAACGTCTGCACTCACTCTTCTAAGTTATCCATAGTTGCCATACGATGAAACAAGTAGCCACTTCTAAATGAGATGATCTAAATGGAGATTACAGGATTAACGACACCAACTTACGTGTTTCCTCACGGCACCCTCGAACGTGGAAATAACATAACATGATGTCACACCCAAACACGACTCGCGCTGCTCGCATTTGGGCCGCCATTTTGTCCATCACAAATGTTCTCGCCGGTATGCGATCCCCCATCGCATCACGAAATATTTCAAACAAACGACGGAGAGAAGCGTACTTTTCACTCCGAACGTAACCATACATCACGGGCATTCCATGGCCCATCCCGTCTGTGAAAAGAAATTGATATAGCTTCAAGCTACAACCGCACATGTAAACTGATATAAGACCTATTTGTGGCGGTTGGTTCTATGCGTGGCATCGACGTTGACCACATCAGGGAAACGTTTGGACAACTGTACTTGCTCCTTCCACGCGAAGCATATGTGCGTGTATCTATTACCATCGTCTTTGAGGACACGCAATACGCCATTTTCCTCTACGTGATCAAGAATTTGGGGTGGGTTTTCTGCAAAATCAATGTACACAAACCAACTTACTTATTGTCGGAGGTTTTAAACGGTGACCGATGTTGCAAATATCCACTGTAGTTATGTAATTGCCATAAACGTCCGCAGCATACTGCTTTAAGTCCGCAGTTGGAGTATTGTACTCGAACAAATGTCTAGAGTCGCTCACTTCACTCGCAGTGAGCCGGTGACTTGGCAGGCGTGCATCGGACAGCGAGGCAGTTAGGTCATGGTTGTGCTCTAACGTAGAAGAACTAACAACCAAAATCGTTTGCCTCCTGGTGACGTCAGAGCGTGATTGACAGCATGTACAACGAGAACTGAGCAATGGAGAGTAAGTGGACTCAACTCACTGAACACGTCGTAATCCACGGCTTTCACTACGACGTCGCTTGTACTTGGTACACCTGCACGCCATCTACCAGGTAACATCAGTAGTACTCACACTCACATTATCATACTTCAATCGTCCATCGTTCGATTTTTTACTTAAAACCAGGACGTACAAAACACTGTATTCCTTCATATATTTCTCCAAACAACTTCGAAATTCCTGGAAACTAGAAAATTCCTGATCCTGGAATAGATCTTGGAATCCCTGAAGATAATCCATCACCTGAAATCAAATTAAAAGAAACAATTACTCATTTATTAACATAGAACGATTAACCATTAATCAAACATAAACAGATACTTAACATGAAAACGCATAAGTGCAACCGCAACACCCACCGAGAATGTTTTCAACCTTCGCGCGAAATGAAGGACAAACCAACTAACGGTCGGTTAAAACAAACTTTTCAACGCTCGTCAACACTTTTGTCTCAGAAACTGATGATCTTCAGTTTCTTAAAAGATGCCACCGAAATATTGCCACATATTTCCGGATCCCTCATAAATTCGCAGTGTTAGGACAGATTTTGCTCCCTATGGATAATTTTCAGCGCGCAAGGGACGACTGTAGCGAAACGTTTGAAAACTACGGGCTCACCAACTGTCGGAACTGGTCAATCAAATTAACACCCAGTCTGTAGTCGCTATAAAAAACCATTCGACAATGGAAAGCAAAACCTCAGCGCGCTGACACCCGAGTATTTGTACCGACTCTGGAATGTAGAGTGTACAGAGAAAGCACGTCAAGCTAGCGAAGCACGGAGCGAGTTGTAATTGTAGACCGGGACGGATATTACAATATGGATAGCTTGAGCAAACTGAAAGTAGGTAAAAAGCCGGGTTAATAAAAAATCTATGTGTGAGTGCGACTATCAAAACTGTCATTTATTATAGTCGGTACAACTGGGGAACTTCTGAGGTGTGAAGATAGGCCAGCGATAAACTGCAAACCTACGGATAACTTCCGACTACCTGTTCATCACTGTTTGGCTCCTCCGTCTTATTGCAGACAACCTATACAGTAGATATGACAGTCAGAATTATGTTTCTAACAACCGTTGGTCAGTATTATCACCAACATCAGAGGCACAACTGTGTTCTGCGATGCTCCAACTTGTTAATATCCGAATCTTAGACCGCCAATTATCACTCACGGGGCCCCACCATTTTATGACCATGGGTCTTCAATGTGGTAGGGTGCGAATGCCACTTGCGCTCAGGATATGCGCGACATCATCCCCAGAGTACATGATTTATGTTTAACTCCGCTTTTCAAATTTTTCACACACCTCTCATTGTGTTGTAAGTTGTTGCTGCGTTTCATATTCCACCTCGTGTCTAGCGATGATTGTTGACAACACTTCTTTTACCATTGCAACCACCAATTGTTAGAAGAACCTGTCATGAGACCTCTGTTACTAACAGATTTTGGTCAATATTTTCAACAACATCATGATTCAGCAAGAGTTGTATGTGCGTTCTCTTATTTGCCATCTGGTGCCTGTTTAACTTCGAAACTGCAGATGTTCCAAGACTGTCTGAACACGCATTGTCATCTCGTCTTGGGATGTAAGTCATCTTGACTCATGAGGCCTCCGTGCTCACCGAAAGGTATAAACATTTTAGGTCACTTCGTGTCTATCGTTTAATAGACGTTTTTGTTTGTCAAGAAGAACTTTAGGTCACTATCTCGATCGAATCGGCAGCTATTCAACTGGCACACAAGGGATGTTTTACGGTGCCAACCTACCCCGGTAACAGTGTGGGACGACTGTTGTTTGCCTTCTCGCATACGTACTGCTACTTCCGTTGAGCTTCATTATGCGTAGTTACCAGAAGGTTTTACAATGTATAACTTGCTCATCTTAACCAGTTAGAT
The DNA here is from genome assembly GCA_013368495.1 of Paragonimus heterotremus. Lineage (NCBI taxonomy): Eukaryota > Metazoa > Platyhelminthes > Trematoda > Plagiorchiida > Troglotrematidae > Paragonimus > Paragonimus heterotremus. Next base: position 180,434 of record LUCH01000146.1, read on the forward strand.
CCCCACTCGAAGTTCACTCGGTATAATAAATTATATGAGGAAAATTTTGAAGATCTGTCCAGGTGAGTCGGTCGCAGTGTATATATTACACCTTCCGTCCATCGCTAATGTAGGAACCTGGTCGTTCGTTGAGCATCACTTCATAGTTATTCCCGGAAAGGACAATTCTGTTAATCAACTTGTCAAACTGCTCCCCATCCCATATCCTATATGTGAGTTGTGTATAGTACAACATACTTAGACCCATTATCAAACATTGCTGATTCGGATCTATTCAGAGAATGATGTCGCTGGCATGGTCCATAAAGAATGCCCTAGTACGCAGTATGCACTCACACTAGCAGCTACTTCAACGTGATTCACTTAAGCTATGGAGAACGTCTATATACGCAGTATATGTTCATACTAGTAGCTGCTCCACGCAATTGACTTGGGCTATCGACAACACCTCGGAATGCAGTAGGCATTCTCACTAGTAGCTTCTTTAACCTCATTCATTTAAGCCATGAATAACGCCCGCGTATGCAGTATGTGCTCACACCAGCGGCTGCTCCACCCGATTGACTCAAGTTATAATCAGCGTCTGAGTATGCAGTGTATGTTCACACCAGTAGCTGCTCCTCCCGAACCACTTTTACCGTGAAAAATTGGAGAACAAACGCATGCAAGAAGCAATGAAAAACCTGTATTTGAAGCGTTTGGGGTACATGGTGCTCATTATCTTTGATTCTGTTGGTCGCCATGTTGATTGAAGTATTTTTCTGTACCGCGACAGATACTTGACGCTCTAACCAACAAGTTCTGACTGACCGACAGTATATCTCTCAGTGATCGGCAGGCAGCTTGACTTCATCCGTTTCCGTATATTGTTCCTCATGAATGTCACACGATATCAATCTACTGGGAAACAATGCATTGGAGTGAATAGAATTCACTTCTGAAGATTCTTGACGATAGGGTGGGACGTGATACCCTTTACTTACGCCGTTCCATAGAAACAACCATTTGCTAGCGTCATTTTCAACTGTTTCTAAGAGCAACGTTTCATCGGCCAGTATCTACCTGAAATCTTGCGAACAAAGAGAGGTAGTATAAATGTCTTGTAAACAAGGAAGCTGGATGTGTTATCACGCATGTTTCATTATCAAACGTGTTAGTGTTCTTGTCGAAATGCAATTCCAATACTGTATGGTGGGATATTTCCATTTCGACAATCGCAATGATCACATCTATAAGGCTTGAAACAGTGAGCTAACGCCAATAACGGGTTGTTTTCGCAGAAATGTGGGAAAATTTTTCCATCACCAAACTAATACCTTTGAAACTTATTCGATGTATTTTGATTTTTCAATCAACGCTGCTTATTTGCAATTGATGTACTATACGTATTATGCCTGAAATTCCGGTTTCAAAAGTTTCAAAAATAATAAAAATCAGGTTTCGCGCCAAAAGGACCGTTTTGCCTTTTGAATCTACTTCATGCTTAATCCTTCGAAGCGGATACTTGCCGAAGCTCTTCCTCCAGTGAACATTTATTTTTACTTGGGAATGTGGTTCGATATAATGTGCCTTTCAGGTTTCGTTCTGATGCACTCAGTCTCTGCCAGACTTGTTCGTGTCTCTTAATTTCACCCACGCTTTATCGATCGGCTCTCACTCGACTTGTATTCGGTGTTCTCCTCGCAAATCTTTTAACTCAGCCCCTGATGAATTGATGGGTTTAATGGCGTTTTTTTCATTTCTGCATATTGATCCTGGTATTCTTCTTGCACTTCAGCACATTATTAATAAGATGCTAGCGATTACGACCGTATTTTTTGACCAAATCTGGTTTCTCAACGTATCCAGAAGTTATAGACGTTTGCTACATCACACACGCCATTATGCTAAATCCGGGCTTCCCTCCGAGGTTGCCAGGAGATTGCGCGCAGCTCGGTGAATCACTGTACGTCCATGACTAGTGATTACATATGGGTGATACCACCATTTTGTGGAGACGTCCGTGTGGAGTAAACTATTTCCGATCCGCCAGCCCTATTGTTTTCATGGATGTTGACCTGTTTTCCAGTTTCATATGCATTTCGGAATCGAGGAGTGGTTGATTAATGTTGAGCAACTTCTCTTCCGGTGGACGAGCGTGAACGTCTGTAAGATTTCTGCAAAGGCCCTCTCCCTGAGCTGCTGAAGAAAAGCGCATCCTTAATAGGCCACCGGAGCGTTCCGTTTACCGGTTGAACTGCAGATGATATGACGGTGGCCGAACCTGTACAGTGGGGTTGTGGTGGCATAATTTTCCGAGCTGCCTGGAGGCGAGCTGGACGCCATCTTCAATCGTATTTTTTTGGTGGGCCACATTGACCAAGTATACCTCAAAGAGTGTACTGAGTGTCACGACCCCAATTCACCTGAAAAGTGCGGCAACCAAGACAAGGTAAGATATCCCGGCCACTGGGCAGGTGAAGTCGACATGACCTGCCGACCTTGAGCGCTCCGGTTGAAGCCAGCGAACTGACGTCTGGTGAGTTCAGTTTCGAGGAGCCTGCTAGCAAATGGAATAATGTAAGACCAAGACTTCAAGTGGATGTTAGACACCACATCAGTAATCATAGGCCCGGTAGATCGCTTCCACTTGGCCGGTGTCCAAGTGACTTGCTTGGAATTGACGAGGGACAAACGACAGAAGGCCAGCAGGAACTGCGACACGGTTAACAAACATCAGACAGCCCCCACAGAAGTAAGGGACATACGGCATCGCCAAAGGAGATGCAAATCTCTTGTTAGGGTTGTGGTAGACCACCAGATTTGGCGTACTGGACACCACTAAAGGGGATTGAATCTTCTTGTATGGCACGTTTTCTGCCGACCACTTTGGGCAAGGCAGTGAATAACTGGTGCAAAAGTTTGAGAAAAGCCGAGTGTAATGCTGCAAGTCAACCGCACACCCTACACCTGAAGTAAGTCCGCTCGTGTGCTCAATACCACTCATATCGACGGCCATACGTCCTGAGAAACATAACACGTTTCTCAAAAACTGCAAAAGAGTAACGGAGCTGTCAGGTACCGCAAACGTCAACTTCTAGTTGAACTGCAGGACTGGGAAGGTCAACAGTTTGGACTCCGTGGGCGAATGAAGGGGGATTGCGGTACATTGATAAACTACCGTGCGCACCAAAGTTCCAGTAACCTGACGAATGTTCATGCGATTCTTGCAAGTGCAGTGCAACATCAGACCAGCCTGGGTGACGTTATGATTGGCCTACAAAAACAAATTAGTGGGGTTTAATAAAGTTCTTTTGAGGCCACCCAAGAATGGAATAAGAATATAGTTATCCACGCCCCCGAACGGTTTACACAGGTTCTCCGGGTGAACAAGAAGTTCATTCAACGGCCTAAGGGAGCCAACAACCGAGGAGAGAAATGATTCGCTTCGGTTTGGCTCACACTTCCATATCAAAAAGCATGGACCCTAGAGGTTTCCACCGATGGAGTAATTGCAACCAAACTGCAGAGTTGGTAGAAGGCCAAATCACCGCAGCTGGTGGACATATTAGTGAATGTATGCAGCTTGACTGATACGAGAGACGAGCCTCGACAGTGAGTCATACCGTGGACATTTATTTGCTCATAAAAACATGGCTCGAAAAAGAAATATATTTTGGGATTAGGCGCGTGGGTTTCAACTTTAGTGCAATGATCATGGCAACGCAACCGAGGGCGGTTGCTTTTTATAGATCGGGAGTTCCGTAAAGCGGTCACCTGTGAACCGTAACTGTGATTGCGTGAGTATTCAAACAGTCATCAGCCTTCTTCACGTCAGCACCTACTGATGGTCTTTGGGTATACCAAAGTCGAGGTGCAACGCCATAAGAAGACGAAACATTGCGGAACCCAATCCAGTTGGCGTGCCAATCAATCTGTTGCCCGCTCATCTTTGGAGATTTAATTGTCATCAAAGTCAACTGGCTGACGGGATCTGCTAGTGATAAATGGTTTTCATAACGAATTGTTCCGTCTAGCTCAATGTGTTGGTGTGGTCAAGAGCTTCCGACGTGTTTGGGTAGGCTCGACGCTAGACTTATTCACAACTCGTCACATCAGCGACATCACAAACGTGTCAACTGCAGTACCAATCTTGATGAGTTATCATACGACGATTCGCTTCTCGTTCAATCGTGAATTTAACACTTTCTCACAATGATATCAGTGCCTTCAGAGGTGCGTGAACGAGATGGGCCTCAGTTACGTTCGTGGGACGGGCCGTAGGTCGAAAACTACTTTGAAATACTATATAGTAAAGTGACGTGGGCTCCTGAAAGCCGTGCAGATTTATTATCGTTGTCCGAAGTACAAAAGACGTAGGGGTGCATGCAGGGGTGTCCGACGTGTCTAACGGGTTAACCGGTGTCACTCTTAAAAATCACTTCTCGCGACACTTATTGTAGGTCACGATTTCATGTGGTCCGACGAGGTGCGTGTCTGGTTGTGAGCTCTTTCTTGTTGGAGCACAACCACCCTCTTAATCGTCTGCTATGTGATTACCACCCTACGAATCGTGGATTAACTCTGAGAGAGTTGAACGAATGCAGGAATCTGTCTCAGTAAGATACACTAACTGCTAAGTTTAAGCAGTATGTAGCGGATGTTTGCTGGAAGCTTGTCTCAATCGCTGACGTTGGAAACATCCGCCGCAAGTTGAAGCCCGCAATTTCAAGTGAGTTTGCTACGTAAGATTTGTCACGCAACATTAGGGAACCTTGATGAGGTGTTGTCGGTGATTAGTGCAATAAGTGTGGTGCGTACCATATCTGCACATCTGCTCCACCCAGCGAACGTAGATTAAACTATTCCGGTGCTTTTCGCATGTTGTGAATGTGGATGCCACCCTCGGGACAGACAGGCACAAGTATGTAAGTGTGTATTTCCTCATACTTTCGATGGTGGAAGTTATATCATTTTCCCGTGACAGGCGGTATGGAACATGACCGACCCGTGATGTACGGGTACGCTTGTAGTGAGAAGTATGCTTTACTACGTGGACTGTTGGAAATTTTTCGGGAAATGACGAGCGAGCAGATCGCGGCGAAAACACTTGCCATGGATGAGATGGCTGTACAAATGAGAGCGGCCCATGTGGTATTTGTCTGCGACATTCTGTTGTGTTACTTTCATGTACGTTACGCCGTACGCAACCATGTACGTGGGCAAAATTTGTCCACCGTATTTGGTAAAAGACAAACTCTTTAGGCAGACGTTTTCTGTTCCATCGAATGGCTGCGGCAGACAATAAGGATGAGTAAGTTGCACTTTTACACTGTTTATCCTAGGTTCAAACGTGATCTGTATATTATCAGCCCGACGGATAGGAAGTTTCTGAATTATTTGTTGTGTGTTTGGCTGTACATCAAGCTCAGTTGTGCCATCCATGCGCAAAGCGATGTTGTCCACTTTGTCGATCGAACGAATAATAGGCTGGAGAACGCAAACGGACGGTTGAAGAAGAGAATGCACCCAAGAGACTTCCTAGCCGTCGCCATTCAGAAAATACGGATTCACTGTGAGTGGCTGCTGCGTGAGTATGGAATACAAATGACCTGTGGGTACGACCGTTATGAGATTATGGATGGTGCACAAAGAACATTTTTGACAGAACGACCACGTTCGCAAGTCACCTTGTCCAAAAACATCTGAAGGGACGGACTCTACGATTCCCTTTCGAAACAGTCCCGGAGTGCAAGGTAAGCGCCTCTATAGTAATCACCATGAACGTTGCAGTTTCGTGTGCAACAAGATGGCGGTGCTTTTTTCGTGGATGGTGTACAGGGCACATGTGAATTTACTTTTTACTGTGCAATGTGGCTTCTACGCATACACCTTCCGTCGGTGTCTCGGAAAAATTTCTACCCCTACGGTAAGGTCTTTTGTAGTCTTCATTTCCCTTTACAAGGGTCACTTCCCCATTCACGGGCGGTGGCTGGCAGTGTACAACCTGCCAATTTGACGGTTGGTGGGCCCGCAGCTTTGGCCGCTTGCTGCAGCCAAATTCAGCTATCACTATAAAGCCCTGCATTGCGTACCTGATAAACTGCATGACTGCAACAACCGCATGACGGTGATCTGCTTCAATAGCACCATTGAGTCTGCCAATAAATTAGTGGGACATGCTGAAACTAGCTTGCCTTTGTAGCAGGTCCACATGGGCTCACCTTCAAGCAGTACGCAGCCGAGGTGAATGAAGAAGCCTAAAACGGGATTGCCGTGTAGACACTGCAGTGGCCCCGTACAGATGGACAACTATTGCTGTGATGCCAATCAACTGGTTTTTCATTCCAAATATATCCAAATGGCAAACGTAAACAAGTGTCCATTCTGTGGCAAGCTGCTACAACCTGAGTCGCCTGGTAAGTGCACGTTTCGAATCCTTATCTCCGTTAGTTCCCTCTACCCCGGATGACGGTTGCACTTCCTCGGTGATTATGGGAAACAAGTCCCGCACACCAACCGCAACGGGTGTCGACTTAGACCAGTCCGCTGACAGTGTACCGCTTGCACACCGGCCGAATGACTTGCGAATAGACATAACGTGGAACGATCATCCTGTTGGCATAATTGAAGTAAGTATACTTAAGCATGTACGAAGGAACTTATAAGTTCCTTCATACATGCGTACACAAATTTATTGCAGATATCAGATGCAATGAACTACATGACGTTGAGGACTTCATCTGATACACGATTTTAGTTGTCCGAGAGAACACCTATAACACGTGAAGATCAAAGGCTATGTTCTGTGCTGACGAAATTTGATTCAAATTTTCTCGCTGTCATTGTCTGTTCATATTTTTGTCCTACTGTTGCTTTGTGTATCATAAATTCGCATACGATCACTGTTGTTCGTTAGCGAATAGCGTACTAATTTTGTTCCATACTAAATTATTTGCTTAACAGTATTTATATCCGTTTTATACTGAACCGTTTAACGCATTTATTTTGCCGATGGTTATCTGAGCAACTATCCGTTTGGTTCCACTATTTACTGGCTTTATACTCTGATCCGTTTGTCTACCATTTTGTTTTATCTAACGCTAACACTTACGTTTTTCTTCACAATAACACGCGTGAGATCCATCAACATCGGTGATTCAGAAATATCGAGTGTCTGTGGTTGTTTCGGCTGTCGCAAGACTGTTCAAAACGGTACACAATGCCAGACGTGTCTACAGTGGTACTACGCTGAGTGCACCAACCTCAAGGAGGACCAATAGACGCTGCTCTTCGTCAAAAAAGCCGTCTATCTGCATGAGCTGCCTTTTTCGTGAAGGTTGCATTTTATCCTTGGCTGTATCCGCCCCGTTACCCGCCGCCGCCAGTGAGCAGAAACACGACTCGCTAAAGTGCAGTTGCAAGAAGTCTGAAGACGTCAATGCAGTGCACATGGTCGCAGTTGTAAAGGCTCTGGTTGAAACCCAGACGGCTTTAACTGACATGAGGTCAGAATTGAACCCACTTAAGGAATATATTGCTCTCGCTCATCCGAGTTTGGCCGTTGCGCGTAAGGCAGTGACTTTCCGCAGCACAAATTGAGCGAGCTGCGACAAATCTGAGGGTCAAGGCACTCCGGGAGAGAAGGCTCGTTTTGTGGGGACGATTTCTGACCACACCCTCTTCAGGTGGACGAGTAGGAGCGGTGCTAAACACCGCATTCCCTCCGGAATTGCCAAGCTCAGTTTCTGCTAGCAGACTTCGCTCGAAAGCTACCAAGAAATCACTCAGATTTCATTGTGACGTTACCCGCGAAGATCAGCACGGAGAAAGTACTGGACAAGACAGTTCAGCTAAAGAAGAGTAACATGAACTTAAAAGGTGTCTCCTTGGATCGCTCACTGCATGAGGGGCAGAAATGCTCTCAGCTTGATAGAACAAGGTCACGCATTAACGCTGACCCTAATCTTCAAGCCGACGTGAGGGTCCTTATTCCCAATCCTACGAAGGGACCAGCGCCCCCTAAAGGATCCACCCATATGATCACAACCACACCAATGACGGCTGCCTCCAACCCCTTGGATGACCAATCGTCTCTGGGGCTGCACGGGTCGAAAACACTAGCTCCCAAAGAGGCCACAGAGAAGCAGTCTTGCTCTAAACCCATCCATGAGGCCTCCAAAAAGTGATATCCACATTTACTTTATTCCTAAGCTGTACAATCCGACGAGTCTGCTTGGGTCACCTCCAGCTTCTAGAAAGGCTCATACTTGGCTCATTCTAGCAGCATTTCCCTCTACCGCGTCATGGCCATTTCTTTCTAGGTTCTCTTCTAACCAAGAACCGCACCCAAATTTTCGGAGGTGAAAAGTTGCAAACCACACTCCGATGCCTCAAAAAGTGACGGAGGTCCGCAAGCCATCAACCCTGAGCAACCAGAAACGGAAGAAGCGTCCCACAGGAACGCTCACATATGCTCAGGCGGTGGAGAAACGGTTGCAACCCACCAAGAGGACTCAGGAAACTCTGAAACCGTCTACACGCTCCCTGTCAATACCAGGACTGCTTTCTCGAGGTTTTGCTCGCGTTCTTCAGTTTCTTTTTGCACCCAGTCAAATAAGAAAGTAGCCCTCAGGTGCACGTAAGCTAACTGTCTGAGTCTTTTAAACAAACTTCCTGAAAACAGACAGCTGATACGCGACACAGATATCAGCGAGAGCGGAATGCATTTCCCTGGATACTCACTGTACCGGACAGACTCCTCCCGTGGATGCATGGGAGGCTGTGCTGTTTTTCTAAGCCAGAAGCTGCCAGTACCAACTCTCATAGGAGAATTCACCTCCCCAGAGAAGTGTGACTGGTTGTGGTTTAAACTCCAGCTTCGCCGTCGCGACACGCTCCTTGTCGGTGTTATTTACCGATCACCGTCGTGCGGCGCATCTGACGACGAGGCCATTCTTGCCGGCCTAGACCATCTCCCGTCTACACAACGTTTCTCCCATCTTCTCATTATGGGTGACTTCAACGCACCCAAACTCAACTATGATGCTGCTTCTCATGAGGACTCTGACTGTGGCTTTTCGAAATCCTTAGCAATGTTGATCCATGAAAGAGCCTGGACACAACATGTCGAGCTACTTACACGGTGCCGACCAGGACAGACACCCTCGTTGCTTGATCTTGTTATTACGAATGAAGCTCATCTGGTAGATGGAGTGGTCATCAACCCACCGCTGGGACATAGTGAGCACATGTTACTCTAGTTCCATTTTATCTGTTACTGACTTCAAAATACCGAAACAAAGACTTCATTCAGAAACTTCCAGAAGGCTGACTTCGGCACACTGAAGACATTCTTGAGTACACTCAAACTCATGTCTAACTCAGTGAACAACAACTTTCTTTCTTTTAAAGATGCCATTCACACAGTTGATGAGGCATTTGCTCCTCATAAGCTGTGGAAGTCCTCAGCTGGCTCAACACTTCCGCGAAACATACGTCGTCTTCTTGACCTACGTTCTCGTCTATTCTCTAAGCAAAAACTGACGGGCAACCGGAGGACCAAGGGGCCTTTCGCTCTGTACGAAACAGATGAAGGCGGGAAACCCGTCAACATACCAAACAGGCACAGACAAAAATCCTACTGGTGGCTCATAATATTAAGACTTTTCTCTCCAAATACATGCATCGGCGGAGAAAAACGAAACTCTCAGCGCTTTCTCTGTGGCTTCCCGACCGGGAAACCTCCTCCAACCCTCAGGTGGTTGCTGATTTTTAGAGAATACTATTCAGCAGTCTATCGTGTGGTACCGGCAACCTGCCATCCAATTCACCTGAGGAGAAATTTCCAGTACCCACCCCCAACAGCTGAATTCTCTGTGCCCGACGTTCAGGATCTCTTGCTTAAGATCAACCCTTATAGTGCAGTGGGACCAGACGGGATCAATCCTCGGATCCTGAAATAAGCGGCCCATTGGTTTGACGGTTTCCCTCCATAGTTTCTTTAAACAGATACTTCGGACCAGCACTCTTCCAGAGGCACGGAAAGACGCCACTGTCACACCTATATTTAAGGCTGGAGATCGTCATATCCCTGCGATTTATCGGCCGAGCAGACTCACCAGCATCCCATGCAAGGTAATGCAGCGCCTGTTAGAACGTGCCATCCTTAAGCATTTATTCTCGAATGATCTTTCCTCTTCATCCCAACATGGCTTTCCCCCATACCTGTCATGCGTAACCAACATGCTTATCTTTATCGATAGCCTGGCAAACGCCAAAGACAATAGCCATATCTCGGATGCCATCTTTTTCCATTTTGTTAACACATTTGATCCTGTCCGATACGGTCCACTTGCACATAGGCTAGAAACCTAAAGGATCCAAACAGAGCTCCTTCGCTGGATTGAATCTTTTCTTGACAACAGAACTTTCAGGATAAAAACCAGATCGGACCTATCGTCTCCTTCTCCAATCTCCACTGGAGTTCCTCAAGGATCTGTGCTCGGTCCGCTGTTATTTCTAATATACATTAATGACCTTTCCGACCTTGTTTCTAGCAATACCCTCCTTTATTCGGATGATTTAAAAAT
>LUCH01000146.1:202383-240103 GCA_013368495.1 Paragonimus heterotremus
TTCAGCTGTACTTTTATCAAAGCCAGAAAGTATTTTTTAAAAATTATTATTATTCTGTCATCCAGGAGTCTGATGGAGATATGGTAGCACCAGCATTGGCTTTGATCCTGTCTTTTAATCTGAGTATACCATGATTGCTGACGGTGATTCCAATCCCGCTTCCCTCCATCATTCAACCGCTGGCACCCGATAGATTGCTTACACGGCCCTGTTGAGGATTTGACCGGAGATATTCTCAATGCTCTTTCAATAATCTACCGTGTTCTACATACCCCTGAAGATTCCAAGACGCTGTTGAAGGGAAGTTTTTCTTCTCCATTTGTCGCAGCACGGTGGGATCATCTGAGCTCACTGGTGCAAGAAACTGGGCATCGACCGGCTACTAGCCTCAAGTCCCGTGATCTGAACTGAACTGAACTGAACTGAAGTGATTGAAAGTTCGCACTTTTGGGATTAGAGAAAGCTGACCCAGTAACACCTTCAATAGATGTATCACTCATCTTTAAGATAGTAGGAGGTGTAGGCCGCGTTTAGCATTTAGCAGATATAAAGTATTTGTACGGGACTAACCCAATACAAAGGTATAAGTGCCAGTATTCAGTACAAAACGCAGCAGCCGAATAGCTCGCTACAGACAATCCCAAACTATGCGAAACAGGAACGTCAAGGAGACGAGACGCACGCACCAAAAGTGTGTTGCTAAGCGGAATCAATTCAAGCAAGTGATGTTTATTCGGCACAAGGGAAAGTAGTGCAAACTGTATATAAAAAATGAAGCGGAATATGAAAACGTGTAAAATAGCCTATAGATTAAACAACACTGACGTCGTTAAAAAGAGAATTTTTGGGACCGCTGTTAATCGTAAATGATTGTGTTATATGGAGTCCAGAATCAATGCTTTTCTGCTGAGGCATGGACTAGCTACGGTTCGGACCACGTTATGGCTTGTTATAACGACTTACTGCAACATATTTTGGTCATTTTATTCGGCGTCTTTTCGAGTCGTTGGTTTATGTCAACATCCAAGTATTTTTTGCAGAGTAAAGATTTCAGACATACTTGATATGTTTATTCAGTTGGGTCTCAAGTTGACTTCTAATTTATCTTTAATGGTGAATTATTTTCACTCACGCTCCTCATGCATACAATAGGAAGCAACTCATGTGAGTATACTGAGTAAAACACACATATGGTGCTCTGTTTTACTGCTTATCCGCTCCGTTTCAAATTCATTATCTCTGAATTGTTTGCTTCCAGTCATTTGCGAAGCATAAACCCACGGGAAACTCAGAGCACTTAGTTAAACGCTATGTATAGCATGTACCACTGCGCCTCTATGGCTCGTGAAAGAACAAAGGAGAACAATTGACAGTGGTTCGAGGGAGCATGGTTTGGAAGGCTAATAATCGTAGGCCAGCTGGGGAATTGGCAACAGTGCAGTTGTAATCGACCTCGTGGGATCGTTGACTTGTTCGCGTCCATCGTAGGCCTGGCAGAATTTCGAGTTTTCCCGCATCCCCAGCGTACCGGGTTGCTCTCAGTATTTAGAATATACAGTATTTATCAACGGAAAACGATAACTTCCCCGGGTTTCGACGTCCTTCGTGTCCAAAAGAATGCAGCGTTTCCTTTTTCCATTTTTTGTTGTTTTTAAGAGAAAAATGTTGCTATAGCAACAGCGAAGCTGTTATAACAGCTTCGCTGTAGGTTAAGCCATCTAAAATCAGCTCGATAAAAACATGGAACGATAATTTAAAAAACAGATACGACGGACGTCCACATAGTTTGCAAATCTCACCGGCCTGCGCAACTCTCGACCACGTCTGTTCTGGAGACTTGGCTCCGTCGATGCAGATGGAGTCGTAACCGAAACCGGATCTGTGTCAACGTTAATTAATGCACTGGCCGTTGAAGACGCTGTTGGTCGGGAATCCATGTTCACATCAGGTACCTCTAGAAACGCTGGCTTCAGTCTATCGATAGAGAAAACCTCGCCTTTACCCTTGCGTTCCAACACGAAAGTCTCATCGTAGCGCATGAGTACGCGGAATGGGCTTGTATACGGCGAGCGTAAAGATCGTCGAGGAGTAACCGCAGGCACCAAAACGTGAGAACAAGTTAACAAACGAGGATCTACGTAAGCTGGCGTCGTCTGTTCCCTTGGTGGGGTCGGTCGTAGTCGTCTCATATGCTGGGCCAACCGGTCGCCGTAATCCGCAAAGTTGATGGGTCCCGTTGCGCATGGGGCAATGATCTCCCCCAGTAAACGTAAGGAGCACCCATAGACTAACAGGGCGGGGGTGGTATGCAGGTCGGCTTTTAGCGTGTTTCGGATACCTAACATGATTAATGGCGGATAACGAACTTTTCAGTTGCAGCTGCGATTGCTGCCAAATCGACTGAGCTGTCTACCGTGTTCGTTGTAGCACTGGTGCGCGAAAGAGCATCGGCGACTGGGTTCGCAACTCCTGAAATGTGACGGATGTCGGTCGTAAACTGAACGATATAATCCAGGTGTCGGATCTCCCTAGGAGAGTACCTGCCGGTTGTCAGGCACAGGGCGTACGTTAGCGGCTTATGGTCTGTGAAGACGGTGAAGTCCCTGCCTTCAAGGACGTGTCGAAAATGGCGGATGCCGAGATATACCGCCAACAGCTTCTTTCCGAAAGCACTATGCTGCGACTCAGTTGGTTGTAAACGCTTAGAGAAAAATGTTAATGGGTACCAGTCGTCGCCGAGTTGCTCTTGCAAGACTGCTCCTATAGCCACGTCTGATGCATCCACATTTAGTGCTAAAGGGGCAAACGGGTGATGGTGTAACAACGACGCTATGTTGGCGATAGCTGTTTTTAAGTTAACGAAGACCATTTTTGCGGCCATTGTAAACGAAAATGAGCGAACCTTGCCTCTGAGCAGGTCGGTGAGCGGTTGCATTAACTGTGCACAATTAGGAATGAAACGACGATAAAAATTTACCAGATCATTAAAACGGCGAAGTTGCTTGAATGATGCGGGCTCCGGGTAGTCCACTATTGCTTGCACTTTGTCGGGGAGAGGTTCGATCCCGCTCGTGAATATACGGTGACCTGGGAACGTTACGCTGGGCATCCCAAACGAGCACTTAGCTAAGTGTATCGTCACTCCATGGTGCGATAGACCGACGAATAACGAACGTAAGTGCGCGCAATGTTTCTCTTTTGAGGCGCTAGCGACCAAGATATCATCCAAGTACGGATAGACACCGTCCAGTCCAAGACACACGTCATGAAGAAAACTTTGGAAAGTCTGGGCAGTGTTGCTAAGACCAAACGGCATACGCAAAAATTCTAAAAGTCCGAACGGTGTTATCACCGCTGTTTTCGCGATGTCTTCGGGGGGCTACCGGAATCTTGTTATACGCACGCACTAGGTCTATTTTTGTAAATACCTGCGATCCTGAAAGGTTTGCTGTCATGTCTGGAATATGGGTAATTGGGTGCCTATCAGGAGTGGTTGTGTTATTCAATGCCCTATAGTCGCCACATGGGCGCCAGTCGTTGTCAGTCTTTTTTGGACACCATGTGCAACAGCGAAGCCCATGGACTATTAGACGGACGGATTATGCCAGGTTGAAGCATATTCTCAAATTTGGCTGCATCAATTTTAAATTATCGGGGGCTAATCAGCGTGGACGACTTCGAATTGGCGGCCCCCGTGTGACAATGGAATGTGAGACGTTGGTTGTCACGGCCGGTACGTTGTTGGCGGGGCGGACCAGCTGAGTGAATTCGGATAAAAGTTTCCCATGAGGCTTGCCAACTACGCAATTGGTTAGGATTAGACTGATCACAGCCGTATGCGACGGCTTACCCCAAAAATTGAGTCTTGTCGAAGCATCAGTCAAGCGCGATCAGCGTGCGTCGAACAGCGAATCGAAATATCGGAGGAAAGCGATCCCAATAATAGAGAAAGGTATATCAGCTACCACGAAAACTCAGCGAAAATCGCGTCGAAGACCAAAGTTTAGACTCAGCAGTCGACCTCTGAAGGTTCTAATGCGCGTACCGTTTTCTGCTCGGAGTGTAGTGTCAGATTCTGGTCGTGCATTCGTTACCGAATGTGAGATGACACTAACCTCCGCTCCTGTATCGACTAGGAAGTGCTTTTTAGAGGTCGGATCCCTAAGAAAGAAGAGGCGACTTTTAGTTAACTGGCCTGTGGCTGTCGTCGCTAAAACATGCCGGCCTGCTAATTTAAACGTTTGTTACCACGACAGCTATATGGTGATCGATATGGTTCAGCGTTATCACCATACGTCTCATGGTACCAACAAAGATCGCTAGACTTCAATTCGGGTGGTGATCGAGCACGCGTCGGGGGAGTTTTTGATGATGACCCAGTGCGCTTAATGCTGGCAGGAAGATCCGCCAGCTCACGTCTCAGCTGAGATATCTCGGCGTTTGGTTCCGCAGAATTGCGTTCGCGACATTCCAGTGCCTTGCGCAGCACTGCTATTTCGGCGTCTTGTGTGGTTAACGAACTATCTGCGTGTTTGTTGGAGGTAACAACCCGTCCCACTAATGGTGACGGCGTCATGCCTCGAAAATGTTCATGTACTACGTCAGCAGAAGCGGCCAGATCACTTAACGGACGTGTGGGTAACACGGACAATAGTCCTTGTGTATACTCAGGCAGTTGCTGCATCCACAGCTCGTGTAACGTAGCCTCTGGCAACTGCGACTTACCCACTGCCTGTCGCATTTCTCGTAGGAGAACCAATGGCTTAATGTCCCTCAACTGTAACCGTTGGAACAGCTGTTCCAGACGCATTTTATCAAATGGCTGTGTTTCTTTCAGAATCGTTCGCCTAGCCGACTTATAGCGATCAGTTGCTGAACCTAGCAAGATATCGCTAACTAGGCTTAACACATCTCGGGGGAGGCTTGGTATAAATTTCAAGAGCTTGTTCGCATTGCTTGTTATACGCCGATTGTTGAACTCTATTTCTAACACGGCGAACCACGGCTCTGAATCAAAATCTCCGAAAGCAGGAACGGCTAAGGTGATCAGTGATACGGAAGACGAACATTCAGACTTAATGTCCATGGTGACCGAGTGGATGCGAACGATATAAAATTTGAATAAATGTATACGTGTAAACTATACGCACTCGAAACGTAATATGAACGGGGAAGAATACCGAAATCGAATTTACACAATGATATACGGCTGACGCAGACCCACCAATTTGTAGGGTCCAGCTAACCGACGACAACCGGTTGAGAATAATACAGCGAGTAGACAAAGAGTATATTCTTGACTTGCGAAGTCAACGCGAGAATAAACGATAACGGAGCGGAGCGACAAGCCTGCACGCAGCGGGGTCGTACGTTCGAGTGCGCGCGGGACTTATCGGTATCTCTACTCGTTCAAACAAATGTTTAAGTACATACAAAAGTAGGAACCAGAAAGAGTACAAATGGCACTCGTAGCTCTAACATAATTGACAATAACGAATAGGGTCGCTACAGGCCCCGGATTGCCTTAGTGACTCGTCGTTGTGCAGTCTCCAGGAGTAATTTGTGCTTTTGGAAATGGGGTGGCCAGATTACGGTTCCATTCTCCAGGTGCGGTCGAATGAAACCGTTATAAAGAGGCTGAAAACAATCAGGGTTGAATTGACCAAAGAGGCGTTTCAGTAACGCCAGTATGTTGCTAGCCTTTTTGCATTTGTTTCAGCGTTCGCAGAGCTCGAGAGAGTGTACGAAACAGTACATCCTAGGTCCTTCTCAATAAGAACCGTCGGAAGCAGATATCCATCGAAGTATTAAGTGGTTTTCATAGAACCGCGAATGTGCATAACTTTGCACTTACCAGCATTAAATTCGAGACGGTTCATTCGAGACAAATTGGAAAGAATGTCAAGATCTTTCTGTAGAATGACAGAATCATCGGTTATGTTGACGGCTCGTCAAATTTTGACGTCGTCCGCAAACAGTAGTAAAGGAAATGTGATTGAGAGTGGGAGATCGTTGATAAATACCAAAAATAACGGCGGGCCAAGAATGGAGCCTTAAGGTACTCCACTACAGAATATATATATATATATATATATATATCGACGAGCGATTAAACCGGAAGAGTGTAGCACATGTGTGCGATCCGGTTTGCGCGTCTGTCACATGGTGTGCAGACAAACAACCGGACAATTGTACCTTCAGGTACAATACTGTATTATACCTATCATATCCATATTAATATACCTATAGGCATATTAATATGCAACTATGAGTTTTGGAAATATCTTATTCTTCATGCCGCAGGCAGATCAGTGAAACCTCCAGGTTGCTACAGCTAGATGTCAGCGGAAAGCCCTTTAGCTGACTAAATATAGGCGGTAATCAAGCAGATGACCAGTAAGAAATAAGGTTCTGCTGAAGGCTGGCGCAAACACACGCATTTCACTCTACCATATGCGTTGACGAGGACTAATAAACCTCCAAGTATTTTCCAGCGAATGCTCAACATATATATGTATGAATCGATAATGTCACAAAACGATCTGCAGTAAATGTTCACGGTAAATTCCATCACATTATGTTCACTGCATCGTGGAAGGGTGTTCTTCTTGAATGACAGAGAAATTCTGGTGAATTCTGTCCCTCTAGCGCTCTCGGTAACAACGACCACGTTCTATCAGAAGCCAAGGCGCTCGAGGACAAAATTGGTGGGTATTCAAACAATGGAGAAGTATTTAATATGTATAATGAACGTAAAAGATATGAGCAGTAGTGTGTAACAAGAGGGTGAACAGTTAACAGAGTCTACAGTACGGACCGCGGTCATTGCCTTCTGAACGTCAAAAAAAATGGAATTATCAGTCTTATGCGACCGATCGGCAACTGTGCGTGAGCGATTGCATTTGGTCAATCACAATTCACAAACGTCATGACCTTAATCTCATTCTGTTTTCAGCCGAATTTTTCGCTGATCATTTCCATAAATTCTAAAGTTATTCCTTGATCGTTGACTAATTAGAGAGGTTAGACGCCACCGACTGTGTGAGCCTCTTTACTGAGCATCTGGACGCCTTAATGAACAGTTTAGTGCACGGCGCACTAAGTCGTTTTTCCCATTGTTGTAGTACAAAAAGGCCGTTGAGAACAGAGACCAATAGTTATTGGTCGAAATGTACAGGTGGTCTCGTACAACGTTGTTAACAACACCGACACGCAAGGTGGCTAAGAAGGCTAGAGATCGGCCGTCGACGAGCGAGTTAATCGGAGGTGTGTGGATGGTTTGTGTTCGCTTCACACATGTGTGACTGCAGTCACATCGCATGCGGACAAACAATCGGACAGCATACCTCATGCAAACTTTCTTGCTAGCCTGGGTACAATATGCAGATATGAGTTTTGGAACTAGTTTACACATTGTGCCGCAGGTAGGCCAGTGAAATCTCCAGGTCTCTAGAGTTAATCATCCTTTCAAGTTGAGATAATTCTCTTTATGTGAAGAGGGATACTGCTGTGTAGCTTACTTTAGTCTCGGGCAAATATGAGATGAGAAAAGTAAACGATTGCTTCTCTGGACGCCTTAGCGAAGAATCGACGGATTGCTGTAGGCATTCTTCTAGCTTTAACGCAGGCCGGAGTGGTGTGAACTTATGTTTTAAGGGTATTAGATATTAACACTGTGAAGTTTTGTTCGTCGCTACAATATGTCGACAGACACCCGCCGACATGATTTGCCTTGACATCGCTAACATGTATCCACGTGCGTGGAGGAGCACTTCTGTTATTTTAGGGACAGGCTCCCTTGCCGAGTTATTCATGGAGTGCTACTTTGTGGTCTCCAACATGGCGCCACTGAAATGGCACTCTGTTCTACTGCTGCAAACCTTTCGGTAATCACTCTTTAGGGTCGATTTCCTGTCGCAAATTTTGAATGACTCTCATTCAAGTTTACTTTCTATAGAACAACAGAGCCAAGCAAGATTCACTTCGAAAACCTCAAAGAAACGGCTACTAATTCGGCATAATCCCTTCACAATCGGTTTGAACGAATATCTCGGACAAGTATTCTGTTTATTGGATCGAAAGAGGAAAAGCTAACGCTTATTTTTGAGAGAGACAATCGGCGTTTCCTTGAAAATGCTTGTCGGATAATCAACCTTGCTAACATAGCATGCGAAACAGTGAAGTGCAAGTTAAAACGCACCATCCTTATCCAGTTACTAGGATGCTATATTTTTTTCTATACACAACACGGCTTCCTTCCTAGCTGGCGTTGCACTGAAAATATGCTCAAACTCATGGATATCATAACGGAGGCCAAAAACAATGGTCTCTTGTTAAACGCTGTATTTTGCATTTCATCAAGGCTGTCCACCGTGTACTACACGGCTTCTTAAACACGGACTGGAGACTCGTGACATCTGCAAGGGGGCTTCTTGTTGAATCGCCTCTCCTTCCAATGGTGGAACTTTCAGATTTAAATCCAGGTTTGATCATTCAACCTTGTTCTTGCTTTTTGTAAGAGTTCCTGAGTCATCAGCGCACAGTCCCCTGTTATTTCTCATTAACTACAGCGACCTACCGGATAATGTGTATAGTAACGCTCTTGTCTATACTGAGGACCCAGTGATGTGGGACACCAGTGATTCCAATAGACTAGAGGTTGAACTTAATGCAAACACGCCACTCATTCGAGACCATGACAGTGCCTTTGTGAATCACCGTGCGCTCAGGAGGATATACATCATGAAAACTTATCTGCAGTTCATGAAGTTTATCTACTTTATCTTTCACTCGTTATCACAAGATGGCTGCAAAAAATAAGTCTGCCACCCTTTGGATGATTGAGTGCACATTCCCTGCATGGACAATAAAACGTTTCAGATACTTTGCGTAATGTGTATAGGACCGCTGCTTGAGTACGCCAATCAACCTATATATGCTAAAGTGAAGAAAGACAGTAGCTGTTGAACGTGTCTAGTGCGCGGCTACCAAACTGGCCACGGACGTACCGCCTACGAGACTCGACTCGAATTTCTCGATTAACATCCACTTCATTTTGAGCGATAATCCAACTCTTACAGGCTTCTTCTTTGTTGTAATTCACGTGAAACAGTTCTTTACGGTGTTGAATGATGAAAGGCGATGATGACGTGATAAACAGCTTCGCAGGCTTCATCACCAGATTCTCTTCAGGCAACAGTTCTTTTCTCATACAGGTTCTAACCAATATAACAACTATTCTACCGAGTTCATTAACTGCATTCAAGGCACTGTTAAGTTCGCATTTACTTAAGCAGTAGTTTGGTTTGCAATTTTGCTCCATTATTGAAAGTTACTAAAATCCCCCGGAGAAGTGGTATACTATGTTTTCAATGATTGCCATTTGGGTTAACAGACATCTGCTGGATGCTGATTAAGACAAGCCGACTGGATTCAGATACTTTGGGATCCTAGCCTTAAACTCGTGTATTCGTCGTCGAAATCACTCAAAATCTATTTCTTCTAATCATCCCATGAAGCACTATGAAGCAATAGGTTCTATTAGTATTTCACAATATTTCCCAAAAACAAGGAAACTCTGTCTGACATGCTAGATAAGCTGCTTTATACACTGTAGAAGAGTAGGAATGGTGCAGGTACCGTTGTCCATCTATTCACATGTGTGCGTATACACAGGTAAAAATAAGTACTGACGTTTACCATGTTTTGTGTTTCTGCAGGGTATTTTGTCGTTTATCGGTACATGGAAACCTGACGCCCGCATGACATAGAATGAAGACTACACGAACCCTACTAACGAACCAACGGACGGCTCGGGCGTGTGCCGTTAGGGCCATGGAATAGGAAAGCGAGTGGACATCGTATTGGTCGAAGGAACGTTTTAAGGTGTGAGCCATGAACTTAAGTTAAAAGTAACACCAGTCCTGTTTTCCTTCTCCCATCCAACTAACAACTCCATTTCGTAGCTACTTTTCCGTCTACTCCCACTACCAGACATTTACACAGAGCCAGGTCAGAAAGGTAGTATAGAACATCGAATCGACATATAATACACAGCACAGCACTGTGTGGGAGGTAATTTTGGTCATTTTTATACTGATTTCTTTGATGGTACTTATATGGTGAACGTAAATTTTCTGTTGGCCCGAAGGCAGTACATAAAGAATTTGAGCATCAGCAACTGTAGGAAATGGGATATTCTGGGACCAATACCGTATGCAAATGATCGGATTTAGTTGTTGTCATGTTGAAACGTGTAACCCTTGTACTGTTTTTCGGAATATACAGCCGTTGAGTCGTCCGAGTTCTTGGCTCACAACGTCAGAACTCTAAAAGCTGATGCTGCCGCTTTGTGAACAGTTGATTGGGAGGATGTTTCCGGTAACACGTCGACGTCCGGTGAACTTGGGAGTTTCGTACTCCAAACATATTGCTTTCTGAAAAAATCAGTCACTATTTTTTATTTGCTCATAAAAATCTTGAATGAACTATTATTAGATTGTTAACGCGAGCGACTAGCTGAGTTACGAATAACAGAACGCGAACGTGGATCTATCATTGCCACCTCTGAGAGTAATGCGTAAAACTAGCCATACTTGCTGACCGAAATTACCCGCCCCTTCACAATGGTAATAAAGCTGACCAGAAGGTGCTTGGGCTAGGGCCGCCGCTGACAGCAACGACGGCATGGAATAAACTAGAAGACAGAAAAATATACTTGAAATGATAGAAAGTTGATGTAACAAGGCTAAGCGGAGGGAATAGAAACGGCTGAATGCAGGTGAGCCATTGATTACGGCACACTGCCAATCCGTTCAACTGCAAATCGCTTCCATTTGTGATCTACTGCGCCACACATAGTTTGGAAGATCACGTACGTGATGCACATCTTGACTAAAAGATCACACAAAGGACAGTGTTATATTTCGTAAATTGTTTCTGCTGCAGAACGTTGGACATTTTTTCACGGTCAGGCGGAATTTTAGCAAAATAAGTGGTAAATGTTTGTTCTAGTTTTGCACCAGCTGGGCCATTAGCGTAGCTGCTGGAAACGTTCGGAAGGGCGGTTTGCTTAAACGCGACTCATGTTTTCAGTTTTGGAGTAGACCTGGTAGGAGTTAAAAACACCTGTTTGAAGTGACGACTATCGGAACGATAAAGTTAACTGTCCAGTGCTCAAAGAAACTTTTGGCGACTATCTCATACAAAGTGCCCCTGAAACTAAAGGCAAGGGATCATCCTATGAACATATGGACATGTGATATCACGACTAAAGTTGCCTTTTAATAGAATAATAGACTAATTTGACCAAGCTGAACGTGAGGAAGAAGTGTAGAGAAAAGACAGCCTCCAGAGAATCTAATGATGTGACGATACACCTTATTCTTCCTGCATTGATAACATGATTTAGCCCGCATATTTACACCCGTGTTCACGCTAAGTCAGACAGGTTAGGTGACCATCAACTAGAGTGTAACGCATACTTCCAGATAGCATAATGAACGCAACAGGGAGAAAATGTTTAGACGGAGAAAACAGGGTAAAAAGCAATATAGAACATTTAAAAATAATACAGTGTCCTGTGGTCTCTTTAGTGTAAATATATTTGAAGGCATTTTTCAAAGAGTGCATAGGGAGCATGGATCGACACATCGATTGGAAGAATCAGCTGACTATTTGATTCCCGGTTAAAATGTGCAAGGTTGGTCACTGGGATCTTTCTACACATCAAAGAACGCTTACGGTTTCCAAAAACTTAAAGTAACTCCCGTTTGAAAACCATGAATTAAGTGGATTGGTAGTTTCAAAGAACGTGATTAACAGAGACTAAAACGACGATATCGGCTGATGATGCCAATAGGCTGTTAGGGCTTCTTGTTGGAATCCAGATTAGAATATTCTTGCATAGCTTTCGCTGTGGTGTTGGACGGTCTGCTGCCAACTGCGCCTACAAACCAACCAAAAAGGTCACGAACGCACAAGACGCATTTTGCCAAATTGGTGGGTATTTTAAAATCGTTCCGAAGTGAATTCGGTGGATTTGTTAGACGCGGGAGTTGGTGTAATGTGATGCATTGTATGATCTAATGGAGGATAGTTCGAATATTACAGATCGCTTCAAACAAACAGAGTTGTAACACTCTACAGTAGTTTGGTATGTCGAAGGTCAATCACATTTGTAAACCATAAGACGATCGGGTACAATCCTTTCCACAACGTTATCCTTAGAACGCTTAATAACGCGCAAGTGGTCCTGATCCCAAAGATCAAAGCAAGTTGGATCGGTCGCTGTAGTAGAGAAACTGCATATCTGAAGCGGGTAGGGAGACAGGCAAGCAGGCGTATGCATGGTGATGTTTTGAACCCTCAGGTTGATATGCAAAACGAGATGCACATCACTTAGATCTGAAGGATCACCAAAACGTGCGTAGCAAACATTGTTTGGATTCGGAAGGTCAACAAGAGATCTACGATAACCATGAAATACCACCAAGGAAACTGAGGGAAGAATTACTTGATCAGGAAAAAACACACAGATTAGAAAATCAGGGGGACCTTTTCATCTAGGCAAAGAAATCCGTAACAACACTTTTAAGAGATGGATGTCTTTTTCGATGACTGGTGTATGAATGTCGGCCTCAATAAACAGCCTCAGGACTTCCGTTTACGGTCCATGTTTGACTTGATGAAGCATCGAGAGTGAATGCTGATGTGGCTACTGTTGGCTAGTTGCGTGAACACAGAGGACGAAAAAGTAACGATAGTCTACTGTACGTGAAAAGGTGCCGATTGAAGCGTTAGTTTTGTTGAGAAATCAAAATTCGATGATGTATATTAGACAATGTTTAAAAGAGGTACCTGATACGATCGCTGTCTGATCACTGCGTTTCTTTACATTGATGATGGAGTGATGAATAAAGAAGGCTGGCTGTACTTCGCTCTCAGTCCGAAGGTATGATGTTGCCAGCAGAAGCTACGGTCAGTGTATCGTAGCATTGAGGAGTGATCAGGATATGTTCAGTGATCTGTTCGATCAACGAAGTAGGTTGCAAAAAATGATTACATTTTTTTCCCAAGTGGTTTGCTTGCATTCTCAAGTCATTGTGGCATGGGTTGGAGATTGGAATTATTACCAAAGGTGTGCGTTGAACTCCCAACGCTCTATCCTCTCCTTCTGCAATTTTTTATGTGGGAACTGCGCTACCGAACATCACCTCAGTAGTTCGGAAGACCGTCGATTCATAACTGCCGGAAAATGGTATAGTTCATAGGTCTACTTCTGGTTGGTTGTTTCATGTGCATGTACAGTCGGAACTCTTTGTGGCCCATCTCATGAAACAGATGGTTAAGTTTCCGTTGTTGCGGTAGGCTTGTGCGGTTAAGTAAAGATACTCTGAACGTATCATTTGCTAGTCATGGTGAGTATTGTTGGTGTGTTCAGAAAGTATGATATGTCTTGCCCATGAGAGATATTCCGTCTGACACCATTACTTATCGGGATTACAACCCACTACAAAAACACCACTTGCTACTCATGGACAAAGGAACAAAGAGTGATTGTTAAACCTGGGATTTTCTACCTGAATACAAATGAAATTGAGATTCTCGGTCCTAAAATATAATGCCACTGACCCAGCTAATTGCTCCAAAGTCAAACCAAAATTCGAATGCAAAAAGCCACTATGTTCCGCTTAGAAGGCGCGTGACAGGAAAAAAAATAAGTGCGTGTATGGATCCTGATGACAAACAAATATTCTCAAAACAAACGATTAAAAGATAGCCACTAAAAGTAGCATTTAAAATCAATGAACTTGTGTGATTAAGGGTCGGGCAGGCAGACAATGGCAAGAGTTACCTCCGAGAATTCCCGTCCTTTCTGATTGTAAAAACCGTCTTCTCTGGGAAGAAGATCTCTTCAATTAGAAAAATGAGGCCGTTTAACAATTACTGATATTATTTACTAACAAACTGAAGTAGATTGCAAACAACATTTTCCTGTAACCGATTTGAACAATTTAGTCAGAAACACCGTTTTACGCAATCTATCTTCCGATCACATTCCGCTGCATCTGGTCAGGTATATACTGGAGTCTATCAGTCTAAATAACAGAGCTCAGTGGACATTAAAATGTCAAACAACAAGATCAACAGTCACTTGAATCGCAGAGAAATGTGCTTAAGAGAAACACTGTGCAAAAAACTGTCTCCGACTTCCAAATAAATTGAATAACTCTCACATTAGGCTGTCGGGTTTAACAATAATACTCTCTGAGCTCCTAGCGTGACTTCATAGCTTAGCTGATAAGTCGCTTGCTGCCTTTGGGTACAATGTTTTTGTAGCTGGTGCAAATCAAGCCGAAGTTCCGATTTTTCATAACTGCGTTTCATCTAACTTATGAAATCTGCCATACTACTTACAAGTAACACAGTTTCAATGATCAGCAGTGGTGTTGGTGGATTCCAGCGTCATTTGTTTGCGTAATCCGGTTTGGGCGTTCAGTCGGCTGGATAAATTGGAGGATTCCATACGACGCAGTGGAGTGGGCAGGTAACTCTGTCTAAAAGTGAAATTCCTGAACTCATGGTGTGACTTCGTAGCTCAGCTGGTAGAACATTCACCGCCTCTGAGCATGCTGTTTCTGTCGCTAGTACGCATCCATCCGAAGCCCAGATATTTTGAACGCCTAGAAAAACGGACAACTAAGAATGGTAGTGAGCTATCTAACTCTTGTTCATGGGTGACACGGAAATTTCGACAAGTGGAACTAAACTGATGTGAAAGACTGAAGAAATGATCAAAATCGGTTAACATTAGAGTGTCACCGAAATACCGCTCATACAGCAAACAACGGTCAATATAATCCGATAGTCCATCCTCAACCGTTCCAAGAAAAATATCACCCAGTGTTGGGCCCAACGGACTGCCCATTGGTACACCATCAACTTGCTTATCACCACACCTTTCGAACTCAAACCGAACATTTTCCGTACACATAAGAATCAATTCTTCAAGGTAGTCGCTAGGAATGGGTGACTAAATATTATGAATCAAACTCTGATCAGTAATGACAATTTTGTCAGACTGGCTATTTTTCACATCAAAACGGCCGACGAAAATCTTCACAACCTTGTAGAAACCCAACATCGCTTTACTGCTATGCTAGCTGACTTTATCCTTGTATGCCGTATAAAGTTCGAGAACATCGCCAAGGATACCATTGAGCTGACCGCAGCCAAAACGCTTCAGAGTCTCCAAGGTTCTTTGGATCGTACTATTAAAAACCCAGTTTCCCTAGTGATGGCCTGAAATTTGTCCACAACTTGTCAGGTAAACAGTTTATGCAAGTGCAGTTAGGAGTACTTTCTCTGGGCTTAAAATACAAACTCCATACGAAGGTCAACTTTGAACTTCCTATCATAAGCCAAGACGGTGAGCGTTTTCATCATATAATCAGCTGTATTCAAGAATACAATGTCAGCGCCTTTATGTGGTTTCAGATATACCACGTCTTGCATCGTTCTCAGTTGTTTGATATCCTCATAATATTCAGAGAGCAGACAACAATCCTGGCAAATGGGTGACAACATAAACCGATGCGAAACAGACCGTTTTAGCACGAAACCAACCTGCAATTTCTGCTGAAGTCGAAGACAACACTTTTGGCTGATCGTATAGGTTTTCAAACCGAATTCGAGTCATTAACCGTTTAACTTCCTTCGGAGTTACTCGAAGCCCCGCATCATCGACTGCCAAACACCTCGTGATAGCAGGTCACCAAGTTGACCCACTTAGATCATTCAGAATATTGTTACGCCATCAGAATCCGAAGCTACTGGCCCTTAGCGAAGCCGTGTTGATCAGAACTCACCAGCCGGCGTTTTGTGGACAAAAAGTTGGAGCAACCCATAGGGTTACCGTGGTGATGATGACATAATACGTAGTGTGACTGTATGCGTGCCCACACTCTGCCACTATTTGTCTGTCGTATACAACATACACGTTGTACGTCTGCGACTGATAACAGTAAACGAAATGTTAAAATATCGCAACATGTGTGTTCGTTCGACACTGATGAATTTATTAAAGGGAACCCAGTGTTTCAAGCTACTGATTGTTGTCAGTAGTTAATGGGAAAGGACACCTCATGTCTATTGACTGTAATTCTCTTGTCTCACTTTAAGGGATTGGCTGATTGGCACATTACTTTGAGTGGTTACAGCCATTCAGGAGATAGTACGGTAGTACGTGATTCCTGGCAACATCTTTCACCGGTCGATTGCCGATCCAAAGCTTTTTTCTTTCCTGTGATGGAGCCTTTATGGATCTGACCTCTGTGATGCATTCATAAAATAGTACAGAAACACCTGCTTTTTTCGGATATATGGGTCTGCGACAGAACGTTTTCCTCAGGAATTCAATCGATCCAACCCTTTGCCGTCAACTTTCCCACGAGTACTTTGACGACGAACATATGAC
Source organism: Paragonimus heterotremus (assembly GCA_013368495.1). Taxonomy (NCBI): domain Eukaryota; kingdom Metazoa; phylum Platyhelminthes; class Trematoda; order Plagiorchiida; family Troglotrematidae; genus Paragonimus; species Paragonimus heterotremus. The sequence goes on from LUCH01000146.1 coordinate 218,861, forward strand.
CTTAGTTTTTGCAAGACACAAGCCATTATCAGACAGTCTACCATGACAGAGTAGTTGCATTTCGCTGGAATCAGAACTATGCCGGTATATTTCATGCTTGTTAATTCTTGTTTCAGCAATGCTCCGATTCCCAGGTCACTTGAGTCTGTTGCAAGCCATCTTTGGCAGCCGTTGACGAATTCAGACCCAATTTTTCGGCCCGTTACCAAAGTTTGCGAATCTTGAATTACTGTTTCTGTACTGTAAAACCAACAGTTGTTTCTAAACTGCTCCGTACAAAGAGCTTGCGATGTAGTTGAAGATTTTTGTGGAGCAAATACGAATGCCAACGTTTCTAAGTGATTTTGCGTCGTTTTTGATACAGATATCATATCAACCTCAACTGTGGACGGTTTTTCGATCGGCGTTCGGACCTTACACTGACTGACTTTATGGATTAGCACTACCAATATTTGTTTCGTCTGTAGTGACTTTGAACGATTGACACACAAATCGGCTTATTAAATCTTTTGGAATACATACGAAGCATGCATCGTATGCTCCAACTCGCTGGTACTGTGAAAACCGATTTCGTCTTCGTGGGCAATGATATTAAGGAATTCATCTCGGACTTCCTGAATATGAATGCGGCACTCGATAGGTCAGATGGCGTACTGCTTAACTGATAGTTATGTACCTCAAAGTTACTGGTGTGGCAACTGCCAGTATCTTGACCACAAGCAAGGACCGTGAACATTCTGTTGTTCTGTATCTTATCGAAAATTTCTGACACCATTGGACAGTCAAGTCTTTACTGACTGTAATCTCGTTGGGTTGTCCAATATTGCCACAGTCAAAACTCTCCATCAGGCTTCTTTCTCAGTAAGACGAAAAAAGTGAACGAGCTACCCACTTTTTCGATAACATTTTCCTTAAACACTTGTCGTTCAGCCTTTTGCTACAGGTACACCGGAATTCTTCTGGAGCCGAACAGCTAAAATCATTCCTCCTCAGTGATGAGTTAGGTTCGGTTTGGGTGCACCTGCTTTTATGGTCTCAAGCGGTGGTTTGTGTTTACTTTGTTAAAAGGTTGATATTTTCCAAACCAAACACAGCTGCTTTGCAGTCAGGAAAGTCTGTTTATATTACCGCCGATCAAAACGTCAGGCCGGCAAATGTGATCGCAAATTGACGTGATATTACTCGTGGTGGATTGAGCTTATCTGGCTTTGGCCCAACTGTCAAGGTCGCCGACCCTGCGCCAGTCAAACAGTAGTCTTACCTTCCATTTCCTTCTACCTTAACCTGGGTTGTTGTCTTGTAGTTCATACCTCTTACTGGAATTTCATCCACCCAATTGCATTCCTTTACAGTTGTCACCCGAGCTGCCAACATGAAAGTGTTAGTCATCAAAAACCTAGACTTTCGCACATCGTATGGCGGTCTCTGAAGCCCTGTATGAAGTTTTTTTTCAGCAGTGTTAGTCGCATAACTGCACCCTGATGAAACACCCAAGTTGGCGTTACCACAACGATTGCTGACTGCAAACGGTCGAGCCATATCACTTTTGGTTGTCAAGATGATCACTGCTCCATCACTGCAGGCTCACACTACAGGGTGGCATCAAAGTTAGAGGTGGGTCAGTACTTTAACTCTAATGGTCGCTTTGCTCAATCGTACGTATCGAGACGAGAGAGCGCTGGCAGTTCTAGGAAGCAAGCGAACACAGCACCTAGGGGTGAGACAACTAACCTACTGATCTCAACCAAATTTGCAAACGACCTTGCCTTCGTTCCGTCGAGAAAATTCACTCAAAGTTTGGGCTTAGACAGCGATGGTTATGCACCCTGAGAACGTAGAAGTAGTCAAGACGTTGTGTTAATATTCAGACTATCACACGAATTTACCACAGTGCAACGTCGCCCACAATTAGTTGTCTGCTGCTGTTTTTGACATTGATGAGAGCGTGATGTGGCGATGAGCAGCGAATATCACCGTCATCAGCGACATCATCATCATCGTCATAGACAGCAATACATCAGTGGTTCACACTGATGCTTAACTGTCATACAACCACGAAGAAAAAACCCCTACATAGGAAGAGAGAAGAAAAAAGGAAAGAGAGGGGACCTAACCACCGAAAAATAGCTACGTCTCTATTCAAACATACAAAATCAAGGAGCCTACACATTGCAAACAAACAACCGAGCTGTAAGTGAAAGTAAGGCGTCCTCAGCAAGACAGCTTCCTCACGGCTTTCACTGCCCCGCGTCATCATATGCACTCATTTCACAGACAACTCAGCCAAATAACGGCAACATTCACGCCACTGAGCTCGGTTAACCGCCCTCTCACCTAAAGTTTCAAGACATCGACTGTGAGTCGTGACGGCTCCAGCCCGGGAGACGAATCCGATCTACAGTGCCCAACCCCTCCGTGAACGATTTCATTTGTCTACGCCAGGTCATCATTTGTCCACCTCGCACCTTACGCAAATCAGTCGAAGCGTCGGCAATCAATGCTCACTGTGGCAAGCGATTAGCTGGCATCCCTAGTACATGGTCTAACCATCTAAGTCCGTGCAAATGTAGTGACTGAACGAAAGAACTCGTTTGACAATCAGTGCCTGTCGGGGAAGAACTCAATTCCCCGAAAATACCGTTTTATTTGCCATCGCAGTGGCCTAACTCACTACTGACTGTAGTGACCCTCATAGTCGGCACGATCATGTGCCAGTTCACCCATCACGTGCGTTCTCAACCTTTATGCCAATGTCTGGCGCCTCGCACACACGCACGTACATTTAATTGAGACGTCAACGTACTGTCCGAATCATTGTGTGATGCACTTCTGTCCTTGTTTTCTCATTGGTCACAAACCCTTTAAATGTGGTCTAGATTGTGACCGTCTGATCTTCGGATTGAGTGACATAAAGTAGCTCTGTCCGGAGGCCAGTCTTTTCTCTGCGTTCGTTCGTTAGCCTCAAGTGGTTGGGTTGGCCGGGAAGATTCGTATTAATCTTGCATATTACGTAGTCCGTCGTTCAGACCCGTTGAACGTCGTTCCGTTTTCTGCCGTTCCACTAACCGTTATTCCGTTGTCTGTTGAACGCGCTCGTAGGCCGTATATCAAGTTACAACAGTGCGAAACATCCGCTTCCAAACCTCCTCGTTGTTTACTGGTTGGTGCCATCCGACACGCGCGATTGAACGCAGACATCGGTGGTCAAACACCTGAAAACGGTTCACGTCTTCTACCCTGATGGGTCAGGTTTCGCTGCTGTAAATTAATACAGCCCTCACTGTTGTCTGATATACGTGACTCTTTAGCTTCAGAGAAATAAACTTCTGTCGCCATAAGTGCCTCAGATTAGTAAACACCGTCCTAGCCTTAAAAATATGCGCCTCTATTTCATTCCCAACAACTCCGCCGCCGCCGCAGATGCAACTTCCCAGATAAACAAACCGGTCAACAACTTCCATGACTTCATTACCTAACATTAAATCTAGGTGATTACAGCAATCTTGCAGAAGTACTTTACGCTTCGAGGCTGCAAAGCGCATTCCGAAGTACTTAACAGAACGCGAAATTGCGTTCGGCGTTGCTTGTGCTGCCTGAAAGTTGTCAAACAGCAACACATTATCGTCAGCATAATCAAGATCAGTCAGCCTTCCACCAGGTAGGCATCTTATGAGTGTCGGAGACAATCCTCCATTATTTCTCCCATGGCGAAATTGAACAAAAATGGTGAAAGGGGACAGTCTTGACGAACGCCGCTCATGGTGCTGAAACTGTCAGACAGCTCACCGTAAATCCTAACCTGAGTCGAAGTATTGAAGTAAAGCGGTGACAGTATGTTCACATACTTGGTTAGTACATTCCTGCGTTTAAGCAACTCTAGAAGTGTAGATCGACCCACCGAATCGAACTCATCATTACAGTCGAGAAATATGACAGTTATTGGCCAGCGGTGTACATGACGCTGCTCCAAAATTTGACGAAGGGTAAAAATGTGATTTATACATGCCCGGCTAGGACTAAACCCTGCCTGTTCTTCCCTAATGTTTAACACCCAACTGCAATGAGTCGACGAAGTAAAATGGAGACCAGAACATTACAAATGACTGGGGTCAGATTAATTCCACTATGGTTTTCGCAAGAGGTCCTGATACCCTTTTTGAATATAGAAATTATTATCGAGTGACCCCATCACGAGGGTATGGTCTCCGTCATCCACACAAGTTGAAACAGCTGAGTCAAGGCCTCGACTAACACCTCTCTACCTTCTTTAAAAATTATTGGCACTAGATCATCTGGACCAGCAGCCTCATTACGATTGAGAGCCGAGATGCAGTTGGGAACCTCAGTCTCAGTGGGTGGTTCTAAATCTACCGACCAGGGCGTTACATCAGAGGTTTGTGGAGGCAGCACGGTCGAAGCAGGAAGCCAGCTAACTTGATTTATTATAAATTAGTGTGCCATCTGCCTCGCTGATAGCTTCACTGACAGACGGTCGCTTGGGACCAGTAGCACGGACCATCTTAAAGAGTTTGCTGGTGTTCCCTGAGGCAAAAGCGGTTTCCATTTCCTCAACTTTTTCCCCTAACCAAGTCTCTCGGTCAGCCCTTAGACTGCATTTCAGCTTCTTACGGATATCTCTTCTAGACTTATTATGTGAAGTACCCGGAGGAATCTTCCGTCTGGCTTCTAACAACTCCAGAGATTTCTCTGAAATCCAATGTTTGTCAAACTTACGTACACCCTATGCCGCATGCTATAGTACCTGCTTTCTGAATAGCCTGTGAGATTTGTGTCCAGCAACTATTACGATCATCGGAGTGAGTACCACTAAGGCAGCTTTCTAAGCTGGTTTGGTACTTATGCTTTACCGATGGTAAAGCCAATTTCTCAACAGCCAGTCGTTGCTGTCGGTAGGATCGTTGTGCAGCAAAAGTAAGAACAAAACGACATGATCTGAGTCGAAGTACGTGCTCCAGTAAGAACGACAGTCTTAGACGGAACCACGCCACCTATAAATAACAGCTATATGGTCATGGGCAACATGAATGGTTTTATTGGTTGGAAGTTGTTACCGACTTTCATAGGTATAGGTATATTGACACGTGATTCACATATCCGCTTTTCTAAACCTTACACATCAAAACGTTGTTTACACCACCCAAACAGACGGTGTTGTTTCCCGAGCCTTTACATCAGGTGGCACTCAGTGTCGTGTCACACAAAAGCTCCTGTATACCGAATACTATCAGTCTGTCTAAACGTGGACTGGACTACTTACGGCAGTCGAACTCGGAATCCACAACTGTGTGACTGTTAGTCGGATCAAGTTTGCACCGAACTGATGCGAGATCATAATGTACAGTCACATTGCAAAATATGATAAGATAAATCTCATTAGGCAGTCAATTTGTAGCACAGTTACCTTCACGGAGACCACACCACTGAAGCTGGCTAACTATCATCTGTCTTAGTGCACTGGACCATCTAACCTTTGGGCCAAAAAGGCATTGTTGAACAAATAAAGTGCTTAAGCCATTAACTGAGTGAATATATGTATTTGTCCTCTGTGACAGTACGCTTTTTTGCAAATTTGTCCAGCATGAACTGTTATATTTACAAAAGTGTTCGTTTTTATCATTTGGTGCTTAATCTAGTATTTCTTCATTCAATTGGGATTTTTCTTTCTTGTTTCCATAAAATGGATGCTTAACTATCAAAGTGATTCGTGTAAAATTCAATCATGGACCTGAACGAGACAAAGGAAATCAATTATGTCCATCAAACAGAGATCATGACGGAGACAATACACAAAGAGTTACGGCATCAAAAATTATACACTCATTATGGAATAAATCCGTTCAAAAAAGGCATGAGGCAATAAACTAACATTCAAATATTTTTCAAGTTTGTCCGCTAGCAGAAAAACCCAATAAAGAACAACGTGATGAGGAAGAGGATAGTGAGTATCGACTTTTAGCTTATGGTTTTCATACTACGCAGAGCACTTCCTTGAGGTTTTAAGAAGAGCTGCATTGGAACCAACCAAAAAATACCTTGAGGCACAAACAGAAAATCAAGAGTACGGATGGATCAGTCAACCATTGGTAAGACAAAAGCCATGTTTAGTGTATCTGTTCAAAATTGTAGATGGATATGGACCGGTCTGACATAAGGTTTTGTCATCCAAAAATTTCTTGTGAAATGACCCAATTTGCTGGCCAGCTGTGGAAGCAAAAAGAACAAGAGAAATTAAATGCTTAGATCATGCAATAATGAAATCAGTATTGCCAGGATTTTAAGTCTACTTTCTAGCGAAAATCAGTGTTAGAGTTTGAACTCAGATAATTTGAAAACGCACCAGCAATTCACCAGGGATGGGATATTTATTCCACTTAAATATATTCAAAAACTCTGTCCTTCGTTTATTTTTCAGTTAGAAATATAGAATTTACCTATAACTATACCATCTTACATCCGTTGTTTTTCAAAAGATCGGTTCTATTGCGTTCGGATTTTATGTCAAAATAATTTTAGTAACGATGTTCATGGTAATACTATAATCGAACCTTCTCTCTGTTGACCCCTCCTAATTTCGGATCCGATTAGGCGGTAGTATTAAGGAGTCAATCACAATCCAGAATACGGTTTGCACTCTCAACCGGTAGAAATATTAGGAACGTGCACTGAACGAAAATTCGTAATATAGCGAACGTTTTACCGATTCGTAGATTACCAGAGTGACGCATTCAGCGAAGTGGAGTTGTCGGATAGGTGGAACCATTACAGAATTCCGACTGCATTGTTTTCGATGGACTTTAAATCAGCAAATCGAGAGTCGCACTGAAGTTGAGGGTTGAGTGCACGTCACATTACTTCTGAAGAAGCCCCAGAGGTTGTAAGCACAGGTTCTTGAGAAGAATAGGTGTCGGTGTAACTAACAGGCAAGTTATCCAAACAGGCATGAGGTCAGCCAAAAGCCGTTATGGATCAGAGATGCCCGGTATTTTTGTGTTGTTAGAATGAACTTTATAAAGCCCATACTTCACAAGTATGACCAGATGACAGTATATGCCATGATAACTCCAGAAAACCTATATGGACAGAACACGGGAAGATTATGGTGAATCTACTCTCCGTGGCCTCAGCTGGGTCAGTTTCGTGTGTGAACAACAAGGATGACTCACAGGAACTTAGTCGCGAGCATTTGCCTTTCATAGAACAACATAGAAACAAAGAAACGACACAGAATTGTAAACCCAGAAAGTTCAGGGCGGGTGCGATAAGTGAAGAGGTCGAATGACCTATTGGGACCAGACTCGTCTCTAGTCAATTACATGTGGCTTAAAAACCCATTGGTATCCGCAAGGTTACTCTATTTTGAGATGAACCTGGGACAGTTCTGAAAAGACAGTGTTGTAGTGTAAAAAATGACTGAACTACAATAAATCTGGATACAAAATAACGAATGAGATAAAGGACTGGACTCATCGAGGATGAACAATGTTCATGAGGCATCCAATGATATTGGGAAGTATGCCTTGTATTCCGAGGGTAGTTGACGCTGCAAGACAATGGAGCTAAAATTTAACCTAACAATGGAAAGTTTTAACTGGCTAGCAATCACCGGCTTTGTAGGAGGAACAGACGCGTGCGCTCAGCATGGTTTATTCTAAGATGTATTGCCTATATTTGTTGTCAAGTCAAACAAAAATGTACAGTGCGGTCTGTTGAAGCATTTGCGCGAGATTAACAGAATTTAGTGTAAAACAATAAAAACACCACAAGATTCTCCTCCTAGAGCATCTAACGCAAGCGTTGAAGCTCAGAGAGGATGCAAATTAGGTAAAATTGAGGCAGTTTAACGGAAGCGAGCAGATAAATTAGTGTCTGCTTGTGTGTGTGGTTAAATGTGAGGGAGGAAGAGTTGGTGTCTCAGTGGCAGTCGGATGCTGGGTGGTACACTCGCTGGAATTGGATGGACGACCTGGGGAGTAAGGAGGGGAAGATCTGTTGCGAACTGATGCATTGAGTTGTCTGGTGGTTATATAGAAACCACTGTCCATAAAAGTTATTTGCAGAAGGTCAGCCCGATCGTTGGTGGACTACTTATCCCAGCGTGGTATCACTGTCAGTGGTGCCATGGAGGCAGGCCACAATGATCGCTTTACTAGATCACATCGAGTAAACTTGTGGGCACGTACGTAAATCACGGAGAATACGACTGGGCCATGTAAGTTTCCACGTGGGGATTGAGTGAAGATTTTACAAGTGCTTCTGAAGATCTTAAACGTAGTTTATTGGGTCAGCTGGATGAGTTGACCTTTGGAGAACTTCACCGGATAATCGCAGAGTCGATCCGTGGACTGGTTCCGCTGGGGGTGATTCCAAGATCTTCGTTTAGACTTGATCCGATATCTAAAAATGTAGGCGGGAGGCATTCAATCCATTTGTGTTCGGAGTCTTGGGCAATTAATGTCGATGAAAACACTCTACTAGACCAGTCGAAGAAGGATGATGTGCAGCCGTTTTGATACCACACATAAACGACAGATCACGGAATAGTTGGCACTGAAATTGTGCACCTCTATCTGTAGTAATAACAGAAAATACACTGGAATAATTTACCCAGTGGAGGAGAAACGTCATGGCAGTAGTTTCACTAGTGGTATCTGTTATGGGAATAGCTTTCGGCCAACGAGTAAACCGACCTACACAAGCCAGTAGGAAAGCGTTTCCTTCCGACTGTGGCCCTAAAGCAAAAACATCTAACTAAGTGTAGCAGAAACGTGAAGTTGTCTTAAGGAAATGGACAGACGTAAAGACATTATGACGATGGACCTTGCCACGCTGGAAATGCAGACAGGATTCAACCCAAACGTGTACATCCTGCTTTACAGTGGACCAAATGTAACGTTGAGAAATGGGTTTGACGATGCGTAGACACCGAAGTGTGAGAGCGAACGTACAAAGTTGAACAAGTGTCTACGACAATGGTTGAGAATTAGATGCAGATGCGCAGCACACCATGCTGGAGTGAGAATGAGGGAGGGGGACTCTGGACAGCTGGGGAGATAGAAATGTTTAAGGGTGAGGTGGCTTTTTGTTGTTTGGCTGTGCTTCTGTCAGTTTCTCCAGACTTATATCAGACCGCATCAGTGCGTAGTCTGGAGAGAGCGTCTGAGGTAACATTGGTAGATTCTAGAATATGACGAAGGTCTGTAGTGACTTGTGTGGTGAAATCAAAATGACGGATTTCACGGAGAAAGTGTTTGTTACACAAGGAGTTGAGCGTGTAGACATATGGTTTATGGTCAATCAGAACACTGAAAACTTCACCTTCAAATGAATGTTTGAAATGCCGAATGTATAGGTAAACCGCGAGTAGTTCTATGTCGAATGTGCTATAACTGGCTTGGGCAAGGGAGAGCTTCCAGGAGAAAAGTTGGGACGTTGCAATTCTTAGTTGACAGGCTGCTGGAAAACCCTACCAACTGTATTTGCTGAAGCATCCGTTGAGAGAAACAATCAGGAGATAGGGCAAGTACCAAAATGCGGCAAGATAATTTTTTCATTAAGCATTTGCTTGCTAGCGTTGAACGCATGCAGCGCTTGAGAAGTGAAAACCAAGCCTTTCTTTGATCCGGGTAGAAGACTGGTTAGTGGTTGTGAAATGTGTGAACGGTCAATCGTACCGATGGAACGCTGAAGTTTTTCAATGGACTCAGAAAGAGAAACGTCTTGCAACGTTTCAACTATTGTGTTTAGTGATCGGATACTCCTGGAACGGATAAAATTCCTAGAAGTCTGTTGGGTCAACATCGAGGACACACTCAGATGGATGCATAGTAATCGCAGATTGAGCAAAACGTCTGAACAATAAACGGAGATGTTGTTCCTGTTTGTATTGATCTGGATTAGCAATCAACACATCATCAAGGTGAACGTTAACAAAATCAAGACCAAGGGAAAAGTTAAAATGTTTGGGTAGATCCACGTAGACCAAATGACATTCAAGGACATTCGAGAGGATCAAAAAATTTTTATCGCTGTTTGTGGAACATCATCAGGGACTGCGGGGATATGATGATATGTCTGCAATGTTAATTTCAGAAATAACCACGCGTGGCGTGCAGGCTGATAGGAAGATCGTGGATATGCGTAGCAACATAATGATCTACGATTTTGACTTTGTTGGGTACACTAAACTTGCCGCAAGGACGCCAACCACTTGAGGTTTGGGAAATCACATGTAATGAAGCCGATCAATAACTGTTCGATGACTGAATAACACCTGGTTGCCACATGTGATCTAATTCAGCTTTGGCAGCTTTTCTCTTTCTGTGAGATAGTCGGCGCGCTTGGACGGTAGTATGGCAGCCTGTAATGGAAATGTGGTGACCTACTTTGTGTCTAACTGTGAGGGAACCATGTGAAAAGGTTGTCAGTTATGGGAAATTTTGGAGCAACGCAGAAAATTGGGGCATATTCAGGGTACAAGTGAACACAGACAAATAGGATGTATTTTGGCTTGTACGCTGTGTACCGTTAGCGACCCAAAATATATTTTTGTAGAACACCGACAATAAGTCCAATAACTGACAATAACTCAACATCGATAATCGTATTTTGGACATCTGAACTGATGAAAATCTAACGAAACTGTCGTTGCAAACATAGATCAAGCGTAAATGAGCGTGTGCCATACGTTGCGATTCAATTTCCATCAGCTGCTTGTAGCGTAGGCAAAGTCATTTCCGCTTGCCGTGTTATGACACTCACCTCAGCTTCGATCTCAATGAGAAGTCTGATATCAATAGATCTTTCTGGAAGGAAGAATAAGACATGTTTATATTAATACAGCGAAACGTCGCTTCCACTGACTGGCCGCTGCGTTCCTTGAATGGACTGAATTTGAAAGAGCACAGCTGACAGTTTTTTTGCGCGGTGACCGAAGATCTGGTGGAATCAATAAAATGGTGTATTCTTGTTTAGCGTCTGAGAAAGCTGATGACGGAATGAACGTGAGCGTGCATTGTGAGTGCAGCTAAATGATCGGTAAACCTGTCATTTGGTTGCTGAGGGAGGATGGGAGAGGTAACAGGCGGTAGTTATAAAGATGTGCTAGCTTCCAACTTCTTATCGGTGGCGTCAGCTAGCTCCATTATTGTGACGGCAGAATCAAAAGACGTCGACATTTTGCGGGTAGACAGAGACAGACTATTCAACCAGAGCTGTCGAATAGTAGAATCATCCGTTTTTCGGGGTCCAGACAACTATTTCGTATATTGAGACAAATACGACGGTTGAGAACTCATTGTTCGATCCAAGAAAACCTGGTAACATGTTGTCTCGCAGATCAGACTTCTGAGTCAGAGATGCGGAGTGGGGTCCCCCATGGCAACCCCCATCCTCTCAGTCGTGGACACAGTCGGAGCACAGAGCAATCAGCTACAGGTGACGCCACCCTGTTACAGACTGTGTTAACCTTTGGAGCAACCACCTGGATTCGCATCATGCTGATGTGCGTGCCCGTTTTGTTCCGTCGTTTGCCCGGAGATGATACACCCATGAATTCAAGGTACTTAACTGATATTTGAACAAGGAGAGTATAAAGAATGCTTACTAAAAAGCATTGGTGAACAAATGGCCGACTTTGAATCAGATGAGGGATCCTAACGAACACTGGAAACAAATCGCCGCAGCTATGAACTCATGCTGTGAAGAGGGATGTTCGGAAAGACCTATTCATCTGGGAAAGAAATGGATTTTGGTTACATCGATAAACCTCATGAACAAACGCCGATCGATCCCACCTGGTTCTGAATACGATGATGACTGTCGAGAACTTAAATGCAAGCTGATTAAAATCATGCTCAAAGACCGTGAGCATTAGTTGGTCGAACAGTCAAAAGAGACTTTTTATTTGGGAATAGCAGAAGGCCATTTTCTCCGATCCGTGATTGCACTAGTCGTCAAGTCGGTGTATGTGAGACCATATGTGAAAAAGATGGTTCACTTAGCACCAGTCAATAGCGCGGAATTGTCAAGTAGGCTTAACATTTTGAAGAACAGTTCAGTTGGCCTCAATCACATCATGTGGATGACTGGACCCGAATGGTCAGCTATTGCGTTCCAGACGGCCCTCCATCAGAAGCAAAAGTGGCCTTGGAGCTTAAGTTACTGAAGCGTAACAAGGCTCCTGGTCCAGACCTCCCATCTCCTTCTGTTTTCAAGCATGGCGGGGAGAGGTTGATATCAGAACTGACAGAACTCCTCCAGACGATTTCAGAATCTGAAGTGATACCTCGTGCTTTGTGTCTATCGACAATGATTGCTGTTTTCTAACCCGAAGTCTGCGTATTCCGAAACGGTCGGGATGCGCGATCGATTGGACAACTAATCACGTTGTAGAGTCTGTTTACTTTTAAGCCAGCCGGAGCAGAAAACGGCGTTTTAACCACAGATAGGATGGATAACATCTGCCTTTTCACACACACGTTTCAGATGAGCTGGGAACAAGCAAGTATTGATGGGCGTAAGAGGATAAAGTAAGTATACGACGTCTCTAACAAACTGTTATGATGATAATGTTTTCACCAAATGATGGATAGTGAAAAGCTACGTTCACGATAGAAGCAGACTAACAAATTACTTAAAGATTGACCGAAAACTAACAATTTCCCCCATATAATCTGAGGCACGTTATGTTGCTTTTGGATTTACCACGTCATCTGTGGATTCTGACGTGTCATTTTGCAATCATGCTGTCGAAATGATAAGTACCAGTCAGCATGCCTCAGTTTTATGGCTTTGCTATTGAGTCGTGTCATTCCACTTCCTGCCAACATGCCTCATTTGACCACCTTATCTATACATAGGTGCCATGATAAAGATAACCTGCTGCATTATCAAGATCGACATGGACATCTCGTTCAAACATGTTGCCCAGCTTCAGGCGCTTTGTTCTCTAGAAACATGCTCCATCCGGATAAATGATATAGGCAGGATGTGAAGACCAGTTAGTTTGAATTGACACAAAACATTAGCTCAATACGGGTTTTGATTAGGTGCGTACAAGCTAGGATAACATATCTGTACATGTGTGTACGTGGCAGACAGCACAGCATTTGTTTGGCGAACTTTCGGTTTTCTGTCTCTGTGTTATGTGGAATGGTCTGTTCGAATGACTTGGTTATATTACTCACTGCAATATAGACGAATTCGAATTGTTTATTCAAGTTTGACTTTCATTCTATTACCGTCGCCAGATATACTGCCCTGTGGTGATTATACGAACAGTTCAGTCAAGTAAACTTAACCTTCCGCAAACGACCAATCCTATTCGCCATACATTGTGTTTGAGGGTACAATTACGTCTCGTGTAAGCTCCGCTGATTTGACCATGCTTGTCTGTTCCTCACTGCTAGATATAGGGATGGTGAACCAGTTGTATGAAACCACAGGATTGAATCATTTGTGCAGTATTCAGGAGACGCCGATTTCTAACAACTTTTGGATGAGCGACTAGCTTGACTTTAATTTGCTAGTGTGTTGTACTCAAACGGTTTGTTTGTGGCTGTTGGGCTAAAGCGAAATGCAGTACATTTCCGCCCAAGTGTGTTGGACAGAACGACTCAGAATTTCGGATAACGAACATAGACAATTTTTTAGACGAATTTCCAAATGTTTAATCAGGGTGCATCTTACGTTCTGAGTTGAACAACAAAATGTTGAATGCTAAGTATATTGAACACAGTTAATTGGACTTGAGTGATTGACGGAACCGAGAACCTAGATCGAGTTTGAAAGGTTATAGAAATAACAATACAGTAAAAGTGATCTAAACGAAATGGATCTTTTCTCAGATGCGAAGTAATCAGCAACTACAGCAGTAGTTTAACTGCTGACGACAAATAAGCTACCACGTAGATTCAAAAACATCAAACTAGTCACTGTCCAATGAGAGGAACGTCAAGGCGTCGAACCAGAGCCGGGTAAAATGGATAATGAGACAAGGGGATGTATCAATCAAGTTAAAGAGGTTTTTAGAGAATCAACGCGTTAGGTAAAAAGAACTGAAACACTGGGTTCCCTTTAACCACTTCATTAGAGCAGAAAGAAGACATATATTGTGATATGTTAACATTTCGTTTACTCTCATCAGTCGCAAACGTAAAACATGCAAGTTAAACACATCATACAAATAAGGACAGACAGGGATTAGACACACATACAAGCGATGCTCATCCGAACTTACCAACCGAGATTGTGTGCACAGAAGTGGTTGAGGCAACCTATCGGGTTGCCATGGTCGTGATTGCGTAATACTTGGTGTGCTTGTATGTGTGTCTAATCCCTGTCTGTCCTTATTTGTATGATGTATTTAACTTGCATGTTTTACGTTTGCGACTGATGAGAGTAAATGAAATGTTAACATATCGCAATATATGTCTTCTTTCTGCTCTAATGAAAAAGAACTGTGAAAACAAATATATTGTTGGAAGTGGGCTACTAAACCAGTCCGGTACCAAATAAAAGGGGAAGTGAACACATCAATTCTTATACGACTTAACATTAAAGATAGCAGCGTTGTATAAATGTGAACTTCAAGAAATTAACATGAAACACTCGTATGGTCAAAAGGGTACACGATAGTAACTCGTTAAAATTGTTCCATTTTGTTTTCGCATAAAATCATGAAGTATTGATAAGGTGAAAGAGTTAGTGCAATACGAGTAACAGCCCTGTATTGTTCATGAAAGACAGCAAGAAGAAATGAGTTTTAGGTATTCGTTTTAGAAGGGACCTATTTTGTGAGGGATTTCTGTTTGCCAATAAAACTACACTATTGGTAAATAGTAGGACATTTAGTTGACATAAGTTGAACATCACACACAACTGATAGCAGTTATAGACCAATCAATAAAAAGCTTTCTTTGAAGTTCTTAGTCGGTCCTGATGGTTTTGCTTATTCAGTCGTACCTCCGGCGTCATACCATGAGTCGTATGGTTGCAGCCCGTTTATTCGACCCAATTTTGGGGCCAGGTGGAGTGGCGACTTGCAGTCGGGCAGGATTGCTTGCACCGATAGGTCCAGCTCGGTTGATGCAAACAATAGTCCACGTTGCACAACGGCCACATACCCGGGTGTTTAACTAAAGGAAGACGACCGCTACCACCCATGGGCGTAACTAACGCACCGACTCGACCAAGCACGCAATCACCACGGTTCAACATCCAATCGGTTGACTAAACCAACCTGAAGCGACAGACAGCGTGCAATGTATGACGGACAGCAGGGGCGCGCTAACGTGTGGTGGTTGACATGTCAGAAGAGTGGGCGAAGAGTGTGCCTGCTCACAGCCACACCCAACACGGCTGATCAGTTGCGCTCCATATCCTGAGTCAGGATCTGCGCAGTGTGACCTGAAGCTTTGGTCACCGGGCTCAGAGCGATGATACTGGCGCAAAAACGGGACAACTGGACCAGCAAGCTTAGGTCGAGCTAGGTTCAGCAATGAACAGACCGTGATGCCATGTTAAATGTACACTCGGCAAGACAGACTTCGTCTGTGTTGGTAGTTGACGCTTTAGAAGGAGTAGAGAACGATGATGTTACTGATAGTTATCGGCTATCGTCTTTCTTTACTACATTCTACTTACACTATATCAGCGGATTCCAACCAAACAGTATACCTGTTTTGTGTCATTAATCTTGTGGATTACTTCACTGACCCACTGATAATCCGCTTGGTTTTGTTATGGTTAAATAATGTTACATGCAGCATGTGTTAGTAAATATTTAACGACCTTATGTGGTCAACTTTATAAATTGAATTTACGATATGACACCATAGCAAAACATGAGGTGGTCCCTAATCTTTCTCTGACAGTCTAACGTCTAGTGATATTCACCACTCAGCATATCTAAAATAAGGTTTGCATTTTATACCATACGAGTTAGACACCCGCTGTGTTGACAGATAAACCATGAGGTGCGTAAGGCATCGGAAATGTAATCAAATACGCTAAGAGCGGAAACACTGTTCGCAAACAAGATCCAACATATCTTCCAAAATCACAACCGATCTAGATAGCCAGGATAAAGCTGTAAGCTCCGAACAACCTGTATGCAACTCGAAGCACGCATTCACGGTGTGGAATAATAGATTCACTGCAAAGAACTTGTACAAACGTCCATGTGATTCAGGTCCGTAGGATCAGTTGATTGCTCGCTGATTATGCAACATGTCAACAGCTATCATAAACGTAGGTCAACAATGCGATCACTGACACTGACTACCATCAATCGATAAGTCCTAAGTGGCTTCATGAGAAAACTAGTTCTTGAAGAAAATTCAGATATGCCATTTCAGCATGAGATTCACAGCCTGTGTTGTATTCGTCTTCACGAATGCACAGAAAACGGGTAAGACAATTTACTGCGTCTAGTTGGCACGAACCGGGCACATACGTTACCCCAATCTGTGCATTTTGGTTGTCAGCACCAGATCTCATGCCTCGGTGATCTTCTTACTGGCATTCAACTTCCAGCTTTGTCAACTCACTATTCTTCTTCGTTGTGATCATTACTCACAAGCGAAAGTGGTTGAGTGTTCACATATGATAATCCGGTCGTGCCTAACGTGAGGTCAATGGCGCAGTGGTAAACACGGTTGCCTCATGAACAGCATGTCCGTGGTTCAAGTCCCGGCAAGGGCGATGATATACACTACTGACGAGCTCTAATGAGAGCGAAACTCGAGTCTAGTGGTTCTTTTCGAAAGGGGCCGACTGGAAAATCTATGGGAATGCGACAGCTGCGATCAACTGTGGGTGATGTTCAATTTGAGATACTCAATTTATAGATAGAAATGTTTACATCTCGTGATGTCTTCAATCGTTATTGGTGAACTAAATCTATAGTCAAAAAATAAATAAACCGTTCACACAACGGTCTATCTACTGTTGTGCAAAGTGTCACATAAAGTAATTTGTCGCCCAATGACAACAGATGCAAAACTGTTCTCATCTGACATGGAAATTGTGCTGACTACTACCTTGGTGACAAAAAGCAACTAACATCAATATATGCGAACACGACATATGGACCCCACTGACAGTTTGAGTCTGTCCATAGTGTATAGTTGTGACTAAAAAGACGTAAACTACCTCAGATATCCTCAGAATACATGGAACATTTCACACTGGAATGCTTCTTACAATGTTTGCTGCCATGATCCGACCACAGTTATTCGCTGACCTTGATTGAATAAACAGACGCGTGGTGGCTTGTTTCCAGAGCCCTGTCAGTTACGTGACGCTTGTAGGATGTCGGTCATTTGGTCCGTCACTTTTTGTCTGATTATGTATGACTCGTATTCACTGAACTGATTCAACAACAACAAAAATAGAGGTGCATGACAACGTCTCTGACGGTCTTTGAAGCAGAACGCAGTTATGTTGAATGATGCGGCAAAATTTCCGGAAGGCTACAGATGCAAAGATTTTGGGGTAAGGGATTCAATAACGGCAACAACATTCCCAGAATGCAATGGGACGATAGGTCAGTACATGCAGTGACTGCTATCCAGTCAAGTGGAAGTTTGTTTCCCTCGAGCACACCAATTGCCTAAGCTACAGGGATTTACTGTCAGTAGCTTCAACCTTGATGTCGTCTAATCAGGATGAGAGGATACTTCAAGACACATTGCTACTACTTTATGCGGGTTACTGAATTGTATAGAAAAATGAATAAACATTACTCACGATTGCGCGGAGCTTTCAAATTCTCGTGGTCATTTCAGCTGGCCCCTTTCGAAAAGAACTATACTCAAGTTCCGCTCTTGTTAAAACTCGTTATTAGCGTGCAGTCTTGGAGTTAACATGTCAGAGATGATCGAGCAATCTAAGCATAAGAGGTAAGCAAACTGGTTGCGTACATTTCTTCTTGGGCTAACGTAAAATTAACTGCGCTGTGGCCTATACGACTGCCTCATAAAAGCGTGGTTAAAGCTCTAGTCCTGGCAGTGGCAAGGGCATGTACTAGTGAAGAGCTCTAAAAAGAATGGAACCCGAGTCTAGTGCTTATTTTCTAAAGTGGCTGGCTAAAATTGTGATTGCTGTTCAAATTATATACACCGAAATCCCTCACTAATTACCTGAATAGAAATATGGAGTATTCGTCTTAGGTTGCCCGATCACTTGATCCCAAACATGTTGAGTATCTGCTGAGTCAATTTGACGGAACTGCAGATGATTTCTCATGAGATCGATGCTTTTGAAAGCACAACTACACACAGAAAACGGACACCGCAACAATATATAAAGAAGAGTCAGGTTAGTATTTTTTCCGCCAAAGGTGAGCATTTACAGACTAGAATGGAATCAGCTTGACCCAAGCAAGTTCACATTGATCACTTTGTTATTCACTTGTGAGGGATGTGCAGGTTTGCACGACAATCGGTAGATCGAAGAACCAAAGATATTCAGCAGAAGCAACTCTTACTAGGAACAACTAAAAACTAGCGAACATATGTGCATTCAGTGAGGGTGAGAGCAAGAACCACCTAGTTTTCTTTCCTATCCTGAACTGGATGAGAGATGCCAATGAACTGTTCTTGTTTAAAAAAAACTCGAAGAAGGCACCAGAAACGGTGCTCTTTTGAAGCACGGAAGCCAAATCCACACGTGTTTATGCAAGTTAAGAGTTTTCCGCAAGGGACATTACTCACCAGAGGAACCAGATGGTCAAACCGCGAGATGGTATCCAACAAGACTAACTTTTGCATGGAGGAAAGTCGGTTGGCGTCGCTTTTCAAGGTCAGAACTACGTGTTTCCAACAATCAAATTGGAAATGCCAAACGAGAAGAGAACGTGCCGCAAACAAAGCCTTCCGTTCATTCACATGAATACTGGTTATGCCAGCGGCCGGCTCTTTTGAGTAAAACCCCTGGTTTCAAACTTCACTCAATTATTTGGGTATTTCAGGAAGAATGGATTATAAGTATATATGTTATAGTAATTTGTCACATTACATAAGTAACACAAATAAGAAGCTCAATGGTGACCATGGCGAACTCGAACATGAGCTGCTCGAGAAACCTCGGAGGATAGTCTATCTCCGTCGACTATTCTATGGACTGCATAGTAAGCAGGTTACCAAAAGTCCACCTTTCGATTGAGAGGAATACGTTTACAGAAGTTTCTTTTAGATCTAGTTCAGCCTAATTCAAGCTTCAGCAAAACTGCCCATTTTTAAATCACACGATGACTTAATGCACAACATTTTTCTTACCACTTCGAAGTCCTTTTTCTAAACGTGAAGAAATCTGATTTGTGAAATTGAAAAAAGATTTGAACCGTTGAGGGCGAAAATCTCAGTAAACAACTGAATCCATCCATGAAAGCAAGCAAGCAACCAGCATGGCGCCAAAAGGAATTGAGAGAGGTTTATCGCAAACAGTTGGTCTTGCAACCGCGTGTTCCAGTGGATAGATGTCTTGACCACAGGTAACATGTATTCACGAGTAGGATTCCCAGCAAACAGTGCTGACGAGGCCCACCATGGTCAAAACAGATGTCCACAACTTCGTTCATGTTCCCAATTGCAGTTTTTTTGTTAGAATACCCCGAATCGATGTATTAGATGGTTTCATGCGAAGCGATTGTGCGTCCAACCAGTGATAAGCTGCAAAAACGGTTGTTCTGCCTCAGAGATGCTGTTATGCAAAAGTTAGCCATATCGGTAAGTCGGGAATTCAAGGCTCTATTCGATTTCACAGTGAGCAACAACAGAGCGAGGGAATCATAGATCACGTCCAATTCCCACGCCGCATGTGCTTACGAGCAGGAATTCCAGTCCATAACACAATAAAGCTGTTATTGAAACGTCCCGGAATTTGTCCTATTCCGTTTTTTTGGTTGACGTTCTCTGTCGTGAACTTTGGACTGTACTTTCTTGTCCGTTGGGCCGATTTCCTCAGTGAGCATTCGTACGACCTTAAATGGTGCCCGTGACTCACCTGCAACGGACCCTGGCCATACCCCACAACCGCATCGAGATATTCCACTGCACGTAGGAATAATCGAGCCTCCGATTTGGTCACTCATCACGCTAAAAACAAACTCCATTTACGAAGCACTGAGACAGACTGCCCTTGTGATGACCGAGACTCTCCTCGTTTCCTATGACCTTATTAGTGACTTGCCCCTCAATCCCTGATGCTTTCAGGTAGGTCATTAGGACCAGCCACATCTGCTTGCCATTGGATGCCAGATACTGCTTGGTATGTAATCACACTGTTTGTATGACTGTATTCGTCAGTACTCCACAGCAGTGACTGGAACTAGAAAACTCCGAACCAACCGTAGACGATAACAGGGCGTAACTGTTACAACACACAAGAAATACCATACCCTGCAAAACTATATACTTAAAAATCGAAGGACGCGCTGACAACATGGACGATACAGAGATATAAAAGCACTGTGTAGATGGACGTTGTCTGCTACTCTAACTGGGTAGCATTCTTGGTTGAAGTGCTATGTAGAATTCTTCCAGACTAAGGTAGACCAAGTAAACCAATTAATGGTAGTTCAGTTGGTTAGGACCGACAGTTAAGTTAAATCTTACCTGACAAAGTGATGTGTTCTGTCCTATGTTAATACAACAAAGAAGGATTTGTAAAGAAAGTAACGGTTCTGTGCCTAGTTACTCATCTGAAGGTAGCAGTACTAAATCCTTACATAGTTATGGCTTACTAAGAGAAGTGAAGTTAGGTCAATAACCCGAGTAGGTCAACACAATACGAACATTGTCGTATTGTTCATGACCATATCCATCACATCCATCTGGAGTGTATGTTTTGATTCCACAGCGAATTTCTTTTGTCTAACAATCCACCGATACTCACGATGAAATTCGGACCATTCAACTGTCAAGTATAACCGTCCGTAACGTCGTCCATATGGAAAGTTTTACAAACATTCTGTATACACCATGTTAGGTTGACAAAACTGTTCATGGCTACCGATCTGTCAGAATAACAATTACTGATGAGTAGTCGGGGATTTGGTTAATTTTAAAGTTGAACACCACTCACAATTGATCGCAGCCATCCCATTCCCATAGACTTTCCAGTCGGCCTCTTTCGATAAGAAGCACTAGACTCGAGTTTCGCTCTCATTAGAGCTCGTCAGTAGTGCATATCATCGCCACTGCCGGGACTTGAACCACGGAC
>LUCH01000146.1:243506-282942 GCA_013368495.1 Paragonimus heterotremus
ATTTTTACCCTTCGTCAAATTTTGGAGCAGCGTCATGTATACCGCCGGCCAATAACTGTCATATTTCTCAACTAAAAAGGTGCGTTCGATTTGGTGGATCGACCTACACCTCTAGAGTCGCTTAAACGCAGGAATGTACTAACCAAGTATGTGAATATACTGTCACCGCTTTACTTCAATACTTCGACTAAGGTTAGGATTTACGGTGAGCTGTCTGACAGTTTCAGCACCATGAGCGACGTTCGTCAGGACTGTTCCCTTTCACCATTTTTGTTCAATTTCGTCATGGACGAAATAATGGAGAATTGTCTCCGACACTCACAAGATGCCGGCGTGGACCTCGTACCTGGTGGAAGGCTGACTGATCTTCATTATGCCGACGATAATGTGTTGCTGTTTGACAACTTTCAAGCGGTACAAGCAACGCCGAACGCAATTTCGCGTTCTGTTAAGTACTTTGGAATGCGCTTTGCAGCCTCGAAATGCAAAGTATTTCTGCAAAATTGCTGTGATTACGTAGGTTCAGTGTTAGATAACGGAGTCATGGAGGTTGTACACTTGGGAAGTTGCAGCAGCGTCGGTGGCGGAGGTGTAGGGAATGAACTAGAGGCGCGTATTTCCAAGGCTAGGGCGATGTTTTCTAATCTGAGATATCTATGGCGACAGAGAGGTATCTCTGTGTAGCTAAAGAGTCACCTATATCAGACAACAGTGAGGGCTGTATTACTTTACCGCAGCGAAACCTGGCCACTTAGGGTAGAAGTCATGGACCGTCTTCAGATATTTGAGCACCGATGTTTGCGTTCAGTCGCTCATTTCGAGTAGCACCAGCGAACGATCAATGAGAAGGTTAGGAATCGGGTGTTTGGCACCGATTGTCAAACGAGTTCTTTTATTCAGTCACTACATTTGCAGACTTAGATGGTTAGGCCATGTACTAGGGATGCCAGCTAATCGCTTGCCACAGTGAGCATTGATTGCCGACGTTGCGGCCGATTGGCGTAAGCTGCGAGGTGGACAAATGATGACCTGACGTAGACAAATGAAATCGTTCACGGAGGAGTTGGGCACTGTAGATCGGATTCGTCTCCCGGGCTGAAGTCCTCGCGACTCACAGTCGATGTCTTGAAACTTTAGGTGAGATGGCGGTTAACCGAGCCCAGTGGCGTGAATGTTGCCGTTGTTTGGCCGAGTTGTCTGTGAAGTGAGTGCATATGATGACGCGGGGTAGTGAAAGCCGTGAGGAATCTGTCTTGCTGACGACGCCTTACTTCCACTTACAGCTCGGTTGTTTGTTTGCAAGGTGTAGGCGTCTTGATATTGTATGTTTAAATAGAGACGTAGCTATTTTTTAGTGGTTAGGTCCTCTCCTCTTTGCGTTTTTTCTTCTCTCTTCCTAAGTAGGGTTTTTTCCTTCGTGGTTGTATGACAGTTAAGCATCAGTGTAAATCACTGATGTATTGCTATCCATGATGATGATGATTATGTAGCGGATGTAGACCACTAGCGTTCCTTAAGTTGAGTGCTTAAGATGATTCATGTGACAGACTTCCGCAAAGACATTTTGGAGAGCGCTGACCCGAAAACTGTCGTACAAGAATGAAATTTCCAAGTGTGGAAAAGAAAGCTATCATCACAGAATAATTAAATCTGGCGTCTATGATTGGTTACTGAGAGCTCAACACTCAGACATGGCAATCGTTATCTTGACCGATTTCGCTGTCACATGCACAACATGCCAGTATCTATCTCTGAACGACAGTTGTGTTATGATTTCGCCACTAGAATTCACGTCCAAGTGCATCAGCTCAGGAAAGATCAGGGTAAAAAATTATGTTAGCACATTGTTAGAAGTGCATGGCTGACTCAAGTTTGTCTGACATCAGACAATCAGCACTAAAGTCATCAGTAGATTAAGATTACGTGACTTTCGGAATGCTATATTGATGTTATCCAACTGTTCAAATGTTGGTGAGACGAAACAACGTGAGTAACATTCTTGCTCGTTGGTATTTGTCGGAATGACTAGTTGAGGTAGGATACTGCAATCCGAATCAAACAATTAAAATACTAATTCTGTCAAATAGGCAAAGTAAACATCACGTACAACAGGTTCCAGTCAACTGCCTGTCTTAATGCTGTGGTGAATGAGACAAATGTTGCCCGAGGCATAATCACATACGATGCCACAGATGGTTGTATGCAAAACCTTCAGTATCGACAAGACCTTTCACAAAAGTGCATGATTGGATTGCAGTGAGAATTCACGTTCAGCTAGAAACTCGTACGGACTATCTACTGTCGATGAGTTCTCGTAAGGTTGAAACTAGTAAGCACCGAGTACTGGTTATAGAGAATGAACAACGTGAAACATGGACCTTACTGTAAGTTCGATTTAGTGTGAACGCTGTCAGTGTAACCTGGCAACTGAAATCAACCATGTTTATTCAGGTACCAGCAAATGATGCACCCGGCACACAGGGTCTAACAATTAAAACTACAAGTTGTTAGTAATCATGACACAGTCATATGCGAACTGAACACTAGGGAGGCTGATCATACAAACTCGCAACTGTGTGGTTGGCGATTGGGACTTCCCACTACTAAGTAGTTGCTGGCAAGTATTTACCACATCGGTTCCATAAAAGACCTGAACGACGTTTGTCATGGGCCAAGCAAAAGTGATCCAATGAACAAAACAGCTTGTTTCCATCGAGGTATTATAAAAAAGAAGCAGATGAAAGATACTACGGATAGAACAGCATAATCTTTCATCCTTCCTCCACAACTCTCAAGAGTCATCACGCCAACACAAGAGAACAAAACGATGACCAACCTGATAAATGAGACATGTTAAAATGTACGCTAAATGCATTGCTGAAAGCGCTCATTAAAGATTTGGCTAGTGGTAGAACAATCGTCTATTAGAAATAACTGATAAGTAGTTTGGCAGATTCAATGATTTCGAGGAGACCCAATTGCGAAAAATCTGGACTGCGGCTAGATCCGAACCAGCGACAAAAACAACATCCCAAACGCGGCAAATGCATTACCAATTGAGCTACGAAGCCGTATATGATATTTAAACGTGAGTTCGAACGAGGAAACATCATAAAATATTAACTGTGGGCCATTGAACGAGCGTCGAAAAATGCCAAATCCGATTCCAGATCAGTCATCGAGGACATACCTAGCTCAAAACGACGACACAACAGGCTTGTAAAAAAGATGGAACTTGGTTTTGGTTTTAGTGATGAAGCAATGACAATAGAAAGATTATCACACAAAGCAAATGGAAGCGATGGGCAATTAACCCTGTACCAATACAGTGACTCAAAAAAGTGGACCAATTCGGTTAACTTGATTAGAATGAGCATCTGCAGAAGTTCACAGACTAGCGAGAATAAAAACAGTGATTTCGTTTGAAGTACAAGGAATTAGACGGAATGGAGGTTACAACATATACAAAAATCGTCCAGTTAACGCCGGGCAAACAAACTCTCCGTTTCCGCGACCTCTAACTCGCGTGACGACGATCGGGGGCGACAACACGAGCATCGGGCACAGCCGACACACAGTCGACACGCTCGACGTAGACAGTGTGGGCGTCGAAGATCTGCAGACGTGATGGACTGGTTATCCGTAGTATACTCCTCTTGCAATTTGGCCAAATCAATAAACACTTGTTCCAATGAAGTTTGACTGATTGAGTAGTTGACAAGACCCAAATGAGCCTTATTCGATTCCATCAAACGGAACACATCACCCAAGCAGAAATTGTCAGATGTTGTGATAGGCAAATGATAATGGATTACGCCCTGTAATGATAAAAGGTGGAAGAACACTATTGTATCAGTTGAGTGGAACGTGGCGAAAACCCATTCACAGTAACTTTATGAAACAAACAGCTACAAGAAGTTTACTTTACGGTAACCGATTTGAGAAAGTATGAGACATTAGAATAAGTCCGTTGTTTTACAATCCACTGAATATCTACAAACTGAATACTGTTACGTCTCCAACGGCGGGAGATTAAGGCATACGATCCTGATTATGAAAGTTGACATTATTTCCATCACAATCACGGTAGCCACACAAAGAGTCCATGATAACGTGAATCGTACGGGAAAGTAAGAAGTCAGAGTTTAATGTAAGGGATGACATTGGTTGGAGCAGTACAGCAGACTGAGTATGATCCGTATTCTACCGAGATAAGGAGCATATATTTGTAAATAGGTATGTGCTAATATATTCTTCAGATGCTGTTACAATGTCATCAGTTGGGCGCGAATCAACAAAACAACTGGCGTAAAAATCCGAGAATCCAAATTATTGTTACTGAACTATTACGAAGCGCTCGCATAAATTCCTAGAAGCTCTGTAGCAACGACAGAGAGAACTCATGTGCGTGAAAAAGTCAACTAACTTGATGGCGATCCACCAGGCAGGCAATGGGGAACTGTTCCTGCACAAATCGCATCGCCTGGTTGACAGCTCGATCGAATGCAACCTGCTGTGCATGATTTAACTCTTCAGCTAGACTGGTGGCTACACTGTCCGAGGTAACGAGCAAAGGTAGCGATTCATCCGCCGACGATGATCCAATTAAATGTGGCGGTGTTGCAACTTGTAGAGTTAAACTGTAACCACGACCGAAGCGAGCCTTCAAATGTTGACAAGTGCCCAAACACTTTAGACGGCCGTTCACAAAAATGCTCACTCGAGAGCACAAAGCTTCACATTCCTCCATGCTGCACAGTAAATCATAGTGGACAAGGAAAAACAGAGAATGCCGTACTAACTGGGACAAAAAATAATCACAGGTAGACACAACTATTGGTTGTTGTATACACCATGCTCTATAGCATCTAGTTTATGCTTGAAATGTAAAATGCAAAAAGCGAATCATCATTATCGTAGGCAGCAATACATCAATGGTTCTCATTGATGCTTAACTGCCACACAACCATGAAAAAAGCAAACTGAGTGCAGAAAGAGAGAAGAAAAGAAAGGGAGAGGTACCTAATTACTAAAAATAGCTAAGTCTGTATGCAAAAATATAACATCAAGGTGTCTACACCTTGCAAACAAACAACCGAGCTGTAAATGAAAGTAAGGCGTCATCAGCAAGACAGCTTACATTGTCCCGCGTCATTAAATGCATTCATCGCACAGAAAACTCGACCAAACAAATGTGACGATCTATCTGAAGGTGACGAATGGTGATACTTTTGATTGTATATTGTTTTAGATTCAGAGAAAACACTTAAGGGATTCATAGAAAGAGGAAGTCGCAGACAGGGTTGCTTTTGATGTTCTATCATCGGGTGAAATGAAAAAAGGAATGCATTAGATGATAACTAAAAAACATCAAACATATATTTCACTAATACTAAAGTTGACGAACGTGAAGTTCGGTAAGGCACGCTTCATAAAACTACTAGTTGGGAATTCAGCAAATCTAACAAACAAGGTCTCTGACATGAAAAATGATGGAGCGTTTTTACTTTAAAGTGTCTGAATACCACTTCTGTGTTAGTCAGTGTCAAATTAAAATGTCCCTATAGGTTATTTTGATCTTGTCCTTTATTCCTCTAGTGGTTCAAGCTAAGCAAATAGTATTTGACACAATAGAACAGAGTGAAAACAGAACAACCACAGTGTGGGGCATTCTATACGAGTTGGGTCAGTAAACACATTGCTTGGTTCCCAGAAGCTGGAGTGTACATTCTGTACAGATCAGATCTACTCGCTCCATCAACCAAGTATGTACCGGCTATCTTGGTCCGCTGGTATTAGATGGCCCAACTCAGGTATGAGTATAAGTTCCAGCAAGAATTTGCCATCCCAGGTGGGCCCGTTTGATCTGGACCACTCCGGAGGTACAGAAATACCATAGAAACTACTTGAAAAATGTCAAACGGGTATCGGCTGAAGGAAACATGATCTCGGGATACGCGAAAAGATTACCGGTATACTTTGAAGTGGATAGATTTTAGAACATATGATAGAGTAGAAAACTGTTTCTACACAGTTTAAAGATTATACGATGGATGAAACACCAATTAAGTTTATAAATACATATTTCATCGTAAAATAACGCGTCCCAATTAGTTTCGCATGAATTCGGCCCCTGGATCTAACTGGTGAATTGTTTGTTGACAGTATCGTCACCTGATGTGTGCACCAACACAACTGCACGTGCAAAACATTCCATATAAAGCGGGCGCAAAAATCCAGTTACCAATGTGCAGATGCGAACCACAGTGTTCCTACAACTTCGTTCTATTCTTAAACAAAAAACTACTATGTGAAAAACCGGAATGAAAGATGAGTATTTAAAAAGACTTCTGTACATTTTAATTATTGTACTCGGCGTAATAGTTCAGTAAAATGTGATGACGTTCATTTACGAACATGTAGCAGCGATCTAGGTTCATCACTTTCCTACATTCAAGAGAGTTTTCTATCGTCATTTCAGCAATGTTTTCACAATTCACTCACAACACTTGGGAATAGATCAAATGGCAAAAACCTGCGTCGACCCGATCCTATTCTGCCAAGATTAATGCTTCTTGTGCTCACAAGAAATTCATGAAAACGTTGGATTTCCTATGGCTATCCACTAACAATCAAGACAATTAACAGGTCTCAGGAAGTAATGATTATCAAACAACAATTATTGGCTTATGTGGTTAACCTGCATAACCAAAGATTGAGATATCTAGGTACGACCTAAGTGATCTAATCATCGATTTATGTACTCCCACCTTGGCAACAACCTACTGATGGAAACTCGTAAACAAGCTTCGCGGCTACATCATATTCCTACCATAGATGAACTATTACGAATCAGCATGTCTGACGCGCGTTTTTCGTTTCCGAAGACAAAGCAGTGTTGTCACTATACCAAACAAGCATGCATTTATACGCATTCTAAATGGAACATCACTACCTTCGTTGTTCACGGGTATTTACAAAACTGTAAAAACGCACATACCTATGGGAACTTAGCACCAAAGTGCGACCTTGTCGTCGGCAGCGGCGCAATAAATGCCATATTCGTCTACGAGATACAGGATCAACACCAGATGTCGGTTCATCCAGGCAAACTAAAGGTGTTCCGCCCACGAGGGCAACAGCCACACTGAGTTTGCGACGTTTGCCACCACTATAGGTATCAACACGAACGTTGGCATAGTGAGACAGACCGAGATCGTACAACAGTTGATCCACTTCCACATTCAAAATGTCATCACGAATACCACGAAGTCGGGCGTATAATTGTAAAGTTTCCCGGCCCGTCAAGTAGGGTAATAAGGCATCGAACTGTGGGCAGTAGCCCATGGATTGTTGAGCCTAGAAAGAGAGACAAGAAGACAATTCAGCATGCTAACTGACAAGTAAAGACGACTACGCGAGTGTATGCCAAAAAAGCTTAATGGGGAGAAGCAGTTAGACAAACAGTTTTATGGCAAATTGTCCAGGTAAGCCTAAATCTCAACTAGTGATATGCTGGTGTTAAAAATTTCTCACCTTCCGTAAATCCTTGTCCAGTTCAAATCCGTTTACCAAAATCATCCCCTCTGTCGGATCCAAATCTCCGGTCAGCATACGAAAGGTTGTAGTCTTACCAGCACCATTAACGCCTAGAAACCCAAAGCACTCAGCTGGCAAAACAGCTACTGTAAGGTGATCCACTGCAGGTCTCACACGATTTCGCAAAGTGTCGATGAAGGAACCGTAAGTTTTGCTTACCTGACGTAAGGTCAAACTGCACAAAATGAATGGTATTTTTAAAAAAAAATGTTAGAATCATGGTTCATGAATAAGAAACAGTGATTCTCTTTGACCAATTTGAAAAAATACGGAAAAGTGGATAGTTCAAGATGACATTACAGTAAAAGACGCATGACACTAGTGAAACAAAATATCAAACAAAACGGTAACAGTTAGCATAACTGAAGAAAACGGCTCAAGGCGATAGTACTTTCAAAGCTACTGTTATTAATGTTTGGTAATACAGAGTGGCGATCGACGAGCAGATAACTAGGCTTCGATAAACTCCAGCATTGACATTGATCATTTCAACCAAGTACCGGTGTCTAACAAATATTTTTGATCATGCGTCTGTGACAGGAGTGACCAAATGGCTTCCTTTTATAGCGGGTAAGAATTAAAACATGCGGGGGCGTGACACTCGATCCCATGGTTGAACGTATCTCGACCAGAATTTCGAACCTTAGATCAAACACGCGAAACTGACAAATATTTGTGAAGAAGACAGAAAATAAATGACGACAGTCAAAAGTTGAAGAAAAGTCTCACCAAATAAGGAACAGATTACGTTAAAAAAAATATTGAATAATAAGCTACAGTCAAAGAATCGAGTGTGATTCGAAACCGTTTGCTGAATTTATTTCAAATATCACTGAATGCGTGTGTGTTAACTGCAATGCCGACAACTCTCTGACCACCGTATGTTCTGGACAGATCAATAACATTAGGCAGAAATGTTTTTCAGTCATGATAACAGTCAAACCCGTTTTTCAAGACTATCCGATTCTATTAGTCGCAAAAGGTAGTATAGGTTGACCCTACCATAGTGAAGCTCACCTTACGCCTGTTTATTTGTCACAGTCACCCCAGTTGTAAAGGGTATGATTGGGACCATTTGTGACATTTGGAACAAAGCGTAAACGCATTATTTAGGTCAAAAGCTTTATTAAAATTCGACATCTGAACTGCACACAAGAACACTTACTAGAAGAAGGATACAAAAATATGCGGACGCTGAATCGATGGGTATCAGAGAGGATGTTCCATTTGCTAAGAGGTCTGTCTATGTCAACCTAGGTGATACCGACGCAAACCATCCATTGAGCTGTTCCTTCTTTTACGTGCTCAATCACACGTCACGAATCTCGACCAGAGAAGAAAAAGACATGAGCACCACTGTTTACTGAAAACGAGTTCAAAAACTAGACCGCAGGAGCTCTGAATATATATGACAAAATAGTAAAGACAGACCGTAATGCATGATAGCCGGGGCGTCAGGAGTAATTATGTTATGGGGGCAGCAGTAGGCAAACGAGAAAAACATCTCCGGTAGTGGGGAAGAGTACAGCTGCGATCTAACTGGAATAAAGTGATGGATTATCAGATTGGAGTCGCGAGTATTCTAACACTCGGTAGAATACCTCAGCGCGGCGGGAATGTCTGTCCAAAACCCCACAGTGAGTGGACTGCAGACAACAGGAACAAACAGAGGAGTTACTGTTCAACGAAGTCAGACCAACGAACGAAACGACAGGCGAAAACCCCCGACAGAAAGCGTCAATTACACACACACACACACAAAGACCAAGCAAATGTGCACACGACATCGCTGGGTTGTGGAGCGGAATTCCAATTTCTAAAAGCAAGCGTGGGAACGAACGAGTTGGGCAGTAAGGGTCATGCTTCATTGAACGACGTTTTGCTTCAATAATACAAATCCATTAGGCCATACCGGATCCATCTGCGTATTTGAGGTGTTACAGCGAATCATGTGCCACTCAGTCTGTGCCTTCTTTCGTTATCATATATATATACATTTCCAGATCTATTACAATGCCGTAGGATCAGACGCCTAGCAGAGCATGACGTTATGTCGGTGAAAGCAGTCCTGAGGAATAAATCGACTAAAAAATGACGATTTATTTGAGATCAGTGATCTTTGTGCGCGACTGCATTAAAATTATCATTCAAACAGAAAGGCAGCCAAAAAGAGAGGTAGGAAAGAAGAAACAAAACACGGGAAGTGAACGATTAGAACAATACCGAGCAAAGCAAATTAACGTAACAGACCAGAATGATATATGCAATGATGGATAACCTGCCAGAATTTTGATAATCTTAGTGATAAAGGAACTGACTGCTTACCTCACGAATGAGCCCCCATTGATCTTGTCTGTCTCTGTTTAGAACTGAATCCAGAATCTAGAATACACACGTTACTCAGTGTGTCACAGGATAACAAAGCCGAAGATGCAAGGCTGAAAGCTACTCTTAAAACTCTTAAAACTCTTCACATCATACGACATGTGCAGTCAGCAAACAACATTCGGGAATAGGAAAGAGTTTTAAAAATACAAATTCTTTGGTATGTGAACTAGATGGGTGCTGAAAGTATGTAGAGAAAGAACACAACTTACGTGGTCTGCTCCTTCAGCCGATTCAGTGGCATCGATTCAACCAGATGACGATGCTGACGGACATCCTCATCCTCCACCATTCGGTCCACGTCTTCATCACCTTGGAGTGTGGACAGGCTGTCATGCTTGGCTTGAGAACAACACTTTCCGCAACCAAAATACACATAACAGAGACGACTGCAAACTAAAGACAGAGACCAGACAGACAAGTATGAGAACAGTGAATTCCTACGGAATGTTGGGTATCGTTGGTCAATCTTCACTAGATGATTACACCGTTTGTACATAACGCAATCATAAAACTTAGAGCAACTTTCCAACACAGTGTTTGTTTTGTTGATATAGGTACCAGTGAACTACTTCAAATTCAAAATGATGAACAAAAAGTAGAATAAATCAAGCCCAAAATAGATGGATCGTTGTGTTCCGTTTATTGTGTACGTTCAGACAGAATTTTGAGTGTAACTAACAGCTTTAATACTCACTAGGCACGAGATACATTTTTTTGGAAAACTATTTAGCTCGTACAAGTTCTTTTCAATCACATAATAATTATATTAACAAGAAATCATTAGATGTAAGGAATATTGTGTATAAGTGATCCATAAATTAGATCCGGCACTAACATCTGAAAAGAAATGGAAAAATTTAAACTTTCGACTTATTTCTGCACCGTGTTTTCAATGCTGTGGATCATGAAACTACAGACATCAACACATTCGATTAGTTTCAATTTGAACATCACTCACAATTGATCGCAGCTGTCGCATTCCCATAGACTTTCCAGTCGGCCCCTTTCGAAAAGAAGCACTAGACTCGAGTTTCGCTCTCATTAGAGCTCGTCAGTAGTGCATATCATCGCCACTGCCGGGACTTGAACCACGGACATGCTGTTCATGAGGCAACCGTGTTTACCACTGCACCATTGACCTCACGTTAGGCACGACCGAATTATCATATGTGAACGCTCAACCACTTTCGCTTGTGAGTAGTGATCAGGTCGCCCGATCGTCTCGAAATGGAGACACAGTTACTGTCTGTTAACTCCGATCAATAATCCCGTGATTAGGACTTCCTAGACAGGTCGAAATCTCCGATCTCGTTAAACCGGCTAGGCTGCATGGTTATTCAAACTTCAAGTTTGAAGAGGGTTAACTTAGCGATCATGAATTATAACCGTGCAAACACTTATACTTTAACAATTGCCTAATTAAAATAACTGGCTGGTCACTTATGTTTGCACGATTAGATGATACTTAATCAACGGCAATCTCAAAAAAACGACCTAGTGACTATAACAAACTCGAAAACCCCGGTTTCATCGATCGCCAAACACATCTTAGCAACCAGTCACCTAGTTGACCCGGTTAAATCGTTCAAGATATTGTTACATAATCGCAACCCGAAACTGTTGGCGATTAGCCAGGCCATGCTAATCAAACAACATCGGCCAGTTTTGCGTGCACAAAAGGCGTTGACGCAATCAATCTCCTTGCCGTGGAATTGATTGAACTATTAGCGTGTGAAAGGTCAGAATTGTGTGGTTGGTTCGTTCAATTGTTGTGGCTATACGCAGTTTGTATATAATTTGCTAATTGTACGTTGGCGACTGATGCGAGTAAATCGAAATGTTAACATCTCGCGATATATGTCTTCTCTCTGTTTTGACTAAATGGATTAAGGGAACGCAATGTTTTAAATACTTAATCTGCCGCCACAACGGGTTAGGTAGCATGGAGGAAACGAAACAGTCATTTTTTAATAGATAAGTGTGAAATACCCAGAAGTTGTGGAAATAGGCATAGATTTAGTTGGTGTGGCGAGAGCTACGAAAGGCATATAGCTGCCATTTTCTTAGGAATGCAAATGATAGCTCGTATCTAAAATCGTACGTTTACAGACAGAAAAGATCGACCAACGGAGAAAATAACAAATTGCTGTAACCATCCATTGTGCAAGCTACAGAGAGAAATCTTGAGCAGATTACCTGCGAAGTTAGTTGTGGAGGACTGCTTCTAGAGTGGAGGCAAATGTTGGTAAAAACTGAGTAATAATTGAGTAAACAACATTGAAGTCAACGTGAAAAGTTTGTCGGACAATATTTTGATGTTCTTGATTACTACTGGATTATTATCAAATCTACAAGTGTCCGATCTGACAAAAATATTTTTCGATAGTATAACAACTGATAAAAAAGGCAACGTCGTAGTACAGATAATTGTTCCAATTGATTCCATCCGATCTGCTAACACACATCGCTGCAAAAACTGTAACACCACTCTAACTTCCAGCAATACCTTCTTTATTAAGTCGACATATATAGTTTAAACGAAAAAAAACGACTCACAACTGATTACAGCTGTTGCACTTCATTCAACCCTGTTTGAAAAGATATAATATACTCGGGTTTCCTACCAATTAGTTCTCGTCAGTAGTGCATATCGTTACCAGAGCCGGTCATACTTTCATAAGGTAACTGGGTTGGCCACTGCGTCATTGTTCACATATTGAACGCGACTAACTAATCATATGCAAATGTTTGATTGCGGTCAACAGGACAGTAACTGTGTCTCCTCTCGAGGTAATCGGATAATCTGCACATAACTCACAAGCGAATATGGCTGAGCGTGTGCGATCGTGTCTAATGTGAGGTCACTGGCGCAGTGGACAACACGGCTGATTCAGCAAAGTGTGACCGGAGTTTTAGTCTCAGTCGTGGTAAACATGCGCACTATTGACGAACAGTGATAACAGTGAAGCATGAGTATGATATTCCCCCTTGAAAGAGGCTGACTTAAATGGGTATGGGAAAGCGACAGCCGAGTGATGTTAAGTGTATACAGACAAAAATCTCACAATAGTCAACAGCCATTATTATTACGGTTAATGGTAATAAACAGAACCTTGTGAGAAGTTTTGATAGTCACTGTGTTAAAGAAAAACCAGAAGCGACAACACTATCCGGCTCCTATTCCGTCGTAACCCTGTAAAAATATGACGTGTTTTGGTAGTGTAGCGTAAGTACATCTAGCGGGCCTACTTCAGATGAAAGGCTACTTTACAGTCACGTCATAGCAACCACAAACTATAATGCGCAGTTAAAGCCATTGACATACTTGTAAGTTTAACAAGCTAACAGGTCCACATATTTTGGATGGATCTGAAATATCAGCACAGTGATTGGCCAATTCTGAATCTCAATTCCCGGACGAAATAACCAGACTCTTGATGCACGAAGTACAAATTACAGAACACACGTTACAAAAAACAGGAACAATACTACATATTCTAGCAAGTGAACATGGGAGTCGCGGTCTTGGATTTTAGCCACTCCAACCAATTCAATCACGATATCTCCTATGGTATCAGCAGAGGAAGCACAATTTCATACTAGCAACCAACGTCCCTATCACCAAAGCAGTAATCGGTGAGCGAATGATTAACTATCACTGAACTGTGGGAAGAGAATAAAACGAAAGCCCTAGTTATCGAAATATGAAACTTCATACACAAAAACGATGTGCTGTATCTACTGCTGACCAGACAAAATGGTTTTATTCGCCATCGTCCCAGCAACCATGGAGTTTTGTTTATCACCCGTTATGCAGTACGTGCGATAGCAGTGACTTTACATGTCAACAAGAACGTCAAAGCATTTCCTACGGTACTGGAAGTCAATGATAGTGTAAGTCGTTTGTTTCGAATCCAGAAGTTTAGTGGTCGTCAATTCCGCCTATCCTGTGCGATGTTCCTTCGTCTGCTCAAACAGCGAAACAACATGTCTAGACCCCAGGAATAGTTTGGCAATCAATTCATCGTAGGGTTAGCCGCATCCACTGAAACGCTAAAATCTTCTCTTCCCGAAGGCGGTCAGTTAAATCGTGTACAACACTATGTGGACAGAGGAGCAGTAAAATAAACTGCCTGACACCTGAAAACAAGCACACGTGTAAAACACCAACAAATCGACCCGATAGCTGTAATGTTGATGAGATGACGGTACATATCTGGTTCTCAGGGTGTTAGCGTCGGCGTTACATGACAAATGGCATCGGTGCCACATGATCGTTTTCTCTGCTCACAGAATGCCCTCTCGAGGCTCACCCCGAGTAAGATCATAGAGTTCACATTCCTCTAAGAGAACGAGGTGGACATTTTTATTCCTATCTATAGAGTGTGTGCAAAACAACTGAAACGTCTAGTCGAACCACATAATTGTCGAGTGAATTATTTACCAACGAGAGAGAGCTGGTGACTACAGACGATGGCATAAAAACCCCAGATCAACAACCTGGAAATCACTCAAGCTCTTATAGCGCGGAAAAACCTCGTCTGTTCGCTTTAAACAGGATCATAAAATAATGTCAAAACAAATCAGCCCAGAAAAGTACCAAATTTAAGAGAGAATGTGCTTGTTTAACTGAAAACAGGAAATGAGTTAAGATTTCTGGTCATAAATTAAGAATTCTATAGAACGATAAAACAAAACAGTTTGCTCACCGGATTTTAAGTACAGATAAAATCGGCGTGCGGCAACAGTGTCCAGGAAAAGCACCAAGCTGTTGAACGTTAAACCTTGCAACAATAATAGGCACAGGTTGAAGCCGATTCCACCCCGGTTGAAAGAGAGATCGTCAGGAGTCCAGTAGGCACAGAATGGATCGCATGTTTCTGTATTCGCAAGAAAACGGAGTCGCGTCACATACGAAAACTTCACACAAACGCTTTAGCGAGAAGGGATGAACTAGCGTAAAAGTGTTGTAACATGAGCAGGCCGTAGTGGGACCCCTGCGTAAACAGAACACTACGCAATACTTGTGATTGTGAATTCAAAACACACCACTTCGAACAGTTCTTTGTGACTTAGTGTAACGGTAAGCAGATAGGCACGTCCCATAGTTCGACAATCACGAATGAACGAATAATCGTAAAACCATGCGGTGCTAATGGTATCGAAATGAATGCGTAAGTCTATACGAACCTGAGATGGTTCCAAACCCCAAGTAAAAGTTAAGCGTAGAACAACCCGAAACGGAAATAGACAGCAGCGGGAGAGGGCAGAATACGATCAGTAGAAGACAGCCCAATCGAACAGGGTCCGAATAACAGAGATTCGATCGTGAGTGAACAAATCAACGAAATACAACCAATTTTAGCAACTAACAGAATGATGATTTGAATGGATGCAAAATGTAAGTGGAACGAGACGCGGACGCCTACGTCAAAATGCCAACAAGACAACTGGGCGACTCAGTCGACACGAAACGGAGCGACGATTAGATGACTTTCACTTTCAGTTAATCTGACTGTATGCCAGTATTTGATTTTTTCTCACTTACTGATAGATACTGCTAGGCACTGGTAGTACCGATGGTGGAGGAAACATTACTCATTCCAACAGCGAATGAGGTACTCCAGAGGAGGAAATAAGAGCAACCACAGACTGTCAGAAGTAGAAGATGCATGCAACAGGTAACAAACCCTTATATTTGACTCAGATTCTGAAATGGAGATATTTACTTCGAAAAATGGCATGCTGGGATCGTCTTCTACCGCCAACGCGATGAGCAACAAAACACACTACAAACACCATTACACTTTACCAAGGATGTTGCCTTAATGAACAGTAAGCATAAGAGAGTATTGGTACAGTTTCACACTAATTTAGAAGGTTTCATATCCAAAAAGTTTGTTCTACATATTAAAATAAACACGGAATGTAATGTATAGAAGACAACCAAAACAGGGCTAGTCCTACAGAGGCCGGAAAATATATCTTCAGTACCCAATAACTGTAAAGGAAGGGCTTTCATCGATCGCGTTCCTTTGCAGCGTTGTCTATAGCTCAGAGTCTTCATTGCGTGAATGCGGTTTATAAAGCAGAAAGAAGAGAGACTGAGACCAGTCGGCGGGAAAAGATAACACAAATAGCTGCAACCCATTCCGCTGAATAGACGGCAGCACAATAAACGTAACTAAATATCAGGAACTACACAATCATTAACGGCAAATACCTAATAAAAATATCACGGATGAAGACTCTGACCCAAGCGAATAGTGAATGCAATCCGCGTTTTCGAATTTTGCTCAAGAGAGAAATCGGAACATGTGAAACGTTTAAACCGGGTCATCAATGGCTGAAACCGCGTGCTGGTTCTACGTGGAATCCACCTTACTTACAGCTTGTAAAATCTGACGACTTGATTATGATAATATGAACAGATCTACCGTATCTGGCGATCCTACGCACACAATCACTCGTCAGTGTGTCTAACCAAATTTGGTATACATGCCCAAATGAGCACAAAATAAAACACAGCGAGGTAGTATACCCAGTCAGAGACAATCAAGTGAGGAACAGCTACATTTGATTAAGCTGCTCAGTAACTCATACTTGACCACTACATACGTAAACCAAAGTTCCTGTATGCACACATTTCCTAGGCTATCTTAAACGAGAAACAGCGGACGGAGCACAAAATCCAAACAATACGGATCCTACAAATGCGTACTGGAAGAGACGCACGTTGCGTTTGACCAATTAATCGGAACCATGACATGATATTATTGTCAAGGTTTGACTGCAACAGTGTATGTGAATGAACAGACAAGTTAGAGATAATCACTGCAGGCTGCATTCTCTTTATGAATCTGCATGATGAAAATATCACTGATCACAAGATTCGACCAAATAATGATAGTCCTACAAAATCCGAACAAACAGCCTGTGAGAATTGGTCAAGAATGAGCGGTAACAGGAGAGAACTTAAATCATAGCTCGCAGAGTTGCAAGCAAAGAAAAATTGCGGCTAAGATAAGAGGCTGTGCGGTGATAACAATAGCACCAACTGAAGGCAATATGATGAATTCTGACTCCGCTTACCTCGTTAGCGTTCATCTAAGTTTCAGCAACCCGAAAGTACAAAGCAAAGAACAGCTGGGTCACACTGTGTAGCAGCGCACCGAAAAACGCAAGCTAACGCTAATCCGTAGCTAATGATACCCACATTAATGTTGGGTAGTGAAAATTACCAGCTCAAGGAGACGTCAGTTTGCGCGAGTTGCCCCACCAGTGGTCCCATTCAAATATTCGGCATATGAAAGAAAGCGATCGAAGGGAGTGTGAACGCAATGAAATTTCACTCACTGGTTGTTATCAAATCGAATCAAAGCCACGCCATGCCCTGATGACTAAAGCGAAGAACTAAACTTTATTTCAAAAAAGAACGGGACAAAATCTTAGACTATGTGAACTGATGAGAAGAAGGGATAAAGATGCTAGACAAAAAATCCATCAGAGAATTTCAATAACTGAGCTTACTCAAACAACAAGGCATGGTTGGCTGGAAATAACAAAGGAGGTCCATCTCGGGGTGGTCACACAATCGACGAAATTGGTAATTCTCGAACACCATAAGAAGACCGTAGGCCAAACTGAAAGTTGGAGAGATGACGACCCAGAAATAGTGCAAAGAATAAGAGAGCTCTTGTTGATGCACTGATGGGTAGCTGAGAATCGCGACAATCAGAAGTCCGATAATAGCTGAAATGAAAGAGAAACAAACATCGGAGAGACACAATCTGAGAGGAAGACGACAGAGTCGAAGTAAAATTTGGGACTGAACGTAGAAATCATGAAATGTATTCAAGTTGAAGTTTGTAAACCCGTCTACCACAGACAGACTCGAGATTGCTTGAATAATATATGGTGTAATAGAAGTTGCACTCTATTTTTTTTTGTTTACAATCAACGTTTGACAACAACCCAAAAGGCGATATCGCTCTAAATTAAATCCAATCAGATTTCCGCTCCAACAGTTGTATGACTCCGAAAATGTATTTCCCTGTCTGTTCGATGAGAAATTTGAGTCTACAAGCTGTTATTTATCAAAAAATCAGTTGGACATCTGAACAATCAAACTCATGTTTACCTTGTCTGCGTACGTATCAGATCACGTATGAGACTTAGCGGTAAGTAGCTATGGAAATGCAGGTACTGATCAGTCCATGTTTTCTTCCTAAATACGCTCCTCTGTAGTGGACCACCCGGTCTGCGTATCAGTGCCACACCAAGGTCAATAGCTGCACTTTCATAGTTACGTGCCGCTAAGTCTCAAACGTGGCCTGATACGCTGTCTGACGAACAGAGCAAAGAGGATCTGTACAGATGAAACGATAGAGGAGGAACTAAAGAATTTACGGAAAATTCTTAGTACTAACGCCTACCCAGAAAAGTCCACCAACAGTAACATGCAGGATAGACAACCGCGACCCTCAGTAGACATTGCCGATAAGAAGAACGTCCACTTGTCGTCGCCACTCAAGGGTGACTCAGCGGCAGAGTTGATATCACGTCAAATTGCCAGTGCTATCAACACGACTTATTATGCTACTAGCTCTGCTGTTACATTTCACTCGAAACGGGCGGTTCCACTGAATTTGAAGGATAACGTGCCTAATAATGTTGCCTCTTTTTTAATCTATTCATTTGATTGTTCCTGTAGTTCAGCATACATAGGTCGCACTACTAGGCGTTTATCTGAAAGAATCTGTGAACACTGCCTCGCTTGGCTAAACTGTGGGACAACAAAACGCATCAGTTCATCCATTCTGGCCCAGTGGGTCGATTGTAATCAACACACAGACACGAAGACAGCATTTCGTACGGTCTATCGGGTCCTGGCCACCTTGTCACGAAAGGTCAAATGCCACATCCTGTCGATTGCCGAGGCGGTTGCAATCCGACTACGTCACCCGGATCTGTGTATGCAATTCGTTCAAACCCTGAGGTTCTTTTGGCAGAAC
This sequence comes from Paragonimus heterotremus, assembly GCA_013368495.1. NCBI lineage: Eukaryota > Metazoa > Platyhelminthes > Trematoda > Plagiorchiida > Troglotrematidae > Paragonimus > Paragonimus heterotremus. The sequence continues at coordinate 262,508 of LUCH01000146.1, forward strand.
GCGGCGGCCCAACCCGTGAAACAATCTGCCCCCGTCCCACTGTCCCAGCCTGATTAACACTGACTAACTAGAACCAACTTGCAACTGACAGGGTACCGTGATGTGTCGGCCAGCTGCATACGTTTATCAAACAGCCAGTCACACAGGAAATACGGACTGGATATCGAGTTTATTGCAGTGAAAACAGTCACTTATCTTCGGCGAGTTGACCATTTTCCTCACGAATAAATTTGTCAATTTCCAAGCATCCTTGAAAAAGCGATGAATAAAAGTAACTCATAAATAAACTTAGATGATCAGAGCAAACCGATCGCAACAACGTGTTTTCCCGATCCATTTTCGAATACAGGCCAATCACAAATAAACGTTAGTAACCTAAAATGAACAGATGTGCTAACCGCCAAGATCACTAACATAACGTGACACGTGATATATCAAGACTGTAGGTAAGTTGATACAGATGGAGTGAGTGTACAGAAAATTAGAGGAAGATGAGAAGAAAGGAGATAGACAAACAATGAAGTATTTTTCGATCGCACGACAATGTACAAATAACAACTGGAATTTACCAGTAAAATCATTGAAGACTGTGAGCCAGACGAGGCCAGAGGTGGGAGATTTGAACCAACGAGCCAAAAGGTACATTTCTGGTAACACGGCCCATATATAGGCAAGGAATAGGATAGCAACCAAATAGAGTCGAGTCTTGGTGGCGAATGCGTCCAGATTGAGCCAGGCAAACATGATCAGAATGACCGCAGACACGACGAAAAATATCAGCATATCCCAAATGTAATTAGAAAGCCAGTAGGGCACTAAAATAAACCGGATATAGAGAATGAAAAGGCAAAAAAAACAGTATGACCAAACGCACTGATTGGAACACAATCCATCACAGACCCGTACGCCAAGAAAATCAATAGACTACACAATAACAGAACAGTACGAGTCATGTGGCGATCTAAAGAGACTAGCAGAATCGACAAACAAAAGAGGAACAGAGGGGAAATGTTTACATGATATGACCAAAAAATAGATGGAACACACTTCAACGCGTCATCGGCGGAGATCAAACTTGCATTCCAAGTTTAGTCTGATTAATTTGAATGTTATCTATATGCAGTGGACGTATACCCGTTTGTACAAAGTAAGTATAACTATTTGTTAGCATCTACTAACGTTACTATTGTTCGGTTCTCCGTAACAACCGTTTGCGTTACACCGACTGAGTACTGGTGATTCATCCTGTCATCTGACACAATCTCAACAAACTCGACATGCTGACCGATAGGAAAAGGAAAATTTGATGACTTAGTGGAATGATCCCAGCCGACTTGATGAACACCTAATTGCGATGTTGTCCGATAAGAGGGATCAAAAGGGTCAAGAGGATATAGCACAGTATTGTACGGGCAACTAAATCGACTAGTCACATTGACCGATTATTCCAAACTGAGTAAGTGCATACAACACTCTTGAGATAATCGTGGTTGCGTGAATCACAGGATTACGACACTTTTGTATGTGAGACCGTTGGTTTTGAAAGCAAGATAACGTAAAATCGCGTGGCTTATCGACATTACATAAAGAAGAGTCGACACAGTAAGCTTGGCCACAGATGAACCAACCCAGTGGCATGAGGATGAAAATACTTTCGAGTTCAAGGAAGGTTGACATTGAGTGTGTTTCGATGTTGCTGGCAAATTGCGTGTAGGGTATAGTAGTCCTTCAAGCGAGGTTACGAGGAATGCACAGACTAACATGAGAAACGATCAATCGAATGAATACCGAAATTCAACAAAACGAATGATAAAAAAAAGTGAGCGCGAGTACATAAAAGAGCGGCGATTACATAATGAGATCTATGAACTGTTCATGTCCGCTTGGCGCCAGCTGAGCGGAACTAATTGCCCCAGTTTCAGTTTAGTCCATTAATATCAGTTCAACGTTCAACTTTGTGGCTGAAGACGTCCATTGTAATGTGGCATACCGAATCATTCATGAACGTATTGGATAACGCCAAGCTTCACAAAACTACAACAGAACAACTGTGATGATCTAAGGTTTGAAACAACATCCACATAAGTGGCAGTCGACGTCAACGTCAATGAGTGATACTGAGCTCAAGAGATGGACGACAAACAAACGGACGGTAAACAGATGGCATCTTACTTATACGCAAAGACAACTGATGAGAAGCCCTTAGTAAGTCACCGAGCATGTCCATTCCTCATGACACTATTCTTCTCTTCCTCATCGTTACCATAGACAGTCATGCATCAGTGGTTCTCACTGATGCTTAACTGTCACACGTCCTGCTGTCCAAAACCTGCACGTCTCATTAGAGAGCACGAATATGTAGACAAAACTGATAACAAACTGGAAAACCATCACACAGACATACCCTCGTTTGTACCAACCATCCCCTGAGTGCATCAACGGCCGCTTAACCGTGCGCAACCAAACACGCAAACCAGAGTAAACTTGACAATCATGTGGATGGATCAATACATCGTTACTTGTCGTAGTATGAATAGGAGCGGAGATAGGACTTCAAACTGTCTACCCCGAAACTTTTCAATAGCATGTGTATCTTATAGCCCTCATAAAAAGTGGTCCAATAACAGAAAACGGTGAATGTGTTATTAACGTGGTTGAAGTCCTAGACACAACTGTGGCAAGGATGTACACTATTGACGAGCTCTAACCAAAGCGAAAGGTGATGACTGAAAATTCCATGTGAATGCAAAAGCTTCGATCAAACGTGAGTGATATTCAACTTATATAAAAGTACGGGAACGAAGGTCGACGATTGGAGAGTTATCACATTTAATTTCCAAGGGTAGGGTAACTGCGTTGATTTCCAAACTGCGGGGTTAAAACACATGCACCACCACAATCAGTTGTGGTTCAGTACATGAAATGCGTATAGGACAACAAGAATGGCTAATGTAAGCAGAAGGCTGCAAGAAAAACGTACTAGTCAGGGGTTACTGGAGGATACAGAGGATGGTCTACAAACGAAAACGTTAATTACGAACAGTGCTCGATAGGATTTGACCACCATATTAGACATCTTCAAGGATAGTCTTCGTTCAGTATCTGCCTGATATTGAAATCGAGACGACTGTTCAGGCATCTGACCCTCGAGACAAAACACAAAATCTACCGTTCGATGAGTGTCAGGGATAATATGATTTACAAACACGCCTCTCAGTTTGGGTTTAAAAACATAATTAAGGAGAAGTTAACGCAGCTGTCATTATTGAAGAATCTTCAAGAAGGACGCCAATGTGATTTTCGAAATGCTGTGAACAATCATGAACTACGAACTTTCTCGGTTGACAGTTAGTGGTTCTCAAACAAAGTGGACTACGGCCCGTCAATCAAAACACAGTACATCACGATATAACAGGGCGACAGAAGATTATGACGAGTGGACAATTGAAGGGACTGTTGCACACACATATACGAACAGATAAACGTACGAGAGTGGTATAGTCTATCACGAAGAAGCTAATAACCCAAACCTGTTTGTACAACAGGACGTACGTAATTTCACACCGGAGACGAACTGCAGATGCTTCGCCCTCGTGTTGTACTCGTGAATTAACGCCATGCTAAACGTAGCAGCCAGATAAGATAGAGCCAGAAGCAAATTTGAAACCAGCGGAACAGAAGCCACTAACGATACGATCAAACCTTCAGTAGTGTTTAGTCGTTGAGCTCGTTCAGCATCTGTACGTGGCAAAGGGTGATTGAATGTCGACACATGAGGTGACAGCTTGGGAACCGGATGAAGCGCCGGACATTCATGCTGCAGAGAAACAATTGAACTTGTGATGAAGCATGCGTAATCATACTTCAACTTTACAATCAGATAAGTTAAACAGCGGTACCGTGAAGTTCAACGCGTGTGCACATTAAGGACTATCACGGAGTTGAGTGCAGACTTGATAAACTTCGAACCGGAAGTGCATATGGAATAGATGGACACTTGAGTAATAAATCTGACAGTGTTGTATAACGAAAATAATGGTATGAAGGAAGGTAAGTGGACAATGAAAGTGCGGATGAAGCGCACAAGAAAAAAAAACTATCACTTTAAAGCTGCTATATAAATGAGCCATAAAAAATAGGTTATGACATTATCCGAAATGAGATCAGTAGGGAACTTACAGGATACCTAGAAGAGCGATTGATAAATAGACGGAGAACCGCATTGGTGACGGCGTTCAGCGAAGCCGGGGCCGAATGAAACGATTCACCCTGAAAGTAGCCACGCAACGCGATTGTATAAGAACGATTTAGCACACGGGATGAGTCTACTACGAGACCGATAATATATTCACCACGATACTGGAACAAATTTGCTCGACCCACTTCATTGATCAAATTGTCCTGAAAATGTAAATAAAAGAGAGGAATCTAAGATAGCGTGCATTTATGATCTTCAAATTATTCTAAAAACATCAAAGAACTGTGAAACATTGAGATGCCACTAACCTATAAGTTGTTCTGTCACCTGTCAACTCCGCATCGTTAAACAGCCTGTCATGTCTTTCATCGTTCAGATGAGTGCGGATACAGCGCTGCTAGTTACATTACACTCTCAAATCGAACTACACAATGGTAACGTACACTTTGGCCGACAAAAATGTTTGCTACCACAATTAGCCATTACGCGGAGAGATAACTTAATCACACAGAATTCGGTCACAGTGATCTGACTGTACCTGTTTTGAAACACTGGAGGCCGCAAACGTATGAACAACAGAGTTGACCAGATATATGCATAGGTGAGCACTTGCGGTAATCAATATACATTAGGAGCTTATCGGCTGAATTTTAGAGACTGACCGGAATCCAGTATCAATCGGCAAAGGAATGTAGTTCTCGAAAAGCACAAAATTCAAAGCAGTTGATTAGCGAAGAGAACACTGAGATTATTCATATCAGACAGAAAAACAGTGTGGGTAACCAGAGACAAAAATAGGAACCGTATTTTTTCGGACGTATTTGATACGGATTATATTCAACAACGATCGCGAAACACATTTGAATCAATATTTAGAGAACGCAGAACTCTGGTCGCGGGTGATGCAACCGTTTTCACACGGGGTTTACGAAATGGAAGTTCAACAGTGAATATGTTGAACACGTATAAGATATAGAATACGGAAGTGTTGCGATTTCGTTTTAACAGTTCAAAGAACAAATGAGATGATATTTTCCACAGTTATGTAGTTCCATTTAGTGGGGTACACACAGGTGGTTTCTTATTCACACGAACATTAGACCTGGTAGACAAACAAGCTAACTGACGACGATAAAACAAGCTAAATGACGACAAAAACATATGCATTTAGGACTAACAGGCGTAAAGGCAGAAAATGTACATGGACAGATAAGTGAGAAGAGAACTGAATGATGTAACACAAGTAGATTCGTTTACCATATTATTAGGAAACCAAAGCCGTAAGCTACGTTGGAATCTGGATCTCCACTGCAAACCATCAAAACAACGAAGTTCATAAGAGTACATGGAAAAAGGTGTACGTAAGAAAGGATGGTGTGCAGTAAACAGTGGGTGCCGCATAAAATATTCTGGATTTATAAGCAGTCCGAACTCAGCCGAGAATATTTGATGTCGTATACGAAAGCCCGAAACGTTGCTATCTATTATCATTCTAACAAAAATGTACCAAAAAATTTAGGGGATGAACAAATGATACACTTGCGAAATCTGGTGTGTAAGTTACGAAATGTAGATCACGAAGTACATCATCAAGCACAAGGTATTAAGATAGTTCCAACGGAGAAGGATACTTCGTCAAATTCTTTAACAGGAAGACGAATTTCGAAATTTACATGAGAAAGAAAAATGATTATTTGACTAAAATCATCAAAGATAAAAAAAATGCAGACGAATTCACCAGTATACGAGTAATACTATTGAAGGGTATTATGATCTGATTATTTTGCAGTGAACGAAAAAGATAGATCGATGATGAGTGATAAAATTTCGGTATTTCAAAAAAACTGCAGTTCCCATAGTACAGCACCAGAATGACAATAAATATATGAATCAATGTCAGAAAGAGTTTCTCGAGGATTCAGGTAATACAGCGACAGAAATGTTGATAAAATTGTGAAAACTCATTTGTAATGTCTTCATGAGCATTCCAATGAATGGCTTTCAGGTGTACAAATCGATAAGATATTACTTTATTAACTATAATGTTAGAAGTCCCTTGGCATTTAATCTGCAAGAGCAACTCACTGAGCCAATGAATGATAGAGTTAAAAAACGGAATCCAATATCATGGCATTTCTGAATTTTTGAGATTACAGCGGATACGTCAATGGAATTACTTTTGCCAAACCAGCAACAGCAAAAATGAAACTGCGACCAACCAACGGAAAGAATCAATGCGTGAACCATAGTACTGTGCACATTTTCACGAAGATCTATTTTGATAGGTCAGTCTCTCTATGGGTTTAGCGCCTGGAATGCTGCGCATCACATTTGACATACAACAAATCTCCATCGGTTCTATAGACAAAAATGAAAAACTTAATTTTAACTGAATTTCGTTATCATCGAAGGCATCTTACATGTAGGCTCATAACGTTAGTTCATCATGTAATCAGCACACTTTACTGCACTACTCGGCAGTGATTTATGCAGGATTGCGAAACGCAGAAATGTTGCACATGATGCACTACTGGCAAGTTCTAACAACAGCCAAATTCGTTGCCTCTTCTCAAAAGCAATTGCTCAAAAATGTTTAACGGTGTAAGAAGCTGTCACTAAACATGGTGCTCGCTTTATATCTCATAACAAAACAACATGGTTATTCTAGCCTTACGCAATATCTTTCCTGATATCAAGTTAGCAAGGACCACTTTCGGAACAATCGAACAAATGCTGTCAAACGAACAGAAGGAACAAAACTGTGCAAAAAGCTTAAATAACAGGTGCGACGAAATTATACGGTTAGCCTAAGTTGTGGTTCAAACTGACGCTCTAGATCAGCGTTATCCAATCCCGTAAACGTCAGGAGCTTCGAGAATCGGATACGCGTAATCTGTTGGTCAACAATGAATTCGCCAGGCCCCACTGTTAGTGATCTGGGCATAAACCAACTGTTATATGACTAACTCCTCATTTTGTATTTGTACTGCCTACTTCCTGTCACCTGGATGTGAGCTAATCGACATAGTCCGGGTGTTTCAACGGATGCGGCTAAGCACGGGAAGAACGCCCAAGACTTTGGATGTGCCATTGTGCGTTAGTTGGAGAAGGAACAATGGGGGCAGCATGCCATATTATAAAGAAGAAACAAATAACGGTTGATAAGATTAACTTCTGATACAATAAGCACTTCAGAACTCAGGTCGACATTTAAACCTATTGTCGCTACAACAACCTTATAACAGAATCTAATCAGCACTCCTTTTTCGAAGTGTACGGAAGTGGATAAAACCATTCAACTAACCCGGAGACAGAAACAGTATATTTTTAGTGGACTAAAAGGCGTGCTTCCCGGGCTCACCAACAGCATTTCGTTCCTACATACGAAAACAAAAGGTCATCTTGGAGGATCGAAGGTAAGGAAAAGGGAAGTGTGTTTCAGTCGAAACATAAGTGACGGAATTCGTAGACTGAATGGAAAGCAATTTCAGTCATTGGTGAGAGCAAACTAATCATACCGAATGTTAATCAAAACGCCAACGTTTATGTTTAAACGTCAGGGTACTTTCTACTGCCTGCTACTCCTCCAAACTGACAGGATGAAGTGATTTTCCAGCACGATGACACCTCAGTTCATACGTCGTAAACTACGAGCTCGTGGAAACTTCTTCAAATGACAGTTGACTATAACTGAATGAACGCCAAAACCTTTTCAGTTGACAGATGTGGGCGGTTTACTTGATTGGGAGCACTATTATTTGGTTTCTTTAAAAATGGAATAGAATATCTGGGTGCGTTACTGGGCAACCAGAACCACTGAAATCCAGTGGTCCATTCTTGGTTACACAGTTACTAAAGTGTATGAAACCGCAGTGCGTACATCCTCACTTGCTGGTCCGTTTATCCAACGTAGTTCCTTGAATCAGCCTTTAGAAAATGTATAAACTCATAATATGAATCTTTCGCCATTTGTGACAGAACGCTCGAAAAACAGTTCCACTGAAAATACAAGTTAAATTCCTGAAAAAAGCGCCACTGCCTTTAAAATTCCACTGCTACAACTGCATGCGATCATAACAGTGACTAGTCAAGTGACCGTCAACTAGATCTCAAGCAACACTACATCAGAAAATTTAACTTCAATAACCGGTCAGCGGTACGGTATTCACGAGGTACCGAGATGAGGTCGACTATTTCGTTCGAGTAAGTCCACTAACAAGTGAACAGCGTAAGTGATTCGTTATAAATTACGGAAACGAAGGACATACCTAAAGTAGCCCCGAACCATCGGTGTAATACACACACAGGGATACGTACATAAGCATTATATACCCTTCCTTTCAGCGACAACCGAAGGTTTTTCGACGTAACAGATGACGCAGTTTGGCAAAGGCAACTCGTGCCTTTGCTATCCCCGCTGATATATCATCAGAAACATTACAAGCTGACGAGATAGTGTTACCCAAGTATGTAAAACTGTTCACAGTCTCAGGCGAATTACCTGCAATAAAGAAAGTAGAAGTGAAAATACCCCAGTCTTGAAGCAACACTGCACTTTGAAGGTGCAAAGCGCATTCCATATAAACTAGCCCCGTCACTCACCCTGTCCAGCATGGTCTGCATGTTTTCGGCAGAGGGGCTAAGTAAGACAATGTCGTCCGCACACTCTAGATCGGTCAATCTAGTACCAGAAAGAAGCTCAACACCAAGCCCACTGGATTCGCGAAGCGCGCCCTCCAAAATGTCGTCCATGACAAAAATGAACAGAAAGAGGGAAATCGGACACTCTTGGTGAACAACACTAGAAGTGATGAAAGTCCGAGTAAATAACCCTAAGTAATGACAGCAGACTTGTAGAATCATCTTGCATTTTGAGGCTGCAAAACGCATTCCGAAGTACTTAGCAGAACGCTAAATAATCTTTAGTGTTATTTGTGCTGTTTGGATAGTGCCAAATAACAACATATTGTCTTCAGCTCATATCAAGATCAATCAGCCTTCCACCAGGTAAGAAGTCACGCCGGCATCTTCTGGCTGCCGGAAACAATCCTCCATTATATCATCCATCACATAATTGAACAAAAATGGTAAATTACGACAGCCTTGATGTACGCCGCTCATGTTGCTGAAACTGTCAGACAGTTCACCTAACCTAACGTGAAGTATAGAAAGTATTAGAAGTTGTGGATCTTTCGACATAGGCATCATTCAGACATTATTACATTCTCGATCTGTTGTGATAGCTACGTTTTCTGCCCCGTATGTAATTTCGGATGATAATTATTTTACAAGGCCAAGACAACAGGTAAACAGTGGCGCTTCAATGTCCGCACTCTCATACAAATTGGCCAGCAAGCCGCATTGCGGTTAATCTCTCAAGTATGGAGCTTGATCTGCGAAGTGTCACACTGACTGGAAACAAACGAGTCTAGCAAAGTTATTTACTAGAGTTCATATCAAACTTAGCTACCGATCCAAGAGGGTTTGTCATCAGGGTCTCTGGCGTCAGCGAAGCTGAATCACACGATCAAACGTGAGTGGGAATAAAAACAAGTTTCAAAACACAATACTGTATGTCCGATCAGATACTAGTGGACGGTCAGTGCTACGTAAATCAGTTAATGTTTGTTGATGCAAGAAAGGAATGTGTGGCATATTTACTATATCGGCGTAGATTCCAGAGGGACGATATCAAGAAGACAATCTGTGACGCCCTCTTCGACTTCTTGAAACAAACCAGACGTTCAAACACAACAATTACAAACCAGCGATTTGAGTGTTCAACTTGGTGGTTATTCTCCAGATGAGAAGCGGCTGGATAGTCGTCCAAATATGGAGTTCAACCAGAGCAAGATACCTGACCACCAGTGGACTGTACATTAGGGCGGCGTCATGATTCACCATTACTCATGTACATACAGTTTCCATTGAAAAGAATCGGTTCGCTTCATCATCATCATCATCATCATCATCATAACAGCCATGAGCCTGGCCAAAAGGTACTGTGGCTCGGGCCGCCGCTCACCTCAACAGTGACGTTGAATATCTCAGAAGAAAACGTCACTAAGAAGGTTGAAAATTAATAAAAGAAGACTAAGCGGAAGAACTAGAAATGGTATGGATACGGGTACGCCATTGACTGCGACACATCGCCATCTCGGATAGCGTCTCTAACCAGTGGTTTGAGTGATCACGAGGACCCTATCCAGGCAGGCGACACCTATCCACTGTGCTCAACGGAGCAGTCAAGGTCTTCATACTTCGTGACCACGTTGTTGCTTGACCACCACGCGGTTTTACCCAATTGTTGGTGGTCTCAGTATATAATGCTCGGCACGGTAAACGGTCAGCTGGCATACGGAGTACGTGACCCAACGATCGCAAGCTATGCAACGTGAATAGTTGACCAATTGATTGGGCATCCCGAGCGTTCCGGAATACGCGCCGGCGAACTGCCATATTGCTCACGCGATCAGTCCACTTAATATGGGCCAATTGACGAAGACAACGATGGTCAAACACAGCAAGCCTGTTAATATCTTCTTTGTGAACAGGCCACGTTTCCGAACCATAAAGCAAAATGAAACGCACACATGCATTATATACTCTTCCTTTAAGCGACAACCGGACGTCTTTTTGATGCCACAGATAACGCAGTTTGGCAAAGGCAACCCGTGCCTTTGCTATCCCCGCTGATATCTCATCAGCTTGGTATTAATCGTATCAAACTTATCTGAATCTAATGGGGTATTAAAAACAGGACAATGAATGGTTTAATTTGACGGACGTTGGTGCGTGTATACCTTTTGCACTCGCGCGCCGCACTGACCTAAGCTTATTCACCAAAGTGCAATCATTAGTTCAAACGCGACAAACAATTGATAAGTTTGACGTAGTATGTGCGCACAATTGAACCATGTACAGGTCAAATTACACTCAGCGCTTATCAACTACTATGGAGTCTGGATAGAACAAGAGACAAAGGAGAACGTTCTAATAGACCGGCCTATTACTCTACCGGGGACGACGCAGTACGCAGAGAAATTGCGCCTAGTTATCATCGACTGCTGAACGAACGACATAGATACAGCTTACAACTTACAATAGCGATCGTCAATGAGAGGTACCACACAAGTAGTCATGCACTTTTTTCTAAAGTGAAAGAACATGTTCCCTATTAACGTCTTGTGTAATCAAAAGACGATGTGTGTAAAACCATATAAGGAGAGATCGCTCTGCGAAAGACTACTTACCATGGGTTCCATCTGTGATCTCACTGAGGGCAAGGGTTGTCGCGTGCATCAACAATGATTGGTGCAAAGAATGTGGTGAACTGTAATGTTTGTACACCGATATACAAAGAATATGAGCTAGGTACCTCTCACAACACAGTGTTGTAAAACTGTAGAACAGGATGGCACAACATAATATTCGATTGGTAGCAGCAATGACAAGGTGATGGCACTCCATGTGGGGAAGTGGGGAATGAAATGAATCAACGCCATGGAAGTCAGGAAGCCAACTACAAACAGTTATGTACGGTTATGCGACCCTACGATAATGACAAGAAACCGTAAGGGCAACGATCAACCATAAAGAAGCCCTAGTGGACTTGCTCACCTCATAACTGTCAGGTTGTTGCATCCGACGGGAATGAATACGACTCAGAGGATCAAACTGTGTAGTATAGGTCCACAACAATTGTTCCGCGACTGAAGACTCCGTTTCATTGTTCGCATTCGCGTAGCTAACAACCACTTTGGACCCTGAAGCCTGGTCCACAAAAGAGGTAAGTGAAACCAGCAAACTCGGATTGTCCGCTTGCACCAACACAGTCAAGTGGCGGAAAATGAGCAGCGCAAACAAACTCAACACAAGCGGAATAATAATCTGGCTGAGAATGAGAAGACGATGGCGTAGGGCATAGATACCCCGTTTGATCGATAAGGCAGTCAACTGTTGCCAGTATAGCGAAAAGCCGTGATTTCGCATTTCCCGTATTTCGCTATCTGAAAAAAACACAATGAACATATGAACTTGGAAATGTGTTGCACATCAACCACCTGCTGTTTGCAGCTTACTTTCGATGTAAACGAACAATGTAGACATCAAACTCACCATCTAGACTAATGACACATTTCCGAACAGAAACAGATAACGGAATATGAAAGCTTACAAAAATCTTAACCATTAATATCAAATCGAATTAGGAAATCTTCAACAAGGTGGTAACGCCATTCTGCAATTTTTGAACAATCGATAACCAAATGGACCAATACGAAAGATGAAGAGAGTTTGAAATTGACTCTGAGTATTTATGAAAACGTGTAAGGTGCAGTAGGGTAAACCATTCAAACACATAAAGATAGACTTGGTAACATTCGCAGACTGCAAGTGGTCCACGCCTGTGTTGCCTTTTCCTGACGCCCTTGACGTGAACAGTGAACCGATCGGACGATCACAGACAGGTGAACAGGGGCCTAGCATATACACAGATCATATGTACGAATGAACTGCCTGATATTAATCAGAACTACACATGGAATAACGAAGGTAACCACATATGCAGCTTGGTTCAAGGACGAAGGCATTATCAGATTTATTGGACTTATAGGGAAGTGTGAAGGAAATGCCAAAGGAATGCAACCAAAATGTAAGTTCATCGTCTAGATTTAAACATATCTGCATCGTAATAATTAAGATCACATCCAGCCAATTTTCTCCCATTTAACCAATGATCACTGCTATCATAAAATGCGTTGGAGGTCAGTTACGATTGGATTTCTATTCGGAACTGATGTGACAATAGAACATCTCTGAAGTTATGCAATTCTGAAAATTCCTATCGAGTCACTCATCAAGGCACCCGCATAGTTAAAGGACCAGGGATTGCTGCTCAATAGGATACACGGTGTTAATCAAAGATTTATGGCGCGGAAAAAAATCTGGCTCATGTATTGCTGTTTCCGGCAGAATTCAATTCGCTTTAAGTTATTATGTACTTCCCGAAATGCAAGAAGTCTACAGAGTAGAGCAAACGTCAGCTATGACAGAAATCAGGTTTTCCCCTTGCAATTCTCACAACACCAAAATTCGTCCCTAATTAGGGAACCCATCACAGACTCAAGGAACGTTCTTTGGTCGTCCACGTTAGTAGAATCAACAGGATCAAAACATCAGTTGTTACCATGATCATCTGCTGGTGGTATCCATGACTGTAATCGGGTCAACGAACACATTCAAGGTTAGGTTCGCAAAATGGTCATGGATACCACAATGCCGAGCTCAAGTCAGAATATGACAAGTCACAAGGAACCAGCGTCATCAATCGCCAGTAACTTGTTGACTTGTCGACTCCAACTGAACCTAGAAAAGGCTTTTCGGATACATTACGCGATAAAACATCGAAGGCTTCTCTGGTTCGTGGAGGCAGCAGTAATTAGCAAGTGGAAGCCACTCCTCTGCGTGCAGAAAGACTTGTTCGGCAGTACGAAATTGCCCTGATAACTGATGTGTATGGATGTGTGTGAGAATGCGTTTGTTTGTGTGACTGCTGATTTTGTTATTTAGCTTCACAATGCCCATTGAACTTGGCTATATAAACGCGCAGAATGCAGTATGTACCTGATGAGATGCAGCGAAATGTGCTCGAGAAATACACTGTGCAAAAAACCGTTTCTAGCTTCTCTGTTCAAGTTTGTGACGGGAAAAGGTTGCTCGGCTTTTCTGAAGGATAACTGTTGTGTCGGAGAGCACCAACACTTCGAACACATATCCCGACCGAATATTCTAAACCCCGACTGGTTATGCATAATCCACAAATTACGACATGATAAGACAAGACAATATAGAAGACGAAGACAACAGTTTACTAACAGCACATGCATTCATTTGCATCTTCGACCTGACAAAACTAGCGGAAATTCCGCCATATTTACACAAAATTGTGGCTTTCAGTGCCACGTGAAAACGGGAACAAGTATTCAAATGAACATGACGGCCGTAACTCATGAATGATATGGGGTACGTCAAATCCGACTTGATTTCTGTTCTTAGGGTTGCATAGTCTATCCCTAACAGTAACTGAAGACATCTGTCCACACTAACAGCAGCCCATCAACAATCCGACTGGCTCAAAGTTGCCACCAACACTGCATATGTCTGTGGTGAATGGGGTTATATCAGACCTACGTTTTGAACTGGTGGAAAAAGGTAGATCCGAAGTAAATATACTCTTGACGGCGTTATCACTGCAGTCGACGGAATTATAAATGAACACGGACAAAATACTGTGGGAAATCATGTTTCCGAAGCTTTTTCTAACAAAGCGTGTCAAGCGGACAGTACAACGATATCCGTAGCATGCATCCAATACGCGCATGTGGCTGCTATGCATTCAAAAGCCGAGGTAAAAGATAGTATGAGCTACGAAACAACCGGAAGTGTATAACAAATGTCGCCTTAGAGAACGTCGGATATCTATCACAATGAGATAGCAGCCTGATGACTTGCACACGCGATGGCCTACCGGGTCACAGAAGATGGTACGACAATCCGACATACAGTCACTCACACTAGGTTTGACAAACTACAGTCATCTGGTTCTTCAGGAAGAAGAGTGACAGTTTCCTTTTTCTAGCACACTGCCACTAATCCGCTGCAGTGTGATACAGGCTGCTTGGTTGAACGCTTTGGTTAGGAACTTTAATAGCTCATTTATCTAGGTCTAGGAGTCCTAAAAGTACACTAATCCACATACAAATGTGAATGCTTGAAGAGCCATTAATTTCATACTACGTCGTTTGCCTCGCACCGTCAATCGGGTAGACATAGCTAACATATACACCAGAGTGGACAGACGAACAAATGCTATTGATGACGACTCTCAACAATCCAATCCAACTTAATTAGATCTTAGCAAGAGACTACGATATCTGCTTGGCGGGCTCCGTCAAGGAAAGCTTTCCAAAAAAACTTTTTCATTTGTCTGTTTACAATCCAACCGACCGTAGTGACAACACCATCAGAGTCGGCTTTGACACGGAGCTTCGATGGAAACAGCCGTGAGATGATTACTCTGATCGTTCAGGTTGACCGAGTCTCGTTGAGATGGTAACTTTAGTCTGACAACGTTGATATATTTTGCGTTCTCGTTCCGTGACTCAGAGGTAGTCTTTGGTAGACCACGTAGCCGTTAGTTATGTGGTGCGGGTCCGTTGAGGACATCCGTTCTTGCTGAAGCACTCCGATCGTGACTAAATATGCTGATATCGGTGGGCAAATACTTGAAGACGGTTCACGTCATCTACTCTGAACGGCCAGGTTTCGCTGCCGTAAAGTAATACAACCCTCATTGTTGTCTGATACAGGTGACCCTTAAGCTTCAGAGAGATACCTCTCTAGCGCCATAGGTGTCTCATATTAGCAAACATTGCCCTAGCCTTGGAAACACGCGCCTCTATTTCATTCCTTACACGTCCATCGGCATCGCTGAGGCAGCTTCCCAAGTATACAAACCGGTCAACAACCTCCATGGCTTCATTATCTAACGATAAATCTACATAATCACAGCGGAGTTACAGAAGCACTTTGCATTTTGAGACTGCAAAGCGCATTCCGAAGAATGTAGCAAAATGCGAAATAGCGTTTACTGTAGTTCGTGCCTCATGAAAGTTGTCAAACAACAATACCTTGTCGTCAGCATAATCAAGATCAGTCAGTCTTTCACCAGGTATGAGGTCCATGCCGACATCAGTTGAGTGCCGCAAACAGTCCTCCATTATTTCGTCCATGACGAAAGTAAACAAAAACGGTGAAAGGGGACAGCACCCAAATTATATTTCTTTGAACGTATAACGACCCAACCAGACATAATGTTGTCGCGGCTATGCAGTTCGGTCAACGGTTAAGCACTCTGGATGCACAAGTTTTTGAACGAGACTAACGTTATGGACTAATGAGGTTTAGTCGCTCTAAACAGTTACGCATCCTTTAATGTTGTCGTAGAAATGTTTGGATCCAACCCTGTTTTCAACTGGGGTATCTGTTTTCGGGCTACGCTCAGACGTGGATCGTTACAGTACTCAAGTTGACGTAGATTAGAAATTTCCCCGACGTAAAAAAAACACCGAATCCGTGGAACACGGAAGATTCCAGATGTAAAAAGCAAGTCCGCTGTCTTGTGGATGCCACTTCAGTTCCTGACCCGTACGTTACTCGTATATCCACAAGCAGTTTAGAGAGTTTGCAGGCAAAATAGACGTTGGTGTTAGCTAAGCATAAGAAGCGTGAATTCATAGCATAAGTCACATTAAAGTGGAACCTGGCAGAAGTTAGCATGAACGCTAAGAAAGTTGGATTGCTGCTTGATCCAGCTGAAGATGAAGAAGTACACACACAAATCAAGCCGTATTTGAAGGATGGCAGCATGAAGTTAACTCCATAACTGAGGCCAATGTGTCTCGGGCTACTCGTCCTATAATTGTTTGCCAATGACCGTTATTCTTGACCTTTCTAAAGTTGAACTATAGTTCTTTGACGAAGACCCCCTAAAATACTGGACGTTCGTTCGGCAATCTGAGTGTTGCGTTGAAGGAAAGATGGAAGACGACGGCCAAAGGATGTGGTACCTGTTGCACTACTGTCAGGATCATGCTACAGAAGCCATGGATTGCATTCAGTTTCTAAAGTTGAGACAGCAAAACATTTCGTAGGAGGGGTTTGTGACATATTTGCAAAAGGAGAGCTTCCGATTGAGAAAATGAGTCTCGAATGACAGCACGGTCCTAGCCACAGTTGCACCATCCAAAGCGGTAACTATCCCGCGACTCAAATTAGTTGCAACAGGCTTGGCTATGAAAGTACATGGAATTACCGTTGGCAATTTGGGGCAGAGGTTCCGACTGTTATTTTTGGACAAATTCCACGATTTTCCTCTAATGATAGACACAATGTGTCAGGTCGTTTCTGCGCGTTTGTGACAAACCCACTTTCTATGATCCATTAATCCTCGACGCCCAAACAATGAAAGCACGTGCGATCTGTAGAAAACACTGATGGATTAGCTTTCCGCGGCTTGATGGGCGGCCGAGCAACAGAAAAGTGGCTGAAAGACCGTGAGTTCTTGGGTGCAAACTCCAGGTTGTGGTCTCTGAAGTTCAATTGTCTTATCGAGCCCGACGACATTGAATTGGAGAGGCAATCAGCTCATATGCACCTTATCCCACAAGCAAGCGATATGCATAACCACATTGTTCCCTATTCAATTCGGAGCCGATTGCTCAAAGCCGTCATGTTGTTTAACCAGTTCAAGTGTTACTCTATGAAACGTAATAGCGGGCGCCCAAAACTGATTTCGAGAACCGACCCTTTGAGTTTAAAGAAGATCAAATCGGTCAAAGTGGATTTGACCAGAACAGTGCAGTCGGAATGCCTGCTCGAAGAAAACGTTCTATTGTCAAGCCGGCCTGCCTGTAACAGCTACTTTCATCTATCTCAAAGTAACTCTCTAAAGAAAATGTGTCACGTTATGATTGAAGAGAGTACATAGCGGGTGGCCGATTATTGTCTTCGACTAAGAATTTCGAGACCATGCACCTCGCTGTCTCATATTGTTGAGTCCATTATAAAATATTGTCACGAAGCCGAGGGCCATTTCAGAAGGTCTCATGTGGTTTGTTCGTTAAGGATCATACGTAGTGGTGCTTCAGTCAAGTAGGTAATTGGATTGTGCTTCGCCTGCCGTCGCCTTTGCGCATCAACTGAAAGCAACTAATGACCCCTCTGCCACAGTAAACCCAGGGTGGCATGGGTACATGAACGTTAGAATGGACCGTTTTGGGCTTTTTTGTGTGGAGATGCAGGATTTTGGAGAAAAACACACGGATGTGAACTCACCTGCTTGTAATTCCGAGTTGTGTATATCAAAGTGACCCTTTTGAAAAGTTTAGTTTCGAGATCGCGTGTCATCATTGCACGTCCGTCAAAGGTGGCTGACAAGGAAACGAAATTTCTAGATGGGCGACGGTTGCTCATATTGCGTCGGATGGGCGTAGTTATGGCACGTAATGCAGGCGATGACGAACTCGTTCATATTGTTTAGGTTCGTACAAAGAGAGGTTTGTTCAGGAGAGACGTGAAACACCTTTGTTTATAAGAAGGGCATTCTTGTTACATACTGTGGTTTTCGTGGTCTCCAACGAACGTAGTGTGGATAATTTTACTCGGTATGGGTAGGTAGGAAGTCATAACTGTACAACACTACCAGCTGCTTGTCAGATGCAAACCAATTCTGGCGGGCGTCGCAACTGAGGACAGACGTTCTCCTTATCAACATCCCCTATTCAACTCACCAGCCTGGATTTTGATCTACATACCCTGCTCAACCCAATTTTGTTTTACAGGAATATTTTGCAATTAACTGTCTGCAACGCGGGGAGTCATTCTTGGTTTGGCCTACTCGCGTGACGATTCATCATGGACCCTACCTGCTTTGTTCGGAATCCACCGATTTTCCTGAAAGGGACTATCGTCGTGAACTATTGGAGTTTGCCTATTGTAATTATTATGCATCCCCCTAATAGTACCGTAGAAATATTTGGGTCCAATCTTGCTTTAAATTCGAGGATCCGTAATTCAACGACCAGAAGCCGACCGTGACAAATATCTATTATCAAAAAGTTCAAACAGAGATTTTCTTTCAAGAAAATACTGAGTATTTAGCATGGGATCGGCGCTGTTGAGACAATGACAGAAACCAAAGACTTAAACAATTATACACTTACATGTATAACAAGATTGAACTGTGAGGGAATCTTCCACGTCTAAAATAGAATAAAAACGAAAATATATCACCTATACAAAGCATACATCATATGACCATAAAGACAACAGCCATTACTTACGATTACATGAAAGTCGTTGAGATTAGTATAAGCAAATCGGTACTAATCAACCAGTGAAAAAGTAGATCACACGGCTGAATTTGCGCGACCTAGATACCGACAGTCTAGCATACCAAAAACTAATGTGTATCTATCAGAGAGTCGCTCACAGCGAACAATCAACCAGGTGTGAATCAAACGTACGTAAGCAAATATGGAGCGCAGAAAACAGTTTCTCTGAAATGGATTTCGGGACTGTGCTAAAGTAAGCCAGTCGTCTGAGTGATACGGTGTCTGAAGGTAAAGCGAAGTAATACAACCGTCACAGGAAAGGCACCAAGTGCAAAAAAACACTCACATTTGCATAGATGCTATACGGAGAACCTAAAACACTTCAGGAACATAGGATACACAACGAAGAAACATCGTCTCTTCGATCGAAAACATTTTGATAATAGTTTATCATATCTGATAACTCGTGCAAATATTCACATGGCTGAAATGTGTGGTAAGTAGGGCGGACAAACAGATAACTATCAGAGGATACAAAATAAACCCGACTCACATGTGGAAGCAGCTGTAGTAGACAGAGGGGCTATTCAGTCGGCCACCTTATAGGCTAGAAAGCCTATCTGAATATGGAAGCTGCGATGAAATATCAACCAAATCCCCTACATGGGATCAGCGGTTGTCTGGATGATTACAAGTGATTAGGAACGCAATCATACATTCCTGGCTTCGGTGTAGATGTCAACAGACGGCACTCAACTCTATTCATAGGCAAATTTATAAATCAAAACTGGACATCAGGTTACGAATCTCGTTCTGGGTTTTCGGAACATCTGGAAACTCAACGGCCAGTTTGAAGAGACCTAGTTATTGGACTTCGTAACAACCTGTATTCAAAAGCAGTCTGCTTTAATGTTGCGTTTACCTTAGTAATCGTGACTGTGAGGGCTTGCCACCTCGGCTTGTTACCTCAGCATTTCAGCAATGTTCGGTGGCCCAATAATAGACTGTAATACACTTGCTTCAGAAAGAACGGAATGCTTCGGTCGATAATCAGTAAAAATATCGAAGATAACAAGGTTTACTCGTCAAAATTACTCGAAGAGATTGGTGAAATTAACTTCTGGTTGATCCCATCGGATAACCCATTCCATCTGCATCTCTGTGAACGCAACAGCAGTTGTAGGGAACTTTTCCAGTTTCTAAGCCCCCGACCGTTAGTCTAGAAAACTAGAATGAGTAAATTCTACACGTCTTGATGGGTCGTATATATATATATATATATATATATATATATATATATATATATGCGTGCAAACTGTGGGGATACATAGATAACACACATT
>LUCH01000146.1:283042-294428 GCA_013368495.1 Paragonimus heterotremus
GAGTAAATTCTACACGTCTTGATGGGTCGTATATATATATATATATATATATATATATATATATATATATATGCGTGCAAACTGTGGGGATTCATAGATAACCCACATTCTAGACTGGAAGGTGAATCCAGTCCAAGGTATTTGTGATAAGGAAGTAGGCGAGGTATAAAAAAAAGAACTGGTCACATTACAAAATGAACTTCAGCTGAGATTAACGTTAAACGATTATCAGACCGAAGCCGATCATGATTATCACTATCACAGACGGCAACACATCCAACCCCCAATCTGGACGATCAC
The DNA here is from genome assembly GCA_013368495.1 of Paragonimus heterotremus. Classification (NCBI taxonomy): domain Eukaryota; kingdom Metazoa; phylum Platyhelminthes; class Trematoda; order Plagiorchiida; family Troglotrematidae; genus Paragonimus; species Paragonimus heterotremus. Next base: position 283,343 of record LUCH01000146.1, read on the forward strand.
GAGGCCGATATTTGTTAATGTGCCTGGTATATGTAACTTTGTCGGTGTGAACGTCACACCGTCCATTTTAAACCAATAAGTCATCGAGAAGCGCAAGCCGTCAAACCGCATCAAGGTCCAGTCTTGTTGTGATGTTGATCACAAAAAGACGTATGTGAACACAGACCGAAAGGGTGAGAAAAGACTAACATTCTCCTTCCGAAACCATATATAGCAGAACGATAACAACCACAGATATTCGATTTAACCTACGGGATTTATTCGCCACTGTGTGTAACACTAAAATTCCTGATGAATTCCCAAATTTACTGGTTTTTCTGTTAAGTCGCTGCATCAAGCTCGTCTACCTCAAGGAATCAGGAACAGATTAGATTAAACAATCCGTTTATCCGCCACTTCTTTGGGTTTCCTATTCATGTAATGCATATAAAGTGAGGATGGCAATTTCAGTAATCTGGCGAGGCCAAAAGGAGGAAAAGTTTAGTAAGATTAAGAACCATCCGGCTAATTAAGTGAGTCGCGATTTAGGTTTTGTAGATAACGGCTCACTGCATTAATGTGGAGTCTTGCGATGAGTGATCAACAGAGCCCAAATGAACTGCAGGAGGGTTAACGGGATTGCACGTCGTAATCACGCGATTCTCTGAGGTGTTAACAATTGGATATATTAGTCTCTGTCCACAAACAGTTCGTGTTACAACTGTGACTGCTCTAGCAAATAAACGATTGGTCGAACGGGAGGTTTTTTTGTTTAAAAAAAACTAATCCGAATATGCACTTTTATGTTGTGCTTCACAGTTCCGTATCTCTATGTCAGGTATTCCTGCTATAATCATAACACCAGTGCACTCAGATTGAACCGACTATTACGCAAGTTAACGTCACATTGTCCGAATTCCCGAACACAATCGATTATCGTACGTTTTTTCGTCACCGAATATAGGAAAACGAAGTAAACAGAAAATGCAGTCACCAAAATTGTCCTGTGGTATTTCGGACCAATTTCTTTATAACACAGGAGTTCACATAGAGCAAGACGATGAAAGAATAGGCCCAGCGACCAGCCACACAATCCGTTTGGTCAGGTTCTTAATTAGTCTTCCTAATATGTGGTCTTCAGATTACGCTGTACAGATTTAGGAACAGAGAACAATCGTTTAAAGTCGTTATCAATTGTGAGAACCATCATGAGTTATTCATTACATCTACCAATACAATAAAAACCGTCACAGGATAACCATCGGATGTGTTAAATTATGCTGTCTGCTTGGATGAAGTTAGCAAGCTGTAGTCCATTCATTTTATCTCAAAGTTAAAACAAACCGCTTTCGTGTGTTTTATACAGGCGTTATCCCATTCTTCATGCAGAACAATTTTCAGTTCGACGAGCCCATAGAGGAATTCACTACTTCGGTATACTCATCGAACCAGTAATAGCCAATGGCACCAAAATGCGGTGAGATTTCGATTTCAAAATGAGTATTGGAAACTACAGTTGTGTGGTAATGCGTTTCGAGGTGTATGACATGTACGTTGCTACGTTGTGTAGTTGGAAAATGGCAGTCTTCTACATTTTTGTTTCAATGATCGACGACAGAAAATGTTCCAACAAAGCAACATCAACAGCCGATAAGTCTGATTTATTCAAAACACTCCAAAACCATCAGTGGCCGTTTGTCAGTAACTTGCTCGTTAAACAAGGGTCTTCGTCCGTGGGAATCAAGCTGATAGCAGTAGTAGACATTAAAGTATTCGCCACTACATGTAACAGTACATCTTTGTTAAGCCCTACAAGTAAAACGTCTACCTAGATGCTAGTTTTGCTGGAGTTAGTGCTCAACGAGCCAGACCACACTCTTCATTTTTCTAAAGACAGAAGCAATTCGGTACACGCTGAACAGTTAACGCCGAAATGTTCAGCTCGATCGTCCACTTAAGATTCTGAAGGCAGGTATTGACACTGAACTTGTTCCGATAATGCGCTGGGCGTCCTCTTTTGTAAGCATTTAGTACAAACCGAAGAATTGTTTTATCAGTCTCGTAGCTGGTGAAGAACCACGGAAATGCGTGTTCCATGTTCGGCACACCACTCACTGACTGGGCGCTACTTACTGAAGGATATACTCATGATAAGTAACTACCCATAAGTAATTACATGACATTCTTGTTAAGTGTGACCTTAATTTCACTGAAAATGATCAAGATGTATGAAAACAGGCAAATTGTCCTGATTTTGTCGGAGCCAATCTACATAACGACTGCAATGAACGTAAATGAATGATGAATAATTTTCAGCTATTCCGGTAAACGATAATGTGAACAAGTAACGTGAAAAAAATAATTAACCTGGGTCAATGTTACTTAAAAAGGGCAAGGTGTTTACTTCTGTAAGGGGTGCAGATGACTGAGACGTCGAAGGAACGGTTTAGTTAAGGAAGTCACGATGGTGGCGATTAGTTTCCATCATTGAAAGTGCCGTTTATAAGTACGCAGACAGCGTATTGTCCACTTGGTACAAACTGATGATTACCAACCAGCTGTATTAGTCAACAACATTAGCCTGATGGATAGAATGAGCGGTAACGTGAACAACTATCAGTACAGATGCACAGGAGTATAGAGGAGACCCAATTGTGATGCAGCAAGTATTCGACCCGTTGAACTACGAAGTCAGATTGAAAGCTGAGGAATTTCGCACCTTGACTTAGTTACTCACCCATACTGTTTCTGTCCTCGGTTCAAATCCAGTCCTGATATTTCGCAATTAGATCTGGACCAAAAGTATGGGGTTTGTTGCACCACTTATCACTAACTATTAGTACGTCTGTAGTAAACACCAATAAAACACGAACATTAAACAACCGATAATTTCGCCAACTGCGTGAAGACAACGCTGAGAGGTGTGAACACTAAGTGTCATATTGGATTGTGGCGGATCTTCGAAAGCGTATGCCGGTCAGAACTTTTGAGTCTGTTGGTTACGAGTACACGACGAAAACAATCACTCATGCATGATGGCCCATATATATCACAGAATGAGTAAGCAAAATAGAGATCCTCAATGTGACAAATTCGTTTGGATCATGGCAACAGTTGCAGTGTGAGCCTTTAGCGGGAAGTTGGGTTTGTTTGAACCAAATATCAACATGGAAAACTCATTACGGTTTCCCATCATGTACATCACAGGGACGCTTTGTTCAAACGATCCTGCAATCTCTTAAGTGAGACTCAGATAACCTTTTGCGAGTCGATTACCCCGGAAGTATCTGTCTGAACAACGAGTGTATTCAACTTCGAGGCGAAAAAACAACACAGTCTTGAAGGAATAGGTTTTAGAACGATGACCAATCAAAGTGGTTTGACGGTGGAATGCAGCAAGCTATGTCGCTGTAACGACATGTACAATTTTCTTCTATACGAGGAAGAGAAAAACCACTGGACCTCACGCGAATATTACACGGTCATCCGAAATTGCTGTGAACCTGTCAGGTTGATGTTATGGTTCAATGTTAGACGGCCCTGTAGACGCCGAGTGCTTTGAGAACCGAACTGTCCAGATAACACTCCTGCAATCCCACAGTTGTGCTAATAACACGAGTGTGAACTCGTTCTCATAATGATGAGATGCAGGGGACCAGCACGTCACATTTCGCTTGTACTGCTCATGTTTCGCTGCAACATTTACTAATTTGGAAAGTGAATCGACAGATGCGGATGTGCCAGAGATTCCAGAGTTCTAACGAAAATGTAGCGCATCAGTTGAGAGGATCAAGGGTTATTGTGTAGGTGATCTCAAATAAATAAACGAAGTCTTGCTAAGGCAAGAATAATGCGACTAGCTTCCCGTAAATCGGTGGCAAACAGACTACTGTTCACCGTAGGCTGCAGGCCATATTTTTTATATTTACCAGAAGCGTTTTGTGCACTTCAGCGCTGCCCAAAAAGGTGGATCTGGACGAGACTGATGCATGCATATTCTACTGGAATAATCTTCAGAAGTAGGAAGTGTGCTCCGATTGTAACATTGATGGTAGACGTTCACCAGTGGCATCGAAGCATTTCCAGGGTTTAGGGTGAGTGAACTCAGACTCTAGTTCACCATCGTTTCCTCGAAGTAACGAACTTCCAGCAACAGAATGCTGCGATTCATACATCGCGTATTACCAGGGCGTGTATGCTATCTCCATGGATTACGAGCATTAACGTCCTGCTCCATTCCGAATGCGCTGCAGTTAAGTAAAATCAATCAGCCTGAAATATCAAATCAGTAAACTATTTGTTTACAAAGCAATTAATATATATGTTAATAGAGAATCTTAACAACTGAGGCGTATAATGACCGATCATCGCATGAGTTCAGCTCTCTAAACAAAAAGTAAAACATATCGTTACGTCGTTTAACCGAAGCTTGTAGCGCAAAAATACAACATTTGACATACTTTAGCCCAACCAAACGACTAACGGATGCTCTTTATATCGGAAACAGGAAATGGATCTACTCTGGATAAATGGGCATCAGGTATCCAACTAGAAAATCTGATTAGCTGGTTTCCACTGCAGTTAAAACGATCACTACTTCGAATAAAAGTATATTGAAACTTTCTCACATACATAGGAGGACGTTAAGCCAAAAAATACCTTGTCAGATAAAAGATTGGGTGCTAGAAAGAAAGAACGATCGTTGCTACGGACTACACATTCACGAAATTAACAGATAAAACCGACTATAAACTGACTGTCATTTTCATTCTGTCACGGGGTAGTACATCACCCACTTGCTTAAGTGGTCGTTCGATTGAGAAATTAATCACTTTATTTATCATTATCACGCTGCTCAGGTCAAGTGTGAAATTGAAACACACAAATGTTACACGTCAACAATCATCATCATAAGAGACAGAATTGAATGAGCGATTCATCAAACACAGGACAACCTATACACAGACGGTTAAGTTGTGAGTACCACAGATGACGTTTTAATTGGATAGTAATCTAAAACATAACAACAAGCAAATATGTGTGACACAATCTGCACGTTATAACGTAAGCGCATGTTCTCTCCACATCAACCTGGCTTGGCTGACAAATGTGAACGGCACGGTCTACCAATCCGAATGGAAGGTAACCTCACAGATTGCTAAGTCAACAGCGATTGCACAGAGTTGCAATCATTTAGATGATATAACAGGTAGTGTTACTTCACACAACCTAGGCAGCACCAAACCGGCTTTCTCTGTACATATAAGGTTAAACAAGCAAAACGAGGAAGGCCACCCGAGCTGGTTGAAACGTTCAGTATTACAACTTGCTCGTAACGTTGTGTAATTCTTAATCCATTTATCGAGTATAAACTAGTTTTTGTATAGAGTTAGGCAGACGAAGTAAACTTACCGGACAAAACGTCGATAGGAGTCCGAGGTCTAATTGACACACTGTCGTCACCCTCACATGTAGACGACGGTCCGGAAGGTGAGGTTCGATTAGTCCCATTGTCCTGTTCACTTACGCTGAAAGTCACACGGAAAAACATAACAGCTGCAAACTGTGTTGAAAGAAGTGCAGATCTTAAGACATTTAGAAAGTAATAATAACTACAAATACTTCATGTTGTCTTTGAAAAGATTGATGTTTTCATCTTCGATGAACCCCCATGTGCATGCTCTATTACCTAACGTCCCACAAGTATCCCGGGGGAAAACTGAATCTTATTCTACAGAATTATCTCCCACTTGGTTATTCATTACACACAAAAGTAAAAGAGCCGTTGTTTGAGGCATTAGTTTCGAAAGAGAAGGCCACTCTTTGGACAGAACTTCCGTTCAGTTCGCGCATGCCAGCTACAGAACACACTGCATCACCCTGAATGAAGAATGATATGGTTTTGATATTCGACCAGTAAATGCGTGAGAATCACCCGTCGTTATTGTGATCGATGATCTCGTCGGAAGTGTGATTATTCCAAAACTCAGTGGAGTATCTCAACGCGGTGGTGAGATACGGCCAAAACCCAAAGCGAGCGGATTGCGGACAACATGGACAACGAGACTAGTCATAGACTAGGGTTCCCTAGACGTCCCAACCAGGTGTGTACGTGTGAATGTCTCTGCTGCTCGCGCAGTAGACGGTTACAGCAGAATATTGTTTAAATGCATCTAAATGTAAGATGCAAGTATTCTATAAGTTAATTTTCATCTCTATACTAAATTTTAGTCGTTTATATCCGAAGTCACTTTCCTTCCACTTGCGGAACGCTGGACATACTTTAATCTCCAGTCAACAGGAAGACAGAAAGATGCAACCATTTGGTTATTAAAATTCTCGTACAAACCCAGGAATGAAGACCGTAGATCAGATCATTTTTGGAACAGAGTACCGGTCGTCATTTCTGCAGCTGTTCAACAGCAAGCTGACCAAATAACAAGCTATTCTAATGAGTTGCAAGATGAACAGTGCTCGAATTCGATCACAACTTCCGCATTTCCACAGACTTTCCAGTCAGCCTTTTTTCAAAAAGAAGCACTAGACTCAAGCACAATAGTAAACCATACCCATACCACGACTGGACTTAAAAGTTTGGCTACGTTCATACTAGCCAACTAGTATTGACGACTGTACCATTAATCTCACACAAATCTCTCACAAATGAGGCGCTAATTTTCTGTTAAGATGGCATTTCTTTCCATCAATGTACACTATCGCGTGAATAACTCTCCACTGCACACCAATGCATATTTAGCTGAACAACAGTGAGATATCGATTAGTAAAAAGTGGAACACACCGAAAAAATACTTCTTCCATGGTAGTGACAGATGTGCCAAAGCTGTGAATTCCCAATTCGGCCTTGTTTCTTTCCAAATCCGAGAACAGCTCAGCAAATTGCCCGACTGAGTCCAAAGGAAGCAATAGCCTTAATTCTTCGCCTTGATTTATTCGGATGTGAGCGCGTGGCACAAACAGTTGCACCCGCGATAGCAAATGTTCCGGTTGGACATCTTCTCGTTTGTTAATAGTTAACAGATAACCAGCACCTACAGGTCAAGCAAATGGCGAATAAATAGTGGTAACATTAGAGAGAGAGAGAGAGAAGGGACACTCTCAAGTGTAATTAATTCCAAGACTAAGAAGAGCGCAGTCACTCATGTTTGTGGGACATTAGAAACGATTCGCACAAGTTTTAACGGAAAAGATATCGGAATTCACCCAAACAGGACGTTAATCAGCACCATACAGGGGCCAAGCAATACACGAGGTGTTACATGCTCACAAGACAACATGGTCCACGGACTAAGGGTAATGTTGGGAAAAGAAAGTTAAGTGACCAAATATGCTAAAAACGATGGGGATAAAAGAAACGTCATAAACAACAGAACCGGACGAAATGGATAAGGTCGACCGGATTCCGTTTGGATTATCTGACTTTCTCTTCCGAGAATCAGACCAGCACCGGCTTGACCGCGTCTACGGTTGAAGTCTATGCTCTGGTAGACAGACTGTCGAAAACGAACGAGGCTGCGTTCAGCATGGGTGTACGTAAGAGGATGTTTGGTCTGTTGAGGGAATTGACAACTGTACATATAATGCACTAGGCAGACTACGCAAAAACTCAACGCTGGTGTTGTTTGAATGGAACGTACAATTTATGTTAGTTGGTTTTCGACTATGTAAGAACGGTGAGTGGCTTACTAAGCTTCAGGCTCATAGGTGGTAGCTCTCAGTACCTTTTCAAATCAATGTGACGGTTTCTATTTATTGATGATTCTATTTTGTTACACAGTAACAACCAAACGGTGGGTCAGAAGTTAAAAGGTGGTGAGAAAGCTCGTCAGATCAAGCATAATGAATAGGAGAAACTGTATTAAGAAAGCATTGAATAGCGCGAATCTAGGTTCACTCGAAGACCATAGTAGTATCACTTATGATGCTAGTCTCGGTTCTTTGTTTTTGTATACATAATTTAGGATGCTCGGCATAAATTTTGATAGGTCCTGACCTAGTTCAAATGAAACACTTCATTTTTCCGTTTCGGACACTTTTAACAAAGGCCAGCTTGATCACATCAGGAGTGATACCTAGGACAGAGTCAAGTGAGTTGAAACTGTAATTTAATTTAATTCTTAATGTGCGGTTCACACAGTCTCAAGGATACGGTTCGATTTATAGAAATCAGGCAGGAACTGGCTGTAACAGGTAGTAACTGTTAGCAACGGACGAGCGAGAAAACTTCACAACTCCCCAATTACTAAGTGTTGGAGATGGGATATGAAGTACTTTATGGTGTTCATGAGAAATTGACTTAATATTTATACGAATACTCCTCCCCACCTCCAAATAACAGTCAGCATGAAAACTCAATAAAAACAAGACAGCACTTTCAACGAACTGGTTAGGTTCGAGGTTGAAGTGAAGATACCGGTAAATGGTAGACCGCCATTTTCGTTTTCTCTCATAGCATGACCTGTCGAATTGTGATTCGTGAGTCATACAGAACTGGCTGAAACATTCGTTCTAAGGGTTGATGAACACCAACACAATATTGAGTAAATTTGGATTACTTAAATCTAAGATTCCAAGCCAAGCGTTTGGAGGAGTTTCAAGTGAACTATACACAATATCAACAGTTTCAGTCTGATGAAAGAACTACCGGTATAAAGGTGGTAGAGAAACATGCACGTAGCTCGGTTCACTGTTCTATGATACATTTGCGGGGGTTGTAGAATATCTTCAATTCGCAAGAGACACTGAAAGTGTACAGTGTGCAGATAATGAATAGACGACGTCATAGAGTGGATGACGAGGCAGTAGCTGAATACTTATTACCGTTAATTAACACAGAACAAAATCCTATTTGTACGGAATGAAAAGCCAAATGGAAAGGTACATTTTACTGAGGTTACACTCTACTGGCCAGATGAGTACAAGGGTTCCTAAAGTTGAACATCAACCCAGGGAATCAGTCAATAACCGCTGCTGTAATAGAGTGAGCAATGAGCTGTTGTCGACGCATGAGAGCCGCAATCTAACGTAAATTGGAAACTAATAAACCGTGTGTATCAGCTTTGATAACGGTGCTGAACGTAACGAGGAAGACTGGAATGCTTAGGATTACATAAACGTAAAACTACATGAACAGGTAGGCAGTTTATGAGAACACAAACACAAACAAACAACTTGAGTAAGCTGGCAAGAACAAACAGTATTACCATTTTAACAGTACGATTGCCGGCGGGCCCCTACATCATACCGTATTTAGCTTTCAGGAACAATGGTGACCCGAAGCACTGCAGTTTACCAGCTGCCAGAATGGCGATTCGATCGCCCAAATGATCAGCTTCATCCATGTAGTGAGTGGTCACAAGCACGGTCCGTGTGGTGCGGGCAGCCTGTAAAATTGTCCACACATGACGACGTGCTTCTGGATCTAAACCTGAGGTAGGTTCGTCCAAAATTACAACCTGAACACAATTAATAAAGAGAATAAAAGGGAATAGAGGGGTGAGTTGATGTGCGACTAAATCAGACATAGGACACAGAGAACCAAACAAAGAGGTTCACATCAAACATTTTGGGATAACACTAAGTTTGTAATTAATGTGGTAACGTTTGACAGATTTATCTTGTGCTTTCTCACGTACACTTGCTTAGTGTGTGGACATGTCACAAACTTACACTTGTTCGTTGATTTTACCTTCTGCGTTTGAGGTTAGACTTACCAAGGTCACTTTCACTCCAGTGATTATCCTTCACACAGCCACGCTGTGCTTACATGATTCAGCCGGAATGACACGATAGACCGTTCCCGCCTGACGTTGCCCTCTCTGTTTGCAGGGCAACAAACCAGTAATGAACTGTCCTGCAGCACCCATGACGTCTGGTTTTGTGAAGCTGCTATGAGGATTTAGAACCATTGGGAGAACACTTCAACGATCTAACCACAGAACGCAGTTACAACCTTAACTTAGTTCGTTACCCACGTTCATGGATGTGCCAACATTTATCAACATTAATTCATCCTTGAAAATTTGTGAACTAGTTTACGTAAAATGGCTGACGCGGTAATTCTGCAGATAAACCAGATTATCCCAACATACTAGTGCGATTACCCAACCGATTTTACACAAATATATGTCCATTCTGCCGCTGCTGTATTACAAACTACAAACCAGTGGAAGATTATGGATAGCATGAGTTTCGTTTCGTTAGATTATTTTTTTTTACATTACTCAACAGCTTATCAGTCATGTTCATGTGGGATTAACCAAGCACAACTCCGAGTGCATCCTCGAAGTACGCCAGTGCGTCCATGAAATAGAAACGTATACACTAATTTAGTGAACACGTCGTTGATCAATGAAACTTAGATTGCAGTTTATAAACCGATTTGCGCAACACTACCCAGTGAATGTCATCTCCGAAGATTCTGTGTAAACATGAAAAAAAGTCACTATATTTGCACAGACTTAGATAGTTAGGTCATGTAATAAGGATGCCAGCTAATCGTTTCCCACACCGAGCACTGCTTGCCGACGTTGCGGCCGACTGACGTAAGGTGCGAGGTGGACAAATGATGACCTGGCATAGACAAATGAAATCGTACATGAAGGGGTTGGTCACTGTAGACCGGGTATGTCTCTCAGGCTGGGGCCCCCGGGACTCAGAGAGTCAGTGGCTTGAGACGTTAGGTGAGACGGCGGCTAACCGAGCTCCGTGGCGTGAATGTTGTCGTTCGTTGGCCGAGATGTCTGTGAAATGAGTACACTTAATGACGCGGGGCAGTGAAAGCTGTAAAGAAGCTGTCTTGCCGATGACGCTTTACTTTCACTTACAGCGCGGTTGTTTGTTTGCAAGGTATAGGCGCATTGATTTTGTATGTTTGAACATAGGCGTAGTTATTTTTAGTAGTTGGGTCCATTTTCCTCCCCTGGTTTTTTACTCTCTTCTCATATAGGTTTTTTGTTATCTTTTTTCCCTTCGTGGTTGTATGGCAAATGAGCATCAGGGTGAACCACTGATGAATTGCTGTCTATGATTATGATGACAAACATTGAGATGTGTTGTTAACTTCGCTCGTTGATTATGTCACCAGTT
>LUCH01000146.1:294938-329021 GCA_013368495.1 Paragonimus heterotremus
GTTCGCCGTTTGTAAGACACAAAATATGTACAGAAACGCCCATTCGTCGTAGTAGTAAACTACATAATTATGCAAAGAGCTGTTTCCGGTGACCCTCATCAGACTTTTACATGTCAACGCTCTAATCTCCCTCCAGTACTACATGATCTATCCCATTTCTGTGACTTTTAATAGACCTCTTGATTTGTTGTAAATTTTGTAGACAATCCACACGCACACACTTCACCTGATTGTAAAAGCCTGATAAGAATTAGCTTCTTATGAATTCTACGAGGATATGGAAATGACTGTCTTATTAAAAGATGAGCAAGAAAATCTTTAAGCAGCAGCTGATTGGTTTGTCCAACTCGTTGAATTTTCACTTTTTGAATGAGAAGGGCAACAGTTTGACTTGAATATACGTTAACCATATCAAGGATTGTCAAGCATGGGACGTAGTGGCGTTCGACCGAAACACGGTTGATAAAGGCAAAACAGTGGGCAGGAAATTTCTGCTTCGCAAACACTATCCCGACTGTGATTTCGACGAGTGGTTTGGACTGGAGTAAACGAAGCAAGCGGAGAAACTGTGTTCCTCTGCAACGAATAACTAGACGCACCGTATTGAAACAGTCCAAAAACATCTAGCGTTAATCGAGTGATACACAGCGAAAGAAATGTATTGTATAAGTGATCAAAAGGGAACTTCACTGAATATTAAAATGAGCATTTCAGTGATGTCTTGTGTACTGTTTAGTTATGGGCTGTGTAATGACTCCCAAAGAATGAAACCTTTCAGAATAAACGGAGCGTCAATTCTCAAGACGCCTAAATGAAGACTCACAATGGTCGTTCTTGTCACAGCACAGAATGAAATGAACACCACGTGATGTCATATGACAAAGTGAGTCACATGTGGATTGCATACCACCAGCCCGAGCAGGTAAGCATGATTCGCTGTCGCTACAGTAAGTATGGAAAACCAGCTAGGTGGATGCTATGCCAAATTTCCAGAGCATACGGAAACCTAGAGAAAACAAGTAAACAGAGAGCCTCATGCTTACTTTGGAATCACCAATCAGCGCCATCCCAATGGACAAACGCCGTCGCATCCCACCAGAGAGAGTGCCCGCAAATGCATATCGTTTATGGGTCAAGCGAGTTTGTTGTAAGATTTTTCTGACTTCTGATTTCAGTTCTGAACCACCGTATCCTTTGAGCTTGGGACAACATGAATGGAATACAACGAAGGGTGGTTTTACGACCGAATCGGAAATGAGGTGCATGAATAAAAAATTGTTGCAGAACCAGAAAATAACAATACCATGTACGACCTGTCAGGTAAGATTACCACCATCATCATCATTATCATCGCCAACATCATCCTGATCATCTTCAACTTTGAGCAGTATCTTATTCCACGTGGATTCGTTTCCACTATAGCTTCAGTAGCCGTTGATAAAAATGCTGCTGCTTCGTCAGCAGTGCTGTACACAAAGTATGGATGTATATTTTTCACGTTTATTTATTAATTTTGACCACTATCACCGACAACTGAAGACGACCACGTCCTAATAAGTGGTTTATGTCAATATTAGACGATATGTGAATTAGAAGAGAAACGCAAAGTACACTCAAATCTCAAACGGGCTTGAAATGTCTATCAGCGCCTCATCAAGACTATCAGTTAGACAAAAATGAACGAAGCAACCAGCATAAACTAGCCCTGCAAAGGACAGTTCTTCCTTTGTAAGACGAGTCCAACCACAATATAGTACAATATCGGTAGATCGGAGCATTATTACCGTCAGTATGGCTTTCAAGCATACTTTCTTCGCAGACGCTACTAACAAAAAACATTGCTGCAGTAAGCCCTCTTAAAACAAACTACTGATTATGTGATCCAGAAGGATTTACGCACTTCACCCAGCTAAACAGACAGCAACTCAAGTACGTGTTGAACCGTGTCCTTGTGTCCTCATTAAATCGCCCACCTTTGGGTCTCTAAATGCTCATCTTGCAGGCTAGCGTACCAATACAGGTGACATATCAACCGTCTTCCAAATATCAATCGTGTTGGTCTGGTTTGTGGACTGCATCTATTTAAAGGGCTAAAGGAGAGCAACCAGACGAAAAGTAGTTACACTCTTAAGGTTAAATATCATACTACTGACCGCGTACGAGTGCTGAATCAATGAGCCACGATCCTATGATTGCACAATTAAACGATTCTCATATTCGGAGCACTGCTGTCATTCTAAAAAGGCAGACGGAATTTAGGAAAGATAACTCCAGATAGACGAGTACTCTGATCGAGTAGACCATACGCACTTTCGGTGTAATCCGAAAACTTGATGTATCTTCGAATACAACCAGCGTGTGCATCAGCCACCACAATGTCCTATCCAATGTGCCGATTGGCGTAAGGTGCGAGGTGGACAAATGATGACCTGACGTAGACAAATGAAATCGTTCACGAAGGGGTTAGGCACTGTAGATCGGGTTCGTCTCCCGGGCTGGAGCCCTCGAGACTCACAGAGTCGATGGCTTGAAACTTTAGGTGAGATGGCGGCTAACCGAGCTCAGTGGCGTGAATATTGTCGTTGTTTGTCCGAGTTGTCTGTAAAGTGAGCGCACTTAATGACGCAGGACAATGAAAGCCGTGAGGAAGCTGTCTTGCTGATGACGTCTTACTTTCACTTACAGCTCGGTTGTTTGTTTGCAAGGTGTAGGCGCCTTGATGTTGTATGTTTCAATGTAGACGTAGCTATTTTTAGTGACTAGGTCCCTTTCCCTGTCTTTTATTCTCTCTTCCTATACAGGGTTTTTTGTTTTATTCTTCTTCATGGTTGTATGGCAGTTAAGCATCAGTGTGAACCACTGATGTATATGATGATGATGATGAATGCGCCACATCGTCAGGCAAGCTTCTCACTACAATATGAGTCAAACTAGAATCAGAAGCACCGGATATGGTCTCACAAGGAAACCCTACCTCAAATTATATTATGGGATGAGCTTTCGAATCACAGATTTGAATTGGAATCCCTCAAGCCTAACTGCTTCAATGGCATAAATGACCGGGAAGTATTAGAAATTGTCTATCTTCCGACAGTAGCGTCATTCAGACATCATCACATTCTCGTTCTGTTGTGAGAGCTAAGTTTTCTGCCTCACACGTATCTTCGGATGATAATTGTTTTACAAAAGCAGTACAACAGGTAAACACAGGTGCTTTCAAGGTTCACAATCATGTTCGGAGCTTGATGTGTGTGATGTCTCACATACCAGAAGCAAACGAGTCTAACATGAGACAAACATCACGGGATGTTAACACTTCAATATATCTAATCAGCCTCATACTAAATACAAACATAATATGTAACAACTTTAGTTGGACACAGTTAATACTGGGTCGAAAGGTCCCTACCACGCGAAGTGCACGGCGTGAACCATTAACTTTTGCGCACACAACACTAGCTGTCTTTGTCTGACCAACACAGCTTCACTGATGACCAGAATTTTGAGGTTTGGGTGCCATGGAAATACAGTGAACGGCCTGGTTGGGTCAACATTGTGACCTATATCCAGAATGTGCTTCACACATAATGATGTTGGATTTCGTGTTTGGTTGCTTGTTTAGCTGTCCGTCCGTTCAGCAGATTGAAACAACCATTTTAGACGGTGTTCGGTGATGTGATGAGGCAAGCGCCAGTCCATTCTGCCAACAAGGCTGGCACTGCAACTGCAAGTGAACTGATAAACGATATGTGAAACAATAGTTAGGTGCATCAAGCCTAGTGTTCTCACAACTAACTCCCTGAGTTGATGACACGAGGTACAATTCAGCAGGCACACAGTAGTAAATGTAAGGAACTGGCATTTCAGTGTAGACTGTGTGAAGAAAGCTTACCACAAGATATTAGTGCACAAACCGTACAGTTCGAGTCGGATAGAATGAATAAAAGAATACTGGGAGGAAAACAGCCATGAAAGCTTGCTGTGAACAGGCATGTCCCAAAAGAGTTGCGTAGTTGTGTCAGAAGGAGATTTCTGCCACGTCGGTGAACGGTATGAACAAGCGTCGCCCGATTTCACGTTCTGAATATGTGAACGACCACCGAGAACTAAAATGCATGCTTACCAACAGCTTGCGCAGAGACCCTCAGCGTTATCTGAGCGCACAAACGGAAAAGGTGGAAATGGCAGCGTGTTGCTTTCCCTGACTCTTAGTTGTGTAGGACCTCGAGTCCACATACGTGAGACCACAATTGAGAAAGATGTTTCATTTATCACTTAAAAGCCGAATGAATTCAGCTACCCTGCACGAGACCATATAAACGACCGGCCCTGAATACTCAGTTAATAAGTCCTCCATCGGAGACAGAAACGATCCTGGAGCTGAAGTTAATGATTCGCAACAAGACTATTGGATCATATATCAGTTATTCTTTCCATAGCTGGTGGAGAAAGGCTGACATCAGGACTGACAAAATTATCTAGTCGATTTGGGAAACTGAAGAAGTCTCGTGATTGGGGCTTAGCAACGGAAATTTCCGTTTCCAAAAGGGGGGCTCGAAGTCCATGTAACAACTATAATCATTAGCCTAGTGTCGACTGAGTCCAATTTAGTAACACGGCTTATTCTCCGGAGATTCACTAAATCAAGGGGAAGTCCGATACGTGAAGTAGACAGGATTCCGATTCGGTTGAAGGTGCAGTCCACTTTTTTTACTATGGGACAAACCACAGTGCAACAACGCCCAACGTTTGTGCTATTTTAAGACCAAAGGGCAACCCAACATTTAGTTACTTGTTACGTTCTCCGAGACCGCTTTCTGAAAAATCCAGTTCTAGGAAAACACCTAGAACTTTTAGGATCATTGTAAGCCTACTGAGCAAGCAAGGTTTATAACTAACTCAGCTCAGCATCCCTAAAGATGTTCACTGGGTCAACTGTTCGATTGTCATGTATGACATCCTGGAAGGCAAACACGAAGACTCCAGTAAATTTAGTGTTGTGTATCTTCCTGGTAGTATGTTGAATGACATGGTATGTCCAGCTGCCAATATCTTGCTCAATCCCTCTGTCGGAGGCATTCAAGCCATGCAGAAAAGGGTAAATGACCAAGCTAGTTTGTACGGAATGCGCTTCAAAGGATTGGAGTATTCTCACTTTTTATAGCACATTCCCTGCTTGAAACTGTGGACCGTCTCGGTTGAATTGGGCATCAATATCTCGTCAATCTGTAATGTTGCTGATGAGATATCATCAAGGATACCAAAGGCGCGAGTTGTCTTTGTCAGCCTGCCTCATCTGTGGTGTCGGAAAGACGTCCGGCTATCGTAGGGAGTAAGAGTACGTAATCCCTGGGTCCGCTCTGTCTCATTCCAAAGTTCGGAAACGTGACCTATCGCGAATAAGATATCAACAAATATGCTATGTACGACAGTCAGTCTCATCCGGGTAGCCCAAAGCTATCGCAGTGATTACGTGTGCAACACGACCGTTCGTTGACACAAATTTCGGAACGCCCAGGGTGCGTGATCAATTGGTCAACTAGTCGTCTTATAATGGCTGGGTCACGTGCTCCGCATGACAGCTGAGCGTTTTCCGCACCAGGCGGTATTTATTCAGACTCCCAATAGTTAGATGAAACCGCCGATGACCAAGCAACAGAACATGAAGACTGACTGCTACACTGAGTAATATAGGTTAGGGTCCTCGAGATAACTCAAATCGCTGGTTGGAGACAAACTGAGATGGCAATGTGCATCAGTCAATGGCGTGCTTGCATTCCTTAGATTTTTAGTTTTCCTGCACAGCATTGATCTATTCATTAATCTTTTTGACAATTTATTTCTTCCAGGTTATTCCACATCACTGTTAGATTGGGTGGTGGCCCAAGCCAGACTAAATTCTGATCAGGCCGTTATGAACGAAGTGAAGAACAAGAAGCCCAGTCGATTGCTGAAATCCGGTCTCTAACGGTCAGAATGTCAGGCATACTGAAGATTTGCTGGCTGGAGTAGAACGCCGACTGACAGAGTTTGTGATATTCAGAAAATATCAGGTAAACAAACCGCGCCGAGAAATCAATATCAAGTGAAACAATTTGCTCTATAACACCGGGTGCATGCATGCAGAAATGCCGCGAGATACGAGCAGGATGTGCACACTTTTACCTTCAGTCAGAGCCAGGTAACCGATGTGAATTGTCCGTGGCAATCTTTTTGCTTAATAGAGCATGTTTCATGAAAATGATCTGCTATGAAGTGACCAAAAATTTTGCATGACGATACGACCGTCCGAATATCTAGGCATACTTGATTCCACTAGTCAACATCACAGGCTTCGACCAGTAAACCACAGCTCTAGCACGATGTTCACATCCAGTCGTTCAACATGTTGTGATCGCAAAAGAGATTTGGCTTGCAAAGTCGTTTATTGCACGAACTCCCATAAAGATGATGTTAAACATAGGACCACAAATGCGTACACTCGTTTGCACGGCTGACGTGCATTCACATACATTGGGTGGCAGTACGTTGTCATTCGCCTTGATGGCATTTCTCCCATAACACGTATACACTACCGTGATAGTATTTTCTAGCCCGTCGTCTTCCTGAAGTTGCGGCTTGCCCTTTTATTCTTAAATGTTGTTTGTGGGTAGCACACTACTTGTGAGTAGTAAATTACTCAACGAAACTGCTTGTTATACAACAAAGTGACCATATCTGAGTGGTGTGAACGCGTTTGTGAATGTATGGTGGAAGATAAATGGGGAAAATTATTTTCAAATAGTTCAACAGTTACACACAAGAGTAAATAATTGGTGAACATACACGTGCGACCAGAACCAGGTGTTCCTCGACCGTAAAATTTTTAAAGTAGACATCCTCTTGAGGGCAAAACCCCAAACTTTTCCGAACACTTTCAATATCTTTCTGAATATTGTGACCGTTGACGAAAGCTGTGCCGCTTGTAGGAGGATAAAGACCTGAAAAAGAGGCGTAGGAGAAACGAACAATCAGATTCCTCTTGCATGAAAATTTCGTATGGAATAAACATGCAGTGTACAAAGCTGACCGTTCACTGCCTAAATCCACCGTTTGGGAAAAGAAAACGTTTATACCATCTATAAAAATTGGAAATTGCGTCAGTGAAATAACCCTTACTACATATTTAAAGTATTTAAAAAGGAGCACACATGGGGTATATATATTATTGATCAGTGAAACTGGTTGAGCGTTAGCACATAAGTCGGTTGTGCTCAATGTGAAGTCAATGGCGCAGTGGTCAACATGGTTGCCTCATGAAAGCGTGGTCGGAGTTCTAACCCTAGCCTTGGCAAGGATATGCACTAGTGACGAGTTGCTCTAATAAGAACGGAATTCGAGTCTAGTGCTTCTTTTCGAAAGAGGCCGACTGGAAAGTCTATGGGAATGCGTCGGCTGCGATCAATCGTGGGTTGCTTGATTTCCAGAATGAAGGAACATTTGCTTAAATGGGTGCAGAACTCTGTATTACAGAAAGATGTCAGTGCCGTTGAAACACGTAAGCAACTGGTATCCGAAGTTGCAAGACACATCCTGATTACTAGTGACGTCATCGACCCCGCTTGTGCATTCAGAATCCCACCACGTGATCCTAATCCAAGATTATTGCAGTCTGGTGAAGCGGCCATAATCAGTTGTCTTAAGCCAGTTTTGGGGTTCGAAAACAATTGTTCGTGAATCTGACTCGTCCTTGGACCTAGTGACTAATACGAAATGGCTGAGTGATTATCCACCTCATTCCAAAGTGTTCGCCGAGAGAAAATCGACTAATGCTATCGTAAATCTCTTACTGATGGGTTAATGCGAATTAGGTGTATTTACTACTTGTCAGGTTCTAACAGGTTTGTTCAAACTTTGGAAAGAAAACAGTTGTTTTAAAAAAACAAATGCTTTCACCATAAATAGTTTGGCTGATTGGAAAGTTTAAAACAAGCAAGTGTAATAGAAACAAAATGCTCAAATGTGACATCCGAAATGTGAAAGTTTAGAGTTCCCAGCATGAGTTCGTACCTTTGCTGATACAGCGCTTGTTGCATTTGGGAAAGCTGTTTTTGTCACCAGTCTAAATCTAGCCCGGACTTTTTTTACAGTTCGGCTTCTACTAGAAGCAGTTGAATTAAATTGGGCACGGATTTACGGGAAACTAGACGTTAAAACAACGTCGGCCCAATAGCAAGCCATGAACAGAAGAATAATAGAACAGGTGGCATGACCAACCGAAAGCATATCCGAGGGCTACGATCGTTCTGCAATGTCGAGATTTCAAGCTCGCACCATGTTACACGTATTTTATTCAGTGAACAATATGCACCTTCGTCACAAACAGCATTTAGGCGGCAGTCAAGTGAAGTAAATCACTTCTACGCGAAATGAAGTAACACTAACGTTCAACACGCCAGATCATCAGAATGAAGTTTATCAGAGCTCTCTGTATCGGCCACGTCTGTACAAGGAACTCCGCCGGTGTGAGCGTCACATAAAAAGGTAGCCAAATGTGCAAGCCATTTTTCCACATCAACTTCCAATCTCTTCGCGCATTAGTCAAGTTAACGATCTCTTAAACAATCCCAACTTTAGAGGCTAACATTACTTGTCAGTCGCACGTTGTTATTAAGCGAGGCCAGGACACGTGTTCTCACTAGTTTAAAACAGTGGACACCGCGACAACAAAACTTCCAACCCTGTCATTTGTTCACTTGCCCATAACGGCCATGAGCTTGATCAGAAGGTACTGTGGCTATGGCAGCCACCTAGCGTCAATTATGTGGAACAGTCTAGAGAAGTTCGTCAAGAGGATAAAAACTGATAGAAAACAAGACTAAGCGGAAGGATTAGAAATGGTACGAAAGCACATTGTTAGTTCATATACAGTAGTCGATCAGCTTACGCCACCTAGATAGGTAAAGCAGCCAACGAAATCACAAAAAACTTTTCGCAGTAAAAAATAGTTATTGGTGAGTAGTAGGGGATTTGGTTTATTTCAAGTTGAACATCACCCACAATTGATCGCAGCTGTCGCATTCCCATAGACTTTCCAGCCGGCCCCTTCCGAAAAGAAGCACTAGACTCGAGTTTCGCTCTCATTAGAGCTCGTCAGTAGTGCATATCATCGCCACTGCCGGGACTTGAACCACGGACACGCTGTTCATGAGAAGGCAACCGTGTTTACCACTGCGCCATTGACCTCACGTTAGGCACGATCGGATTATCATATGTGAACACTCAACCACTTTCGCTTGTGAGTAATGATCAGGTTGCCCGATCGCCTCGAGAGGAGACACAGTTACTGTCTGTTAACTCCAATCGCTCTAATGAGAGCGAAACTCGAGTCTAGTGCTTCTTCTCGAAAGGAGCCGGCTGGAAAGTCTATGGGAATGCGACAGCTGCGATCAATTGTGGGTGATGTTCAACTTGAAAAAATAGTTATAGCCTGATAAATCACCCGTAAGCTGAACACAGTATCCAAGCGAAAGCGATCACTTACATAGCTGACCACGTTGAATGCGTGTAAACTGTTACGTTATTGTGACCCTAGGATTGAAACAGTGGGCTATTCAGTAACCACCTCAAGCAATAAGAACAAAACATTTATCGAAGTTGGCATGTTGGACGGAGCTAACATGGACAAAACATTAAAGAATATATATGTCTCAAGTAGTCTTGCAAACAGCGTGATAGACCAAACATTAAGAGAGCTTCTATGACAGCAAACATCAGAATATGACCGTTAAAGACCTTGAACAGGAGAGATGAAACTAAACCATTCGGCAACGACAATGGATCCAAGAGGATGACAAGTAATGAAAAGCGGTGCACGTTCCCTGAAACAAACGCGCAATTATGAGTGCATTGTGAAGGTACATGGAGAAAATGAGGATGCTCTTACACGCCAGTCTGCTCATCCATCAGGGACAGTATAAAGCACAGAGACTGTGCAGTTATTCCCAACCAAGCTGAGCACGTACAAGTAGTGAACAAAAGACAACATTGGCTGCATAATATTCAAAGGTTGAAACCAACACTAACTAACTAAAGCAATAATCGGAATGATACTCTTACTTACTACAGTACTAGGTTGAGCTAGCCTATCACTGCCAAATAGGAGATATTTGGGTTCCGATAGAAGCTTCCGGAGAAATTCCGTCTCATTCTTTCGTGGATCAAGCTTTTGAACTAATGCACCTAATCAGCGTTCCAAAGAAAGCCCCGTGTCTCACTGCCTGAGAGATTAAGATGCCGGGTCAGGTGCATCGCAGCACAACCGATCAGAAGGCCCTCACATGTCGCGTAGCTGCGACGGAAAAGTTCACTCGTTTCTCCACCTTCTTGTTCTCCTGCCACCAACTTTCACTTCGTAAAGCCAGGACAACTGGTGTTCTTGATGTCTGCACGCATCGACAAACAGGCTACATAGACGAGCACTGTTTCGCGCTAAGAAATGGAAATGTGCTATCTCTGAAGAGCGCATATTAAAATGTTGTATTCATTTACTTAAATTCGCACTCGGACAATGTTATGGACAAGCGATTTCTTTTCGGTGTCCCCGATGACGATGATGCTGGATTTTTATAATTAGGCTGGAGTGGGGATCGCGTTGAGTTCCAAGGCACAGGACACCATGCCAGACTGGATCCCGGCCTATGCACCCTCAGACACACTTTTATGTGTCCTATACAAGCACATATTCCAACAAAAATCAGTGAGCAGTTGGCAGGTTGATCAAGTTCAAGTTGAACAGCACACATTCGATTGTAGCATTTACATTCACATGAACTTTGCAGCCTACCACTTCCAAGAAAAAGTACCAGACTCGAGTTTCGCCCTCGTTAGAGCTCACTGATGGTGCAAATTATTGCGATAATAGACGCCGTATGGAAAGCTTGCCAGAACAACAGGGCTGGGATCAAATAGTGAGAGAGGTTCAACTTGAAAAGTGGCTAAATTCTTAGTAATCTGAACCCTTGCTCAGCGGGTTTGATGAAATCAGGGAGATCGACCTGATTCACCGGTCCTAACCGCAAGATTATCGATTAACATTACCAGGCGTTGAACGTGTCCCAAACAGAGACGACCACGCAACCTGATCATAACTCACAAGCGGAAGTGAGGACAGTTCAGATAGGATAAATCGGTTGTGCCTAAGATGACGTCAATGACGCAACGGTCAACACGGTTGCCTCATGAAAATCCAGGCTAGAATTCACTGTTGACGAACCTTAACAAGAACAAAGCATGAGATCAGCGCTTCCTTTCTGATGGAGCCGGCTATGAAGTCTACGGAAATACGAAAACTGTCATCACACATATTTAACTTGGAAAGCTCAAAGGCTGTCAGGCAAACTTTTTACGACGCTTTATTTGATCTCATGAGATAATTAAAACAAGCGGATATTAAAGCACTTGCTGGTGAAATGAGAGTACCATCTGGTCATCATACTCCGGAAGAGGAGAGGTCAGGTGGTGCGTTCAGAGTCTAGACAAGAAGCACCGACAACAATGATAGGCCATAGTGATTATGCGCATCCCACAAATTCTACATATCCAGTCCTGCATTTCAACATAAACGACAATGCGTCTCAGAGACTACCTTGAATAATCCAACCTTGGACGTCAATTGATCATATATCGTCAGATACCGGTGACGTCATCCAATACAGACTGTCACTCAGTCTTGAGCAACCAGTGTTGTACGTGATCGCTTTGTTCTATCGCTTACCCTGGGGACCACTTGCTCGGGATTATGAAATGGTCAATTTGCCATTTAATGATGAGGTCGCACAAAATATTACTAAGACAGTACCGACAAACTGTCCGCGTCACAACGAGGGAACGAGGAGAAAACCACTACGAATCCGTTGTGAAAAAGTTCAAAGAGGCAATGAAAACATGGCGGAAACGGGTATCTATAGATTCGCAGAAGATGGTAGACAAACGATGACTGATCTCACCAACTCCACACAGGACGACGACTGCCATGAGTTAAAGTGCGAACTTTCGAAGAGCATACAGAGCATAAAAACCGTAATGAGTAGTTGGCCAAGGAAACAAAGGAGATGAAAACAGTAATTTTATGACAAAAGTCCAGTCTTCTTATCTAATTCATGGTTACTCTAGCCACCGACTAGATGTGAATGAGATCATGTGTGAAAAAGATGGCTAGAGCAGTTACAGCCTATCGCGATAACTTTACAGGCAAATTGAGCGATTTGAAGAACAGTTAAAATAGTTTGGGTCAGTTCAGTTAGCTGTGGACGATATAGTACGTTTAGTTATGACATTTCCGACGATCCACCATCCAGAACTTAAATGATTTTGATGTCCAAATTATTGAAACGCAACAAAACCCACATCAGTACCTAACATCTCGAGATAGTTTCAAAAATAATGGTATGAGAAAGTTGTCTGAATTGACCTCACTCCTTCAATCCATCAAAGAGTGAACGGGTACCGTGACTGGTATCTACCAAGAGAGGTGCCGGAAGGTCACGTGACAACCATGGCAGTACCTACCTTGTTTCTATCGCATTCGCAATAAATACAAGTCTCTTAGTATAGCAGCTTTTCAAGCGGATAGAAAATAACAGACACGAAGATAAGCTGGTAGCGGGTGTATCGAGCACATGTTCACTTTGCAAAAAAAGACAGAACATCATCGATCCTTTATTCAGCAAACAATTGTAGTAGTCTTGAATGTGATGGCTGTCTTCTACGCGGTTGTCTGATATGTCTTCCAGAGTTGCCTCCATCGTAGGGGCGGCCCAATGGAATATTAATTTGTCGAAATAATTACACATCAACTTCAATTGCAGAGTGCGTATATACGGCAACTAAGAAGAATGCTCTTGACCTAAAATGACGTTCGGTAGGGACAACCAACATATACAGTTGGTTATGAGACAGACGAAATACCGCAAGAAGTATACGAGAGTATCGAGAGGCCCGGAGTGGATCCTGTACTAGGTAGTAAGTTGACCTACAATATGCAAGCGAGAGACGTCGTGAAAGTTAGATCTGCAAATGATACACAAACCTCGCTCAATCGGTTGCTTTGTGTGATATGTACTTTGGAAGTGTGTTGTTGTTGTGTCACCGGCGGGCTTATATCCGTGAGATTCTAAACCACTCTTTTTCTTGAAAACCCAATGTTTATTTAATTATACAGATTGAACATCACCCACAATTGACCACAGCTGTCGCATTCCAATAGACCTTCCAGTCAGCCTCTGATCATTATTCACAAGCGGAAGTGATCGTGCCTAATGTGAGGTCAACAGCGCAGTGGTAAACACGGTAACCTCACGAACAGCGTGGCCGGAGTTCTAATCCCGGCAGTGGCTAGAATATGCACTACCGACGAGTTCTAATCATAGCGAAACTCGAGTCTAGTGTTTCTTTTCGAAAGTGGCCGGCTGGGAAGTCTATAGGAATGCGACAATTGTCATCAGTTGTCGGTAACGTTCAATCTATATGAAAACCAAAAGCCCCTATTAGTCACAAGTAATTTATTTAATTAGTTAGTTTGCACGTGCATCTATTCATTAACTTGACATTCCGTAGATTTCTATGAAGATCAGCAGTTGCCCATGCGATGCCATTCTCGATGCGCTTCAACGAGCAACATATACTTACGCGGGCATTTCTTAAATAACTGCGTACTGTCAGGCTTCGTAAACACGGGACCGAAACTCAGCACCATATCAGTGACAGAAAGGTGACGTTAACAGTGAGCAGCCACGAACAGTAGTCAGCTTGAGGTTAAACGTACTATTGTGTTTTGTTCGCAATCATACTGATGAGATTGACAATGGGAGTTTCGGAGCTCGCATAACCTAGGATCACGAATACGCCTCGGGCAACAATAAATACCGCAAAGTCGATCAGAAATGCATCGGTTCTTCAACAAACCGATCCAGCAAAATATGGAAAATTGGATGGATCACAGGCAGTGGAAAACATGAAGTATTGACAGAAACAAACACTCACCCGTCAATATCGAAAGTGTGGTGGTTTTGCCCGCACCGTTGTGACCCAGAAGAACAGTGATCTGACCCTGGAAAATGTTCATGGTGAGACCGGATACAGCCGCACTGACCGCTTGTTTGGACGAGTAAACCTATGGTTGACAGACAACAGAACGGAGACCAGTGAGAACATTAAGTTACGTAATGGAGGGACTGGACAGCGCTAAGACAGTCAAATTCATACACGTCAATTACGGGAGACGCGTTGAGCGCCCCAAGAATTCACTATTCTAATGTTAACGTAGACACGTCCAAAATCTTAGGGACAACTGCTGATTAATGCATGGAAATCAAGGAGTCGTAGAAAATGCTGGGCAACGTGAGGGGCAATCAATCCGGACTAACAAAATAACAGATGCAGTTAAGTCATTAATTTACGAGTTACTCGAAACGTTTATGCATTAGATGAGTGGAACTCGAAGGACAACAGAAGATAAGATCAGTCGCGAGCAAACGTTTACCTGAAACTAACTGGAGACAGTACAGAAGTGAAGGAAGATCGGAACTAAGAAGATGAATTGAATAAGGAAATTTTACATGCGTACTTCTCATAAACCTCAGTATGACACACAACAAAAGGCATACACTATCTTCATTAACTCCAACACAATGTGACAATTAGTAACATATCTAGAAGACAACCGGGAGAAGATACAGTGAACGGAAAACTAGACAAGGCGACACAGAACGAAACCTAAAACGCTGCGCTTAGAAGATGAACAAAAGAAATAACAGGACACAAAAATCGAAGTAAAAATATGTTCGAATGTGACCGTTCTAATTGGATGTAGGTCCGCCGGCCACAGAACGCAAACACACTTGAAGGTTCGATAACCCTCAATTTTGCTTAAGATTACTGACAACATATAGTAAGCAAAGTAATTATAGGGTCGATTAGATTTACTGCATTAACCTGATCTTTTTAGAGGAATACGTGAAAATAAGAGTTGAAATATAACTTCATATTTTATCTTTGACGATCAATACACGGAGCTTAAAGGAATTGTGCATAGTCCTGATTAGTGGTAGAGGATTTTGGTTTTCATATCAGTAATCAAAAACACCGCTTAACAAGTTGATGATTTCTGTGATTTCAATTTAGAGAGAAGTCCTAGTCGAGGGGTCATCGGTTGGAGTCAACAGGACAGTTACTGTGTCTCCTCTCGAGGCGATCGGCAGCATGATCATTACCCACAAGTGAAAGTGGTTGAGTGTACACATATGATAATTCGGTCGTGCCTAATGCAAGGTCAATGGCGTAGTGGTAAACACGGTTGCCTCAAGAACAGCGTGTCCGTGGTTCAAGTCCCGGCAGTGGCGAGGATATGCACTACTGACGAGCTCTAATGAGAGCGAAACTCGAGTCTTGTGCTTCTTTTAGAAAACGGCCGAGTGGAAAATCCATGGGAATGGGATAGCTGCGATCAATTGTAGGAGATGTTCAATCTATACGACTTACTTTGTATCACACAACTGATGTTAGTACATATTCTGACTACTTACTTCCAGAGTCTATACTGATTCCCTGACGAACCGCTACTGTATATTTGCCATTGTTTGTCACACTAATGACCTTCTAATGACGGCAAAAAGGAATTTAGTTTTAGACTATACAGTGATAGACTTGCCAGCACCTTTGTGATGTGCAACGACTAAACTTTCTACAGTGCGTCGTTCACCCTAAAAATGCTCTTGTTCTGGGGGTCGATTCTTCCACTATGTTTGGTTGCGTTGGTTATATGGTTTAGGGTTCAACTGACAAGACCGATAGTTCAGTTTACTGGTTCTGTACATTTGAAGTTTCCACGAGCAATCACAAGTGAGACCCCTTTACATTTATCCCGTTTGCTATTCTTCTACCCGTTACCGTATTATATATGTACATATATATATATATATATATATATATATATATATATATATATGGAATGGCCATTACGTAAACGATAATAAACACGCCGTCTATAACCTTTATTGACCCTTTTTCTGACTCGCCCTAGATACTGCTTTCACAATGATTGTGCTGCAATTAGCCTGATGATCGAACATAGAATACAAGTCCTGTTCGCTACTTTGTCGGTCTCATAGATAGTTAACACATAAAGATCATATAAAAAACGTATCACAACATGAGAACAAAAAAATATTTTCAAGGGTAAAGAAGTGGGAAGATGCAGTGGGGTATAGGAAAAATTCCAACAATGGTATTAATTATGTCAACCCGAATGGTTACAGGACATTTGCAGGCCAGTCGGGTGTTAAGGAGTCCACTTTTCCGTCCAAAACCGCCTCCGTACTGGAGCAAAACGACTAATCCAATCAGAAAGAGCGGAACTGTCCATAACGGTCGAGAGGTAACCTCGGTTAGTTTTTTACCCGTCCGACCTTTATTCCGCTATGTTCACTGGTGGCCTAGTGACCGTAATCATTTTTGTCGGTAATTGTCTTCTATCTTACGATTCGAGAATGTTTTTAGGTCACTACGTACCATATAAGTGAATTGTTAGTACTTCCGAACCGTAAACAGAACGAATGTGGGAGAACATATTGTGTGTTGTGCTGATGTTCATTATTGAGTAATTCCCTGGTTAGGTCACAACGAGTAAAAAACCAAAAGACTTATCGGTTTCGAAACGTTCCGACCCTCTCGAAGAGCCTTCTTCTTACTGATAAAGAGTTGATAAAGGCTCTCCAAGAGGGTCGTCGAAATGTTGCGAAACTGATAACTCTTTTGGTTTCTAACTCGTTGTGGCTTAACTAAGTAATTACTTAATAAATGAATTGTATTTTTTCGTCTTGTCGCACAGGTTTTAGGGCAGAACAAAGCTGAGTTTTGCAAGCGTCTTTTAGTTTATCTTGGGTGCAAATATGGCGACAGTCGCGGCGTTTACGGGATTGAGATTTTCGTGTTAACTATTACCGGGAAGAAAATCCGATTTTCGTCAGGCGTAGTGCTATGTCGAAGACGAACCAGCGTATCCTTTCGAGGGTTTACAACACTGGGTTAAATTACAGTGTAATTGTTTAACGTGGTATTTGTGTGACAAGTTTTCTTCTAAGCCGGTTTCTTTTTATCAAAGCCCCGCATATATGTATAACAGAAAACCAGGAGGAGCTGCAAACGTGTTGCAATATGAGAAAAAAGGCAATGTATAGAGTTATGAATGGGGAAAATGTGGAGGAATGAAGAGGAAAAAGTCACAACGGTGCACACAGAAACTTGCAACACAAGCGCCATTGATTTCTTTTATTCACCCCAGCAGACACCATCCTCAGCCAGATGTATCCACTGTCTTTCGGATCCCAGCCAGAAATCCAGAGATCGTTCAGCTGAAGCAAGCTTCACAGTTAATGCCTTCATACCCCGAAACCAAACCATACAGTGACCAGCCTAACCCACCAGTCGCAAATAAGGCACGATGTAGCAGGCAGTATGTTAACATTAGTAATACATGACCAAGCCAACAAAGCCTGTGAGGAGATCAAAATGCTAACGGATTGACAGAGTTTATACGTTCTGAACACACGTCGGCGAACTTTGTCACTGCTCACACGATGCTCTCACCACGCACCGTTATTGGTCCCGAAACACCGAAGGTAGAAAACAGACAATCTACGAAAATCTTCCACTCGAATCGACCAGGTTTCGGAGCAGTACAATAGGACTATCCTTATACACCCCGTCTTCCACAGAAAGGTGCAGAGTCCTGCTGATATTACAAAAGCATCTTGCATTTAGTAGGTACAAAGGTCATACCAAATTGGAAAAACTGAAGCTTTTAATCTTTTTAAAAATGTTCTAAGCTGTCTCTGAGCCCACGCAGATTAAGGAGATGTCTTCTGCATATCCAATGTCTTGAATTCGAGTTTGAGGAGGCAGTTCCACACCATCATATTCGCAGTCTGTCAGAGCACGATCTCGTCTACTGCAAAGTCAAATAGGAAGGAGGAAGTTGATCAACTTTGTCGCACTCGACTTGAGAGGGAGGCTATACGTTGTCACATGGCCTAACGCCTCACGAAGTTTGATAGCAAATTCCTCCCAGCAAGTTTACATACTTTCCAGGCACACTCTTCCTCGATGGACGATCCTAGAGTGCAATTATGTTAACCAAATCAAAGGTCCATCCGATGTCTAAAAAGATAACTATTGTTGACCTTCTACATGACTGGCGAAATTTAAGTACCTGGCGAAATGTGGAGATATAACCAGTGCAGACACGACCGGATCAAAACCCAGCTTGCTCCTCCTCGCTTAGCTTACGAAGTACAATGGCTATGTTCATCTTTGATATAGTAGGGATCAAGCTAATCTCTCTGTGATTTGCACACGAAGTACGTGAGCCGTTTTTGAAAATAAGAACTGTTAGTCAAACGCCAACCAGTTAGGAAAACCTCATCGATCCACAGTTTCTTATGAGTCCACAGCCGTATCCCAGTCGTTCATCAACTGACAATGTAAAGTCGAGATTACATGCTCTCCTGACATATACTATTAAGGCAATGAAAAATTCCCTCAATTGAATAAAAGAATCTATGGTTTTCTTAGGGTGAGTAAGTATACTGCCAAACCACCGGCTGTGCCTTGACTGGCAAAATTTCTTAAGATATGTATTCTTGAAGACAGCTGTATCAAATTTAACACTTCAAAAGAACTCAGCTAAAAGTTTGTTTCCATAGAGCCCTCCAAACCAACAAGGATACTCACTTTCCTCTGTGATTAGCTAAAAATCTCCAAGGCCTGATACAGCCCTGAGTAATTTCCAATCGTCAACGAACAATTTTCAAGTACGGTATGCACGACTATTTTCGATTCAGGCCAGCACTCATCCTGGATGTATAAACGTACATGTACATACGTGTTCTGCATATATATATATATATATATATATATATATATATATACGAACATATGTACTCCCACTGTCAGATGCATGTTGTCGACAGTTAGTCTCCTTCGCGTTAGGGACGGTGTGCTTGAGCCTAACTGTGAACCACTTCAATTGTCCATTTTTCTCAATTCATTCACGTTGGCGATTTTAACCCAGTAGACCCCGACATCACCTGACGGCCCAGTCGTCTGGATTTCTAGACCCGAAAATTGGCATCGCTCGAAGGTCGGATGGCCAACTCTGAGTGGTCGATTCCTATTAGTGAATGCAATAAATAGACAAGTCCTATGACCGGGCCATCAGGGGAGTGAATGGCAGTGGCGAGCGGCGAAGAGTTGTCAGGTTGAATTGAAGCAGTCGTTGCTGGTAGAACATTTTGGCGGTACCTTTAGCAACCAGACAATTCGACTGGTCCAAGTCAGAGTTGGAGGAATGACGGACGACATTATTCCAAGGAGATCAACGAAGATAGGAACTCTGGGATGAAGGTGTAGTCCTTACACTTGACAAACGAATGCAGAATAAATAAAAAGTGTGTATTTTAAAACAGTGAAAACAGTAACGGTTACTCACTTTCCGAACGTTAATAAGGGAAATTCCGATGGGAAGACCAACTGGGTCAGCTTCAAAAACATTGCCTGATGAACATGAAGGTTCGTGTAGAGCACATGTGGACTGGTGTTCAGACAGACACAAGGAATAGCTACCAGAGCTTCTTGACGGTCTGGCAACCTGCACGGAAGTCTGTTTCCCTTCGGGAGGATCCAGAGCAAAAGCCAGATCGCTTTGACCGGTTTCTTCTGCGCTGACACTCAGCGACAGAGAGGAAGTTGGCTTTTTTCTACAAAAATACTGAGTTATACAGAGAGAACATGAATCGACCAAGGAAAAGTTCTAACACAAGCTTCAGTTCAAAGGAAAAAGATTTGACAACATGATAATCGACAGGCAATTCACTGAACCTTGTCTAATAATCACACTAATGTGTACAATGAACAGGACTTTCAGGATTTCGACTTAAAAATAATGAGCTTCTATTGTCATTTGGAAAAGTCACTCGAAACGCACATGTATGTTAATGAGACGAGATCCAAAAGAATATACGAATGCAGAAATCGCCCATAAAATGTGTAACAACCCACGTAGTCGGCAGCACAATCAACATCCCTCAGTTGTGACCAACCTTGTTCAATATAACGGAGATCTAGCACACACATATGGAATCTTCCACTTTTCTATCAGTAACATCTCCCTCCCAATCGTATTATGACCCACAGGATTTTTAAAGAGTTCTATCTCGATGCAGGCGGTCGGAGTGATAGATTAGATTCCAAGCTTATACAATAAAGTTTTACGGTTCCTCAATGGTAACCGCGCTGCATTATCCATCAGGCGGCGACGAGTTTCACTCACTGTAATTTCGAGTACGCTTGTTTAGACACAGTAAGCCTAACATCACCCTCCAGATGTGACCTGGTGCGTTAAATACTCTGTGGTGTGAAAACTGAAAATCCTGATGAGCAGTGCAAAGGACGAAGTACATAACACATGCTGTCAGAAACAGACACAAAGCTATAATGAATCAACATACATGTTGAGAAGAAACAAAAAACAACGGTTGATATCTAAAAAGTCTCAGGTGTCTCTACAATCAAACGACGCAATCCTTTAGTTACGGAGCTCAACTTTGTGTGAAAACTGTAAGAGACCAACCTAAAGGGAGAAGAGTTTGTCAAGAAAAATAAGGTTACAATGTCAGATATCTCCTGGGTAAACCCGAGAGTGAAACATTCGATATTGTGGTGGCGTGCAACCAGTTACGTGAAAACTACTCGTTTAAACGAAACTAACGCGAACGTCGTACATAGAAAAAATCACAGTACTTACGGTGAAAGGAAAGTGCCAGGGCTTAGGGACGCCATACTTTCCAGGCCGAACGGCGTCCAAATAAAGAGTGAACAGCATAAAAAGCTTTCCCTCGATCAAAAAAACAATCCACAACATATGTAATGAAAGATTGTCTCCAGGGTTGGCCGGGCTAGCCAATGAAGAGAATTGCACGCCAAGACCTGTATCAATTTCAAAAAACCAAACTGAACAAAGAAAAATGGTAATAATACATCGGAACGAAACATAAAATCTAGCATAGTTTGTTTCCATTAATGGAACGAAACATTTGCGAGCCAAAGGAACTGGCGTAAATGGAAAAAACGCGGGTAATCATTCGAACCAATCAAGCCGGGCACCGTGCGGACAGAAAACATGTGTGTCCTTACACGATTTTACAGACAGAGCAATTCACATGCCACAGATGACTAGATATACGACCAGCCGAAAACTCACCGGTTCCTTCGAACTGACCGATCAGCATACAAACAAATCCCATTCCAACACTGGGTAGGAAAGAAGAGATAAGCTTGGTAGCCAGATTTAGTTCCACATAGTGTTCATCAAGCAGCGCGTATGGTAGAAAGACGAGGATAAGAATTGCGCAACCTATAGCCGTTCCCGTATGAGCTATTACAAAAAAGAGGGGAAATACAATGCAGTAATATGAAGCAGGATTGAAAACAACTAACGGTAAAACTGTTGGAGGAAAAAAAAAACAATTTGATTCGCTATCTCCAACCGACATCAAGCAATTGTTGGACATTAGCTGAACCATTATGAGAAAGAGAATGCGATACTGTCGTAATCAGAGGGTGTTCAGCTCGCAATGTGAAATCTAACGAAAGTTGAGAAACTATGTCGCGCTAGGTATAAGATTTGACAAAAAGAAATAGCTAGACAATTTGCAAACGTTCGAGCTCCTTTGAATTGCGATTTGTTCAACTGTTTTACAAGGAAGCAGAAAAATGCTGAAACATTTTGCGGCAGTCGATAAACTAATATCACTTTAGTTTATCGTTGCATTTTAAAGTTTGGAATCATAAAGTGTTTGGGTAGGCTGTTTAACGACGAGGTATAGGAAGAGACACTCTTATGAACATCTAACGTTTAACTATCCATAAATCTCTCTATCCTCACTAAGATGCGCGATACGGGCTGCACGATATACTGGCGAGAAACTGATCTGGATTGCTATACAAAACTAGATAACAGGATGGCAATCCGTCAGGTCCCACGCGTAATATCGAGTGATTAATCGTCTAGTCGTAGATTACGTCACCAACACATACCTGCGATATATGGGGAACGAAATGACAAAGGACAGGTAAAGAAAGTAGATGCGTTTAGCTATTACGCATTCTGACATGACCTTTAACGCAAGTCAAACACTGTTCGCAATCCAAAACAGCAAACAGAACGACTCGAAGAGTCCAGGACTTCTATCCATGATATCCTGCATGGTAATCGATGTGCTTACGGCTAGCAATGTGGATGGAGCTATCTGTGTACTGTGATGCATGCTACGCCGGTTTTCCAAACAGTTTGTCCTAATAACCGCCAGAAATCCAGGTAACAGATATTTTGGCTCACTTCTGGTTCACACAGGAAGACAGGGTTGTGACCTGTGATGAACGGTCGAAATGTTGGTTCAAACACTGATCTACCTCCTCTCTTCCTAGGATGGATCGTTCAAGTTTTTGGGAGAACCGCCCACAACCCATTCTGTGACCATGGCAAATGTTTGGTCGTTTGAAGACCAACCACAAACAGTCTATCGGTTTTAGTTAATAAGAGGAAACATGACAGCTAAGAAAAGTAATTCACTACTTCCTACAAATTCAGTGATTAAGAATCATGTGGACAGATGTTTGGAAAACCATAATGTTACTCATTCACAGGTGGTACGTGGTGATGATGTGGCCTCACTGGGTTGAAAAAACGCACCACTTCCTTAGAAGTCATTAGAACTAACTGCTTCCGAAAGATTCTGGACCCCTTCTTGGACCATAATGGATGTCTGCAAGTTTGTAGGCCAACTATAAATTGCTTGAGTGAAGAATCATAATGCCCAAAGAAAACGGTACAGCATAATGAAAACGAACTTACGGGAGTCGAAAAAAGTTGAGATCGCAAATCCAAACGTGAGCAGACTAAAGGCGTACAACATAAGCAGCATATAAACCAGCAGTGGATTAGATGCAGCCAGGATAGGTCCGTTTTTAGAACAGTTCAAACAAAGCAAGCCCGTGAGTAGTGCATTCAAAATTGCAAACAGAGACAGATAAGCTGTAAGCCAGGAACACCAATAGGTCCCATTACTCATGCCTAACATCTTCAAGGTTTCCTACAAGGGAATAAATGAATAATCGCCTGATATTCCAGTAAACAACCTTAACCCGTTCCTGTTTTTCCACTAGAACCAACCGAATGGCATGTAACACAGGGAAAGTGAAGCCGAGCACAATCACAAGCGAGAGCTGCCGTTGAATAATTGGAATAAAGCCATCGTCCAAATAAGGAGGAAATGGCATTCGCTGCAACTTCATGTCAATTTTGGGCGTCGAGGAAACGTTACCGCCACAGAATAGTTGGGCGATGACTTGATCGATAGCAGACTGGATGGACAAAAAGCCACTAGAGTGATAGGCCGGAGGTGATGCGTAGGAATCAAAGGTTCTTGGTTTTCCTTCAGCAAATTTTGGGTACAACATACGGGTTTGCCATTCGATTGTATTTGGTAGTCTAATGGTATAAGAAACGTTAGTCATGGAGTTAAAACTGTTGAAGATCACAGCTCCGATGACATTATTCGATGCTCTTTTTTCTCGAGCCAATTGCAAAAACCTCAAGAGTTCGTCCTCCGACACAAACGGCATGGTGACTACAGAAAGATTCTGAGCAGTAGCTTGCATGACTTCGTTACATAAAGATGTATTGGGTGCGTAAGCCAAAACCCACACAGAGTAGCCAATTGGTGGTGCAGGGAGTGTGTTCAACGGAAAAGACTCCCAATGCACGGCAGAAGAAATCTGAACTCTCGTGGATTCATTACGCAGGAAAACAAGTGCAGAAGCCAGCGCTACCGGAAGTAAGATGATGATGAGTGTTTGGATCCATGCGCGGTAAAATAACCGGTAGTTTTTACCCAGAACAATGCAGAATTTATACATTGCACATGAGCGTATTGGATTATGTAGGGTGAATAGCCACCTGCCAGTATACTTCACGCAGGATGAATCCAACGTGGAAAAACAAGGAATGAACCCTCACGACATCAAAAATGACGAAAACTTTCCCTAAAATGGAAAGGAGGACAACATAAACCGGAAATGCGTTAAAGTTGACCTTGCAAAAAAAATACACATCAGATCACAAAGTAACTAGTAAAATAACACATTTGATAGGAACGTTTCGCGGAAGTTCACATGAGATCTTTACTTATAAACTAACGTTGCTAACTAATCGCTTCTCACACTGTGCACAGTCTGCCAACACCGAAGGCGGATAGCATAAGATCCGACAATGACAAATGATACTTTACACAGGTGACAGATAGCGGCTGGTTGGCTAAGGATCCACAAAGTCAACACCTAGATACTTAGAAAAAGATGGCAACTAATCAGACTGGGATTTGAATGGTGATGCTGTTTGGCTGGTGCAACCAATGAAGCGAGGCAATTGGGGCCACAAAGGTGACGCTTTACCCCAGTTTGAAAATCGTTACCTACTTGCAATACGTATGCACTCCGACATCCAACGTTTAAGTTTACAAACAACGTCCTTGTGTACTCAGTCCCATTCGTTTCCAAACACACATCTTCAAAAGTTTAAATGTCTTTTCTTATTTATTTACGGTTGCAAGGCAAATAAGCATCGGAATTGGCCGAAGAAGTAGACAAATCAATGATGGTGATGTCACACGGGTCAAAAACAAACCAAACATAAATGTCACTTGAAAAAAATTGAAACAATGGGGTGGGGTAAGTGGTTGAATGTTGGACGTTCCATTACATCCTAGTTTAAAGGTGATCGGAAAAAGATTCCCATCATTTTTGTCACCATTAATGGCGATCGACTGGCACGGGGTCATGACGGATATATAGTATTCGGATGAACTAATCCTAAGCACGCAACACGAGGGTGAGTAGGCCAACAGCCATCGCTTCAGTCGTAACTTGGTGTTGAATCGATCTTGATCGATTCTTTGATGCGAAAAGAACAAAATGAGTTAACACAGTAGTTCATGCAGTACCATAATGAAAAAGTGAGAATAAACCGAAAGCATAAGTTCGTAAAACTGTGTTGTTATTTTTAACGTAACTGGGATTACCGATGAGTAGTCGGGGATTTGGTTAATTACAAGTTGAATATCACCCACAATTGACCGTGGCTGTCGTCTGGCAAGTTTATTGAGATCGGGGATTTCGACCTGTCTAGGAAGTCCTAACCGCGGGGTTATCGATTGGAGTTATCAGACAGAAACTGTTTCCTATCGAGAAGATCGGGCGACCTGATCATTACTCACAAGTGAAAGTAGTTCAGCGTTCACATATGATAATTCGGTCGTGCCTAATGTGAGATCAGTGGCGCAGTGGTAAACACGGTTAGCTCATGAACAGCGTGGCCGGGGTTCTAGTCCTGGC
This sequence comes from Paragonimus heterotremus, assembly GCA_013368495.1. NCBI lineage: Eukaryota > Metazoa > Platyhelminthes > Trematoda > Plagiorchiida > Troglotrematidae > Paragonimus > Paragonimus heterotremus. The sequence continues at coordinate 320,424 of LUCH01000146.1, forward strand.
AGTGGCGAGGATATGCACTACTGACGAGCTCTAATGAGAGCGAAACTCGAGTCTAGTGCTCTTTTTCGAAAGGAGCTGACTGGAAAGTCTATGGGAATGGGATGGCTGCGATCAATTGTGAGTGATGTTCAACTTGAAAGTAACTGGGATTTTCAAACAAATGATGTCCTAATAAAAACATACAATGCACCAAGTGAAAGTTGAGTTAAATTGGAAATACAGCGATTTCAAGCCAATTTATCACATCCTTAGTCCTCCAAAAGACGACAACGTGAAATGCGTAAAAAGTGCTCTAATTCAATGTTTGACTGATTTGCACGCCGCCACTTTGACTGCTGATTGTGTTTGACAGAACGCGGTGCGCTTCGTTTACAACACACCTATAACTTCTGATGTGCGACCATCAGCCCATCGCAGAAGAGCTACTAATCCTTCATATTGTCTTCGTTGAAAAATATGCTGTTCTGAACTTGCCGAACAAGTACAGGCATAGGGAGAGCAATTGAAAGAAAAAAAGGGAAAAGGAAAGGGAGAAAAACAACGGTCTTGGAAGGAAGAAAAAGAAAAGGTAACAACTTTGCGGATACAAGCTGCGACTAACTGCGACACTGCTGTCAAAGTGTTTCCGATCAGCGGTGTGGATAGTCGCACTTTCCACAAGGGTGGATGACACCTATCAAACCCGTTCAATGTGAGAGTCAAGACCTCCATAGCTTGTGATGGTGTCGTCGCCTACCCGCCCAGTGATTTCTTTCAACCAACAGCAGACAAGCTGAACTTCGTTAGCATACAGAGTACATGATCAAATCGGCTGAGACTGTATTTTTACTACTTTAGTTGTCTATCGCGAACTCGTACCTTCCCTAAATACGCATCGATGGACTGCTGTGATACTGACAAAGCCAATCCCCATCTGAAACAGACTAACAGGCGATTACAAAAATGATCCAGTACCGGCTCTAGATGCATTTTCCGCACAAATGAACTAGGTCTGTGGGCGCGGACGCACATCGGAATCTCTGCCTTTAATCGAAAAATGGACGTTCCTGCAATGTTGCAAATAAAGAAGTTCAGCGAGGGATGTACGTGCTCTAGCTATCCCCGTAGACATCGCGTCAGCAATATTGCAAGCCGACGTAATGACACCACCAGGCACCTGAAACAATTGACAGGCTCGAACAGACTGTCCGCAATGACACAAATGGGGTTAGTGTCAACAGTTTGAGTGCGAAGTAAATATAATACAGATCAGCTATACCACTTAATCGGTTCAACATGGTCTGTGTTATCTGCAGACTTACGTAAAGCAACGTCAGCCGCATAATCAATACGTCAGCTGGTTGCCTGATACAAGCTCAATTCCGAAATCTAAGAAAACTCTCAGTGCTCCTTCCAGAATATCGTATACCACATAGTTGAAAAGAATGATGGCGACCCGACACTCTTGTCATACGCTACTTTAAGTGACGAACGTTCAAGAAAACTGCTCATAAATGAACAGTCTTTGCTCAGAGTGGACATAGGACGATTTCAACAAACTGATACACTTTATAGGGACTCCAATGCGATGGAGATATCCCTCGAAAGTATGTGGAGCAGAAGTCATCTTTAAATCTAAAAACATTGCGGCGATCGACTAACAGGATTGTCGATGTATCAGTGTTCGTCGCAAGGAAAATCATTCAATATTTTGTAAACGCAACGTGGAAAATCATATTCTCGAAGTAAGGAAAACGGAAGTGATCCGAAAAATGAAAATCACAGAACAGCGGTAAGTCAAGCGCCCACAAAGGAAGGTCGCCATACGCTCCACTGCCTGTCACAGTTCCGTGGGGCACATAAAACTATTGGACAGATAATAATTCTTGTTCAGCCGGCATCCGCACATCCACACTCGAGGCCAATACTGGTCTTCCAGTCCCTTCTTCGCATCCTGCTCTGTTTCAATACAGCCAACCGGTGAAATAATTAGTAGGTGCACACTAACTGTCTGAACCAGAATTACAAATATATCACACATTAAACAGTTTGTCCACCGGAGACCCCGTTCCTACATGGAACATCAAGCTATTCATTTTGCCCAGAAAGGCTTACTACTGCAGACCTGTCTGTAATGATGGATGTGACCATTTTCACCAAACAGGTGAAGGAAGAGCGCCTTTGGTAAGAGGTGAATTATCACAAGATTGGAAGGTAGCTACAGTTACTCCGATATGTGTGGGTCAACAGGAAGGAGCCTACGAATTACCGATCTATTAGTCTCACCTGTTTTACTGAAACTAACTGAAAGGATGCTTAGGGACAAGATTGACGTCACCATAGACTTATGACAGCTTAACACCATGGGTTTATGAACAATTATGTCTAACAAATTTGCTATCGTTTCTTGATGAAATTGTCAGGAGGTTGGATAGGTGGAAGTTGGACTTCTGCTATTTGGACCTTAAGAAGACCTCTGGTTCGGTTAATAACCGGCTTTTAAGGAAGCCTGAGGCATTCAATTTGTACCCAGGGATTTTGAATTGGATCAGAGCTTACCTCTAGGATCGAAAGTTTTATTTTCCAGTGGAAGGTGTCCAACCAAGTTCAATGATAGTAAGAAGTGCAGTTCCACATGAGTTTGTTCTAGGACCTTTACTGTTCATGATTTATATTAACACCTTAGCACTTTGACTGTCTTGCAGACGACAGAGGACGTTGAACTAGTTTACAGACGATGTTGAACAGATGTTTACGGACGACGTTGAACTGGTTGGCTGTCCAAGCGAAATGGGCATGCAAGAAAATCTGGACAGAATCCACCAGTGGATAGCAAGGTGGGAAGTACTTCTGAACGTGAACAAATGTAAACAGTTGTTGGGGGCAAAATTGGCGGCTCCCCGTAAACACGTAGGAGATCCGGGAAACTCGGTGATGGTCTAGAGAATATTGCATGTGAGAAACCTAGGATACAGACGGGGGTGAACTTTAAACGTTCCACCCAAACCACAGCTGCTACCCGAAGGAGAGCGGCCAGACCCGAGTAAAACACATTGACGCCCACGTTACTACAGTCAGCAGGAGCGTAAGCAGACACAGTGAATAAATATCTGGAAGTCTTGCGTCTAGTGCTGACCATAACAGAACCTGCCAAGCGGACGGCACAAAGTCTACTGTTAACAGGAATCCAATCTATCAATGAGGCTACGGCCATCGAGCTAAGGACTACACCTATTCCAACCTGACCTGTAACGGCAGCTGTGGAGTCACCCGAAGTGTATAACCAGTATCGGGTAGACAATGCAGGTTCTGTTAATTCCATACGTTGACTACTGTCCTGGATTCTAGTTTCGGAGGTACACATCTGACATTGATATGCAATGTGTCTAACGTTCGTGCAACAGCGACCTGTTGACCTATCTGTTTTAGAGTGCAAACGTTGAAGGCACCTATATTAATTTGCATTCTTGGTCTAAACAAGGGACGAGAGAGGCCTGAAGCTGAGTGCCAAGAGAGGGAAGTTATCGGCTAAGTGTTACCAGGGTTAGCTACATCTGTTGTGGGAACTGTAGAGCAATTATCAGAAATGGAAGTTGGGAGGCGCCTGAGAACTAAATTGGATAGGACAGTGGGGGAGAGGTCAACAGTAGAATGTTTTCGCTTATCCACTCTGCTGTATGCAGCAGACAGGGCGACCCGGTTTATACTGCGAGACGGCGGATGCAGTATGTAATTACTGGTGTTGTGACTATTCATGGTTGTGTATGGGCTGATATACTGCCAGGTCGCTCAGACCTAGAGAGGAGAACGATTAGGGTCCTCAACCCAAGTCTTTGGTTCAAAAGCCTATACCGCAAGGCAGCGAGTAGGTGACAATGTACCAGAACTGGTATGTTTTCTGGAGGAAGATACCAATCTTCTTCCAACCCCCAACCTGGAGGACCAGAAGACTGGTTTGTCATACCTCTATCTATTGGCCTGCCTGGCATGAGTGACTCTATCGGTGTAGTGGCCACACCGTCCAGTTTAGCCCAACAGGTCATCGAGTTGCGCAAGCCGTCACACCGCGTCAAGGTCCAGTCTCTTTGTGACAACCGCCACAATGAAAAACCGTTCTACGGAAGTCAGGAAATTTCACTGGTTTCCATCGTGTTCAGGTACATATACCCTGGATTACAGAACGCCTTTGATGACCACATTTCGAGGTCGACCAAAATTTAAGGGTTCTTTTATCAACGTCTTTTGTCGGGGTATGTAAGAAGGTTTTGGCTCAGGGGATACCATTAAGTCTGTAGGAAGCCAAAATCAACTTCTCAATGTTGTTAGCTCCCGTTGGTACGATTCGTGCTACTTGCGGCTTGTCAAAATGCATCGAACCAGAGATTCCTGCCAATCGAGTAATGGATAACGGACGGAATGGCTGGACTCACGTGTTCGTGCATAAGTCCCGCCAGAGTTCAAGAACGTGAAGCTCCAGACAGTCACCCATGTATTCGGGAAGATCCTGGACGATCACAAAACCTTCCGAAGAAACCGGAGGCAACTTCTTTGGCGTGGTTGCACGAACACCTCGGGGGTTTCCAGACGCTGGTTACAGTGGCTGCGCTCTTGTGTTTTATATTCAAAGCTGACATTATTTTGTCAGATTGGGAGCCGAATGGTTAACGGCATCACATTCGAGGACCTGGTGTTACGTACTTACGCATTCTATGAAGCTATCAAGAGCTACCACAGTCCATTGGGCCGAATCAACGACAGATGATGCCGCAGCAACCACACTTAAAGCAATCTGCCGAGCACACCTAGAGGACCATATACTGATTGAATGCAATCTAGTCGACTTGCAATCAAAAATTAGTGCGTATAATCAAGCATACTCAGAAAATTCTGTGAATCCATGTATTGCAGGAGAAACACTGCATGGCACGGTCGTTAACATGGACTATCAACAAATGCGTCCGGAAGTCCGACCGTCTCATCATGATTGAATAGAATATTCGGGTGGCTAGGTACTACAAAGTAAGTCAAAATGAAAAGTTGCATTATTTATAACGGTGGAACAACTCAAACTCATTCAACACTCAGTTAGTAACCGGCAGCTAGAATACCTAAACATGTACCCCCACAGTTACAGTCAACTCCATGGTGACATTATTGTGATACGCCGTATTTTGCGAGATGACATGGGCGAGGAACTCAGAGCAGATTTTTCCCCGCAAAATGAACACAGATTCCGGGGCCATCCTCCCACGATCTTTAAGCACCGACCGAGACGACTTCGTTCTGTATTTTGTCAGTCTCGATAGTTCGTCAGTACCTGGAATGCACTACCGGCGCATGTGGTGCTAGTACCCAACGATGTGGCCTTTAAACGGCTCCTGGAGGCGCATACGGTAGTACGCTAGAAGAAATAGCAGTTCAGTTTGGATCACAGGACTTGAGGTTAGTAACCGGTTAATGTCCAGTTTCTTGCACCGGTGAGCTCAGATGTTCCCACCGTGCTGCGACACATGGAGAAGAAAAACTTCCTGCAACCGTGTTTTGAGATATTCGGTAGCATATAGAATACAGTATATTAACTTTGGCACTGGTAACCCGAAATTTGGTTCAAATTTCCTCATGGCTGTCCTATTGGTGCTTTGTGCATCATAAATTTACATACGATTATTGTTATTCGTTAGCGAATAACATACTTATTTCGCTCTGTATTGAATTATCTGGTTAACAGTATTTACATCCGCTTTATACTGTACCGGTTATTATTTGAGCGGATATCTGTTCGGTCCCTCAATTTCCTAGCTTTACGTTCTGTTCCTTTTGCCTACTGTTCTTTATATGACGCTAACACATCCGCTTTCCTTCACAGTAACACGCACGAAATCCAGCAACATCGGTGGATCAGAAGTATCGAGTGCCTGTGGCCGTTTCGGCTGTCGCATGACTGTTCAAAACGGTATGCAGTGCCAGACATGTCTACACTGGTACCACGTTAAGTGCACTGGCCTCAAGGAGGACCAGTACACTCTGCTGGCTTCGTCAAAAAAGGCCATTTATCTGCGTGAGCTGCCTTTTTCGTGAAGGCTGCATTTCGTCCGAGGCTGTATTTGTTCCGCCACCCGCCACCACCAGTTAAAAAAGTCATGCTAATTTAAAAGGAGTCTCACTGGATCACTCATTCCAGGAGCGGCAGAAGCGCTTCCAGCTTGATAAAACAAGGTCACGCATCGAGGCTGACCCCAAACTTCAAGCCAACGTGAAGGTTCTTATTCCAATCCTTAAGAAGAGACCAGCGCCTTCGAATGGATCAACCCATGTGCCCACAGCCACACCAAAGACGACTGCCCCCATCCACCTGGACTACCAATCATCTTCGGGGCCGCAAGGGTCTAAACAAGTAGCCCCCAAAGAGGCCACAGAGCAGCAGTATTGCTTCAAACTCCCAACCATCAGGCCTCCAAAAGGTTCTACCCAAACTTGCTTTATTCTTAAACTTTACAACACAATAAGTCTCCTTGGGTCACCTCCAGTTTCTAGAATGTCTCATACTTGGCTCATTTTAGCTGCATTTCCCTCTGCCGAGGCACGGCCACTTCTTCCTAGGTTCTCTTCTAACCGAAAAACACCCAAATTTTCGGGGGTGCAAAACTGCAAACCACCCTCCAGCACTTCAAAAAATGAAGGCGGTCCACAAGCCATCAGACTTGAGCAACCAGAAACGGAAGAAACGTCCCACAGAAACGCTCACGTATGCTCAGGCGATGAAGAAACAGACGCAACCTTCCAAGAGGGCTCAGGAAACTCTGACGCCGTCCACACACTCTCGCTCGATACTAGGACTGCTTTCTCAGGCTCTTCCTTGCGCGGTTCAGCCTCTTTTTGCACCCAGTCAAATGAGGACGTAGCCCTCGGGTGCGTATACACTAAATGTTCGAGTCTTTTGAATAAAACTACCTGAAATCAGACAGCTGGTGCACGACACTTGTCCTCATATTCTTGCTTTAACGGAAACCTAGCTTTCCGCAGATATTAGTGATAACGAACTGCATGCTCCTGGATACTCACAGTACCTAACAGACTCCTCCCGTGGACGCATGGGAGGCTGTGCTGCTTTCCTAAGCAAGAAGCTGCCAATACCAACTGCCATAGGGGAATTTATCTCCCCAAAGAAGTATGACGGACTCTGGTTTAAACTCCAGCTTCGTAGTCGTGACACGCTCCTTGTCGGCGTTATTTATCGATCGCCGTCGTGCGGCGCACTTGACGATGAGGCTATTCTTACCGCCCTAGACCATCTCTCGTCTACACAGCGTTTCTCCCATCTTCGCATTATGGGTGACTTCAACGCACTCAAACTCAACTATGTAGCTGCTTCTTATGAGCAATGACTATGGATTTTCAAAATCCTTAGCAATGTTGATCCATGAAAAAGCCTGGACACAAAATGTCGAGCTACCTACACAGTACCGACCAGGACAGACACCTTCTTTGCTTGATCTTGTTATTACGAATGAAGCTCATCTGATAGATAGAGTGGTCGTCAACCCACCGCTGGGACATAATGACCACGTGTTACTTGCTTTCGACTCTATCTGTTACTGGCTACAAAATACCGTAGCAAAGACTTCATCCAGACATTTCCAGAAAGCTAACTTTGGCGCACTGAGGACATTCTTAAGTACACTCAAACTTGTGTCCAACTCAGTGAACACCAACTATCTTTCTCTTAAAGACGCCATTCGCGAAGTTGATGGGAAATTTGCTCCTCGTAAATTGTGAAAGTCCTCAGCTCGCTCGCCGCTTCCGCGGAACATACGTCGTCTTCTTGATTTACGTTCCCTTCTATTCTCTAGGCAGAAACTAACGGGCAAGCCGGAGGATCTAAAAGCTTTACGCTCTGTACGAAAAAGATGCAAACGGGAAATCCGTCAACATACCAAACAGGCACAGACAAGAATCCTTCTGGTAGCTCGGGAGAATGAAAATCTTCTCTTCGAGTACATGCGTCGCCAGAGAAAAACGAAGCCCACAGCGTTTCTTCTGCGGCGTCCCGACGGGAAAACCTCCTCCAACCCTCAGGAGGTTGCTGAAATTTTCAGAGAATACTATTCAGCAGTCTACAATGTGGTTCCGGCAACCTGGTATCAGAAGAGAAATGTCCAATGTCCACTCCTAACAGCTGAATTGTTTGTGCTCGACGTTCAGGATCTCTTGCCTAAGATTAACCCTTATAGTGCAATGGGACCAGACGGGATCCATCCTCCGACCCTGAAAGAAGCGGCCGTTGGTTTGGCGGTGCCCCTCCATAGTCTGTTTAAACAGACACTTCGGACCAGCACTCTTCCGGAGGCATGGAAAGAGGCCATTGTCACACCTATATTTAAAGCAGGAGATTGTCATTACCCTGCGAGTTATCGGCCGATCAGCCTCACCAGCATCTCATGCTGGGTAATGCAGCGCCCGTTAAAACGCGCCATCCTTAAGCATTTTTTCTCAAATAACCTTTTCTCCCCTACTCAGCATGGCTTTCTCCCTGACCGGTTATGCTTAACCAATACGCTTATCTTCATGGATGACCTGATAGACGCCAAAGACAACGGTCATATCTCGGATGCTATCTTC
>LUCH01000147.1:0-194895 GCA_013368495.1 Paragonimus heterotremus
GTTGTATCTCATGTATATATATATATATATATATATATATATATATATATAAATTGACATATGCTGATATCTGACAATCATCATTCAGTGTTTACTGTAATTTAACTGTAGTCTATTTGAAATCCAGATTTTTTCCAATCTAGCCCTCAACTTATTCCAAATGACTGTGTGTACCCAAGATATTCCCTGCAGCAACGAATAGTCGATCCTCTCAATTTTGAGGAATTGAAGCACGCATGTCTGAAGTCAGTCTTTTTGGGTGGACCCTGTCAGATCAATTACGGCAGATTTCTGCTTTCATTTGCACGTTCGGTTTAAGTCAGCTGGGTAGGTGCTACTTGCTTATTTAGGACTGGAGAGGTCGGACTTTTGATTTCGTGCAATCCGTGGGTGCTGGGCCACAAACACGGCAACTTATTTGAAGATGACGAGATTCCTACTGCAGGCCGTAAAATGTATGCAAAATATTGACTTGTTTCAACAAGAGCAAGCAGGAAGTCAAATGTCTCTTTGCCAAGTTAATAGCAAATGTGTTAGGGTTTCTACGAAACTTGAGATCATCTTCCAATAATTAGCAGCCTTAGGTACCATCATCTCAACTATCACTTCCTAACAGTCCGACAATTCGGTTGCTTAGACATCACAATACCCAGAAGAACCATAATGCAATAGCTGGACTCGTTATTATACTTGCAAACTTCAGTTTGCTGTTGGGGCCGCAAAATGTTGTGTCGAACGTCAATCATAAACATGTAGCAGAAGGTGAAACTAAGCCCCTTTAAGTTCAGTCACAGGATCTAATTGATGAGTGGAGATTTCAGGAGAATACTGGTTTATGATAGATGGCTTTCACCAGAACACATTTACCGATCATCGCTTCTGTCGAGTTCTCCACAACAGATGATACTGTCTGTTATGGTTGTAGGTCAGAAAAATCTTGGATACTCTACCCACACGAGGACCCCGAACTAGGCGTATTATTATATGACCTAAAGTGAGCCATGGACCTAAAAATGAATGAAGCGCGGATGACTGATTCTGGTTAATGCTGTGTGCAGTAAATTTATTATAATCTGTATCAAGTACACGAAAGTTGACGTCGATTTTTTGACCTTACAGTCTAATCTACCGGTAGTTACTGTCAAACGTTCGGTGATCAGAGTGCGCTTTGTTTGAGGATGCTTTTTCTAACATTCACTGCTTAAGCGGAAGACAGCAGTACAGCAGCCAAAACCGCTGTATATTTCTGGGTTCATGCTTTAATATCTAGTCACCCATGACCACCATGTTTTTCTGCCTACTCCTCTTCGGCTTATCAGGTTTGGTTGGGCCAAGGAGGACCGAATCGCTAGTCAGAAGTACTTTCGGAAACAAAACGCTACACAAACTTGACCGCGACAATTGTCCAATCCTATTCGCACTTGGGCTGCCCACGTTTTAAAATCTCTTGACTTATAAACACAACAGTCCTATTGAGAACCGACTGTGAAATGCATTGTCATGTATCATTCAATGACGTCTTTCTACGAAGCTTGTGCATCATGGTTTCTGGTTCAGGTTGTTTGATATAGGTTTTCTGCTAGGGTTGAAACATTGCCTAACAAAAAACTATTTTTTAAAATTGTTTTGGCTTAAATAACAGAGTGTTTCTGAAGAAGTTACTGTCATAGTTGTTGCTTGGAGGTCGCACAACAACACTCAAAGCAAAGCAGTTTTACGTACTGCTGGGAATCCAGAATTTTATTAAATGTCTGTGTCCTCAAACGGGACAGACAACTAGTGCCGCTATAACGACAACACTTGGGACGACATGCTGTCGAACGGACACCAACAACAACGCACCAAAACGAGTGAACTCATTATACGAGGCACAACACACAAAAATGATGTCTATGTAAAACTAACAGTCTGTGGTCAACCAGAGAATTTCGACCCTTATATTGGCAAATTTATCAGACGATGGAACGGACTTTTTACTGTCGTGGACAGTAGGAGCACGAAAACATGGCAAAGATCTGGCACCCGGGCACACTTGGAACGAATCTTCTAAATGCAAAGGCCAGTATGAGAGTTGACCAGTTTGAAGACGCTATTATGCCGATGTTTATTGACATAGATCAACACATTCGTCGACTGTGATCAAAACCCGTGACGAGTGAATCAAATATGGTCGAATGGGTCATCCTCAAACGAAATCGATCTAGTTTGCAAGAAGTGACAATTTGAGGTTCACTGCATAAAACGCTAGCCGAGCAGACAGAACTGATCCGAAGTGTACAGGATACTTCAAGTAAAAATAGCGCAGCGATGTGGTTTGAAATTCCGGCTGTTAAACGCGAACGCAGAGGTAGGATTGGGAAGTATGAACTGGACATTAAAGACCTCGCTTAACTGAATAAGCGTTCCCCATTACATCATCCAGTGTTTACTCAAAACTTTTACTACAGGGTTGACAAACTAACTAGGCTATTTAGATCGGCATATCCAATTAACTAATGATGATACCATGCAGTGGTTATATATGATCACCGAGTGATGAGAATATAAGACCCTTGAATGCTTCGCAACGATTTTTTGTTTAGTGTTAGCGGTGTAGATCAAGGTACATCAATATTCCACACTAACCTATATTCAGACATATAACAATCAACTGCTAAATACAGGATACGCTTTTTGGCTTTCAAGTAAACATATTCTTGTGTTGCGTGGTTTACTAATGGAAGCAATTTTTTATGCAACTGTGTATCAACCTTACAACGCCCGTTTACACAAGGCGTGTTCATAATGACCGCTGGAATGGAATGTGCAATAGCCGATTCTTGTACTTTTCTTGAAAATTCTTGAAATGTATTGTATCTCTTTTTCAGAAAGCAACCATTCACAACACATAAAAGTACAATGCAGCTTGTTTGCATAGCAACCTTGACATAAAATTCGAAACAATGAAGCGTTAATTATCAATCATCACAATTGTAAGGAATGCATCTTTATAAACATTTGCATTGGAATCCGATCTGTTTTTTGTGATACTTACGAAAAAAGAAATGTTGTCAGTTGGCTGAAGCACCGTGTTCAAGGTAATTTCCCGTTAACATACTAAGTTAACCATCCGTAACAACTCTGGCTGAGGTGCAGTCAACTCAATATCGTTTTGATCTGAAAGATGAAAAGCCTGTGTTTATATTGCCAGGTTTTCTGCAGACAAATTTACAAACCCGATGGCTTGATTTCTTATGTTCGTAATGGGGATTGTCCACATATCGAGCTGGGTTAGAGTTGAAATGCCATAACAACGGCGGTATAGACACATAAATCTTTGTAATCTAACCGAGTTGACGTTACAGCTATCGGTTTAGAAGGATTCCCATAAAATTGACAGCTGGAACCAGACAATATTTAAGAAACAAACAAATATTCGGTTATCGACTGAATCCATGAGAAGAGACTTATAACTAAATATACAACCAGACACAAATCAAGATACCTCTTCAAAAGACTGAGGAGATAAGTAAAAAGGAATACAACTAATAGGGGAGAAAACATGCATTTGAAAATAAACAGAATATGTAATGAAGGATTAGAACGATTTGTAGGCATAAAATGGAAATGATGGACATTCGTGCCTTATGATAAAAATAGTTATGATTAAATGAGAAAATCACAGTGCGGAATAATTTAACTGGGGAATAGTTTGAAAATTGCGTAAAGTGACAAACAAATACTAAAATGTAACTTGTACGTTTAATACGGAAGAATAAAAAACTAAGTAGTAGCATTGCCGACGTATACATTTGAATAACGCCAAAATCATCACGAACCCCATATGCTTCAATGAGAATCAATTCGTTCACGCCTGTCACACAAAAGGCATGATATCCATCTCTCTTCCTTATTACCACTAATGAAAACGGAATGGATAATGCAATAGTAGCTTACAGATAAGATAGTGGAGTTCGTCTATAGTTTGTCTATCATGGTTGGTGTGTGTGATATGTCAGAAAATTTGAATCCTCATTCTCTCAGTGGAATAACAAACGAACCAGACAGTGAAACGTGGCATATGTGCAATGGCAACATACAGGTGGATGAATAATTCAACTGTCATGTGTGCAAGTCGCTGAGTGGTTAAGTGCGTCGAAGACGATGGGGGAGCAAGGTCATGTTGATACTGTGTGGATGTGTGGTTCGGCTCATGTCCTAGCTCCTGTTTTTCACGTGTGTTGCTGAGACATGTGCCTTCCGATGCAAAAGCTTTGTGGTATCACATTTCTGCGAACCTAGTTATTCGAATTAGTAAGCATTACATGCTTATTGGCTATCACACATGATGACATTTTAGTACATGAGCGCGTGCATTTGTGGATGTGTTGTATGTCACAACAACAACTACTCAAAATTTCTTCGGAAGTGAGTTAGGATGCTGTGGGTTCTTGGTATTTTCTTAATTTAGCCTCAGGATTTGAAGAGCGCAAAAGATAGATGTGCACAGTACTGAGGTTTCTTCATACGTACGCACTTTCGAAATGCTCCAATTGTTGATGTGCATCCTTCTTGGTCGATGATATCAGTATGCTATGTATGCCGGTTTGTTTTACACATAACTAGTGAATTTATAGGCCGTCTGATCTGTATGTTTTGTTAACTCGTTTCATTCTGCCTCGTTTATGGTGATTGTGTTGCTAGAGTACTCTGTTATGTGTGCATGTACGTGTATTCCCATAGCTCCATAACTTACCGGACTCGTCTGAGGTCACTGTCACCTGCCCGCTGCCCTGTGATATTGTCATTTGAGCCCAAGACTTTGCTTGAGAGCACTGACTGTTCCCCTATCTATAGATGAGGGTCCTGGCAGTATCCCAAACCCTCGAAAACAATGATCAAACATCATGAAACATATGAGACACTTCGTTAACTGAAACACAGGATAGGTGGGGTCACTCAGTATGTTGTTTCCAGCAGTGTGGACATGCGAAAATATGTTACTGCTTATTCTTCACCGAATGACACATCCAGTAAAAATTCCAGAGCAGACGTCGCTCACATAAATCCTACTCACACGATGTCAAACCCGGGACATACATGGGGACGGAAGAAAATATCTGTCGGGACTCCGAATATGTGTACGCTGCTGGATTGATGCAACAGCAGACGGCGGGAATGCCGCACCGAAATCATCACCCTGTGTAGATGCACTGGTGTCATAGTCTCGAGTGACACAAGACTGGTACGCCAAGACAACCTCCAGGAAGCAGGTGTCTCGTACACCTTCTACTGAATAGATTACACGGCAAAATGTGCTTGAGAGCAGGGTGCTTTTCATAGACGCTGATCATATCAATTATTTGGTTATAAGCGAACCGCCCGGTATCAGCATGGAAACACGATAATGCGTCTTCCACTCAATCATACTGATTCCGCCACATTACTTACAATGTATTGTCCAGCAGTGTGTCTCACGGATGATAAAGAAGTCCGGTTCTTTGACCAAATCCCTGTCACAATTCCTTCAAAATTTTATGCTGAGTGATTTCTATGTGCTAATGTTCCGAGATTCCGTACCCTGGCCAGCAGTCATTGGACAAAGCGGCATTGATACAGCCGGTGAGAATAGTGATCGACTGCATTACTTGTGGGTTAATCACGAGTTGATTGTCACAAACACTCGAGTTCATTTAGGTGTGTGATATCACGACCTACACTCAACCACGAAAGGGTTATTATATGTAATCACGTGATCGTGCGACAACATGCCATACGCGAGGTGCTTATCACATGCGTGATGTGTCTGGCTGAATACACTACTAACCATAGCTTATTCATTTTGCAGATTTTTATCATTGAGTATCACTCGAATAATGGCAGAAACTGGAAGTGTCACCACGAACAGCTGAATAGCAAGAACAATATTCCAGTCTGCATTTATTTTTTTCCGATATCCGCGAACCCTAACGATATGTGATAACATCCCAAAAAACAGTTCAAGACAGCAACCTTCGAGCAGATAACTATACCAGCGTGAGAACCCCCTGGACGGGTTAGACAACAATAGTGCGGTTAACGCCAGCTTGATGTTAAAGAAGAATGAGACATTTGCTACCTGAACAATAAACCCCCATATTGAAAACAAAACAGCCACATTTTTGAGTCAGTTTTTTTAACGATTCCGTGAAAGCAAGAACGATCGGATGGAAAACCAACGTGAAATGATGAAAGGCCAAGCTATCTGTTGAAAACGAATAATTTCGGCCCATTTTTCCGGTCTATTACTTCGCACAATGATGAAACTCTGGAGTTTCATGCATACACTGCTCGAAGAACATTAAGGAAATCTGGCACATATACCTCGGCAGCACAATAAGCCCGCTGGCTACCATTGATATTTTAGCGGTGAAGACTCTGTCTCAATTAGATGTAAAGGCTTCACTTGCACTCACCAGTGTTCAACAGAATCTGCGGGACAACCGCGAACTTGAATGGCTGCAAGTGAAGATGTGTTACCAAGGGAAATTTGAATCGTGGCAGCCCGGTGTTGGAATACGCTTTACTCCAGTTGGTTCACTTCATCTGGGATCACAATCCGCTCATGCAGAAGTTCAAATAATACCTGATTGTACTCTTGTATGAAGGTAAGTTTACAAGTCATGAGGACAAGGAAGTGGCGAATAAGGCCTGTTCTCTGTGTTCGACCTTCAAGCTTATTACAACACAATACATATGAAAACAGTAACTAGGGTAAGTCAGAAAAACGGTAACTAGAGTTTATGGACGATGCGTTTGTTGTCAGTTACGCAATCAGTGTTACAAACTGTGCACTGGATTTATTGTAGGCCAGAGGAGATTAAGTGTGTGCACCAACTTCTGCAGGGAGCAGAGGTCAAGGATGAGCAATCGGATAATAATGATCTCGGCAAAGGTTTATCGATAAACCTGTCCGTAAACGTCAAGTCGCAAACTCGTTTGGCAAAGACTAGCGTTTCTTCCGAATGGTTTGTGAGGCATGCCTGGAAGTAATGCAATGTGTGTTGTAAAATATAACCGCTTGTCCTCCACTGGGCGATGTTGTCTATGCGGTTGTTCGACAACGGAACCTGGAAGTCGTATTTGCAAAATCTGGCATACCTCAAACGGTATCATCTGGAGTAGCTAACCCGCACCTTTTGTGTTCGGCAGCTTGTATGCTATCGAACATTGAGGTACGTTGGCATGCAGGTATGGAAGGAGTGTACTGATGCATAATCAGCTGTATTGACTGTGGCAAGCCCAAGGGATATCTGCCATTACGATCCCAGAACAGATGCTCTGCGGATAACTCAAAGCAGATTGACTGAATCCTGGTGGTCGCAACCATCATCATAGTGTTGTTACCCGATTATGTCTTTCACCCTTTATTATCAACTGTAAATGTTTGACTGGGGGTTTCTTCACGCGGGTAGTCTGGGAGAATACTATTCTTATGGATTTACGAAGATTTAACTAGCGAAACCTGAGCTGCCGTGAATTCTAACGCGCGTCTTACGTAGTGGAACTATATATGTCACAGGACTTTTGATATGGTTATACGGCACTGCGGTGAATGCGGCTGCAAATATGCTGGCCATCTCGGCTTATTGGTCCTCAACATACTCCTGGTGAACTTCTACCGAAGAGACGGCCAGCAGATTCGTGTTAAGTGACAAAATCTGAGGGCGGATGAATGGTTGAGATTGGGTCTTCAGGTTTGGCACACGACAGTGTGCTGTCGCAAGCCACTGTGAAGGCACAGTTACTTATGTTCTTAATCCAGAATATTCGAGGAATAAGAATACGGACGGCCTGCAGTGAACTGAGGTAGTCTTGTCGGTCATGTTTCATCTCTAAAAAGTAATCGCATTGTTTTTGTGTTGCAGATGGTCCAGTAATATCTGCAGAGTGCGTCTTATGGATACTAATGGTCTCCAGTTGATGTTTGCCTCTCTTCTATGATGTAACGAAGAGAAAGTGTGAAAACCAACAGTTAACTAATGACATTCTAGACACTAAGTGATATGTTCAGCTGTTGCTTTGTGTCTAAAATACCTGAACTAGCAGCCAACAATAAACTGTATGATGAATGACATTATTCTTCAAAAATCAAACATATTTTCGATGTAGTAATGTACGACGCACCTGATAAAATACTTTTCACAATTTACATTCCTAATTTTCTGTGTTATCTTGTTGTCAAATAGATTGAACCCTACCCACAACTGATCACAGCTATCGCATTCCCATATACTTTCCATTTGGACACTACTACACATCGGTAATCAAATATCGCTCAACAAGTCAATGATTTCTGTGATTTCAGCTTGGAGAGAAGTCCCAGTCGAGGGGTCATCGATTGGAGTTAACAGCCAGTAACTGTGTCTTCTCTCGGGGCGATCGGGCAATTCACAAGCGAAGGCGGTTGAGTGTTCATATACGATAATTCGGTCTTGCCTAATGTCAGGTCATTGATGCAGTGGTAAACCCGGCTGCCTCACGAATAGCGTGGCCGGAGTTCTAGTCCCGGCAGTGGCGAGGATATGCGCTACTGACGAGCTCTAATGGGAGCGAAACTCCAGGCTAGTGGTTATTTTTGTAAGGGGCGACTGGAAAGTCTATGGGAATGCGACAACTGCGATCAAATTTGGGTGAGGTTTAATCTATATGAACATCAAAATCCCTGACCACTCACCGGTTATCTTGTTGTCTCATACAATTATCGTTTTCAGTGAATGTGAATTATGGTATCGACTCATTTGCTGTCTTATTTGCCTCATTACTAATACATGTCAGTGGCAGTTTGACCAATGCTACCACAGATATGTTCACACGTTCTATTCATTCATATGAATACACCGTCTGACCACTGTTAGTGGAAAACACTGTCCAATTTTGACTGCTAATTTAATGCTGTCCATAGTTTCACAGGTTCATGTTGATGAATATGGTAGGGGTTATTACCGGTGACTAACGTGATGGTCTCTGAAATGAAGAACTTTCATCCACCCTGTTACTATTGCTGTTAGTTTACGTCGTTACGTGATTCAAAACCTGTTAGGCAGCGAAACGGAGCATGTTAACGGAGTGTCAGTAGACGTGTTTTCGGGTTGCACAAATTCTTATAATAACAGCAAATCATTTAATATTTTGTCACCCGATTGAACCGGAACTTTCAGTGCGAACGATCCATGTCAGTTCAGCGATTTACGCAAGACACGAAAACAGATCCCCAAATCACAGCAAAATTGAACCCAAACGTTTGTACGGTACTATTAAATGAATGCAAAACTAATTACATTGGGCAAACCTCAACCGATCCCGACGACAATCTAGTCCGAACGGACAAGGCAGGGTTAAAGATGAGTCATTAGGTGAGTAGGCCAGGTCAAGATTGGCCATTGGCGCTACGAACAATTAACGACCAGCTATTTCGATGAAACAAAGACGGGGTGGGTGGGGTGTGTAGATATTATGTCCTGTTGCTGAGAAAAATTGGGAATGCATATAGGAGGAGCGAAATTCTTCGGATCAGCAAACAACAAATTTACGTTTAATGTAGTCTGAAGTGATCCACATACAGATTAGCAGGCAGAATACATGATGTGAAACACCGTTGCTCTGGACCTGAGGGTTCAAATAATGTTAGCGCAGTTAGAAGTAGCGTATTCCTTACCGAAGTATTACACAGAACAAAAAGGTACCTATATGCGGTTTACCATAGAACAGTTGAACGGTCAGTTTGGTCTATACCTTACTCTTATAGCTTACGATCATTACCCTTGAGGAGGATAAAATTGTGATCTTATTAAAGCATTTTATTGATCTATTTCGACATACAACTGATGGAGATCTACTTAGTTAAATCTGATGAAATGTCGGACGCGTTGAATCACACCGAAACAAAAGAGGTGATCGTCAGTTAGATTTGGTCACCCGTCTCACTACACAGATTTATTCAAAGAGGTTTCAGGACAGGTGAAGTTGATAGTTTTTGCCCCACTATCGTACAGAGATGAATTAACCAAGATAGCATATAATAAAAATCACAATCTCGTTCACATGCCGACTTCAAATTCACTGGAATGCATACGGTGCGTTCGGACAATGTTTCTCTCTGAACCCTCATTGCAAGAAGTTCCGTAAGTCAGAGGAATGGATTTAAACTTCCTCCACGCAGAGGTAACTGTTCACTCCGTCCGAACTGAGAGCCAAGAGGCGACGATCACGCTCGTCTGGTGTTTTACGGTAGGCTCAAAACCAACTCGTTCTCAGGTTGCTAACGAAATGATGCTTGTTGAGCCGATTTATCTGTTTTTGTTTCTAGTTCTAGTCGACAAAGTTCAATGCGGATAATTACAAACACACCGGGAGAGAAACGTTAACATCCGATTATGAACTAACCGTGCATTTTGTGGTCCACGTCTTCTTTCACATCAAACTGCTTTGTGTGTAGGCTTACTTGTGATTACGAGCATGGTGCACTTGCTAATTGCAACTAATTCGGCCGAAACAGTTGAAACGAATAACTGAAATTGATTGTAACTGACGCACTGTTCATAAATGACTAAATTACAGATTAAGAATTAATAGATGAAGTGTTCGTCGGTCCGTTGTTGACTGACTGTTACACATTAGAGCGTAAATAGAGATGCATTAATGGGTTCTATATACTTAACGCATTGTGACTCATTGATTCAGTTCGTAAGAACAGCGAGACAAACATTGAGGAATGTTAACATTTCGAATCACTTTGTCAGCCGCATACTAGCACTAAACAGAATACATAACAAAGGTCCATGGCAATAATGGTTGAACAGAGTGAATTCTAGGCCCAAAGGTTGTTACCACGGGAGGCGAACAGTGTGAACCATTAACACACAACTCTGGTTGTATTTGCGTGATCAACACGGTTTCATGAATGCCCACAATTTGTGGGTCTCGCTGCCGCAACAATAAGGCGAACGGTCTGATTAGGTCGACACTGTCATCTGTCCCCAGGATGTGTTCCGCAACCGATGAAGCTGGGTTTTGAGTCACGTTTAAAGTGTGACTGCCCGTTCCGGCAGCAGGCTGAGTCGATCACTTTGGGAGGTGTTCGACCATCACTTAACGCAAGCACCGGTCCGTTCTGCCTCTATAAGTGTCATTGCAACCGTAAGTGAACTGCTAAACGGCCTGTGAGACAGAATATACGCGTGCATCATATCTGGCGTTTCTATAACTAACTCCCCTAGTCGATAACAAGAGGAAAAATTCGGCTGCAATTTATGTGCGATTCACAGCTGACTGAAGCTGATGACGCATTGTGGTTGACAAATACTCTCCATCACAATTTCCTTCCATCCTTCATCTTATTGATAGTGTTCAGAAGTAAAAAACAATCATCGGGCTGGTGGTGAAATGTCCACCGATTTGATCTTACACCAGTTGGATTTTCCCATCGTTATGGGCACCAGATAGTTTATTTGATACAACCATACAGATATCACTTTTGTCTGGGCTTTAGTGAGAACAACGTTGACTAGGTTGTGGACGTGTTTTGAGCTGTCTGTCGAAAAGACCGACATTTCAGAAGGGCGTGACAAAGAACTGAACAGAGGCTTTCTTGTGATTGTGTTAGCCATGGTTTGTGGTCTTCCCCTGTGTTCAATGTAACCCCAGGGGACAAAACTCGCCGAGTAATTTCTGGTAACCGTACCCCATGACCAAACATCCGTCGTCGATCATATGTTTCAACCAGGTAGTATCGCACACCTAATGAGCGTCCGTTCTATGTATGTTGCAAACGGTGATTCAAATATTTCCTGATGAACATGAATGCTGAGATATTCACAGTTGTACTATGTGTCTACTTTGAGTTACTTATAAATCTCGTTGAAATGGCCCGCGTTAGACTTCAGTTGTGTTTTTTATTCATTACAAACTTATCTAAGCTCGGTTAGTATTAGGGTCATCAGAGTACAATTTAGTCAAATAAGAATGACCCCGAGATAACTGCTATTTAATAAGCTGCAAGAGGACATGCGGCATAATTTCCTCTCTTACATATTTATTGTTCACCTAGTACACTTCATCCAATTTATAAGGTAATCCTCATGCGAGTAAATATCCAGACGGTCACCCTTAAAGAGCAAACGCCACGGTGGCTTTATGGCAAAGTTACTTGCCTGTGAAAAACAAGTTCCATAAAATAAGCACAAACGGTTTTCATCTGTTGCAGGCAAAGTACTGTATTGCTGGCAGAAGTTGGCGAATTCAAATTAGATCACGTCACACTCTGCGTATATGTGATCGTTATCTTTGCTTTGACGTAGGCCATTCAGCTAACCTACTTTGGAATCAAGCAGGATAATCGAGTTTCACGTTCTTTAGAACTCTTGATTGTTGCAAATGCTCACCCCAGTAGAAATATGTAATTCCGGCTGTGATGATTGTGAGTCCATAAAGCCAGCAACCTTCTAACAAGCACGACCAAAATGTCATATCCTGAAGCTGAAACACAACTTTGTTTGAACAGCGTTTAGTTTACCCGAACATTACAAAACTCGCAAACACTCAGAATGTCAATACTAGGTTGAGGTAAGTTAAAACGGAACGTTTCAGTTGTAAACCAGACTTCCCACACAACGTAAACATCCAAACGGTCAAAACTAACAACATTACCTGTCCGCTTTAAAATATTTCGGTAATGCTTTCGTCTGCACCCATAAAGCTTTTCCCTGAGTCTGTAAAGCCAGCATATCTTAAGCAGTTTCCCCAGTGTTATTCGATATCTTTAGAATGGCACAAGCTGGATAAATCTTGTTGACTTAAGAGAGCACTGTGTAAGGCCTGGAACACTACAGTGAAATCACATAACGTGCCTGTAAACGGTGTTCGAATAGCTGATCACGCTAAGGAAAACCAGCAGACGACTGTAATTCGAACACATTTCAGTAATCGAATGGTTTGTAGTTACGAGCCAAACTGAGCACTTGATGGAAATAGTCATGCACCAGTAATGTACTGCCCGCCCCATAGTTGTGGACTAGGGAAGAAAATTAAGAGTATAATCATTCCACGGGATTTACCACTGAAAAGTATATGCAAATAAAGATTTCCGAACCCAGTCCAGTTGAAACATGGAGCCAACACACCGCTAGTACTTTGGTGTACGCACATTTCTAGTCAGGTCCTTACAACGTGTGGAAATTGTCAAAGGAATAACGAAAATATTTTCATGACTGGGTGTGTCAGATTCATGGTGTACACATTAATCGATGAATCACAAGAAACCCCATTCTTGAAAGAATCAGGCTAATAAATTGATGGAGGATTAAGTGTGCCATAAGAACTCAGATACGTCATACTTTGTTCCTATGTTAACCGCAGCAGTTATTCGGTTGTGACTTGATGTTGTATAGCTGTGTTGTCACGACAGTGAACAACGCACAAAAATTCTCAGTTGTGTGGCCTCGCTATTGAGCCGTATCCAGTTCATGTGAGTTTATCTGTTGCCATTTAATTCCAACACGAAAGCTTTGAAAAACCGTGTAAACTGTGTAGTATGCAGAACATCACATTCAATTCAACTCGCCGGAACAAACTAACGATGGACAAACTTATTTTTGCACAGTATGAGTGAACCCTACTTGGTATGCAAGAGGTGGTTAGTGTTACGAAACGCTTATCTGTCCATAATGTATTAAAGTGTACATGGTCAGAGAAACTACCTACCTTCTTATTCAAATTGAATAATGTTAAACAGAACTACCACACAATATTTAAACCGTGGTGTATTTCATTGTACTGACCGGACCGGCTTCTTATTGCGACAGCAAGTTTTCTGAAATTTTGTTCCTGAATCAGATCTGGTTGACTTCTAGAAATACGGTGACTATTCAGTTATCATTAGAGGTGGGATTTCATATCGACAGATCAACGTTGCTATTAAACGTAGGATATGTGAGACGAAAACATTTGTGTAAGTTTTAATATATTCCCAAAAGATGCTCGAAACACTGTCTGTGGTTTTGTTTGCATCAAAACACATCTCATATTAAAAATGGTTTCTGAGGTTGCATTGTAGTCCAGTAGCATGGACATGGTATGTAGGCTTCTCAAATTGATTGATTCACCCTGTTACGCAAACGAACGAGGAGTTAAGTATGAAAAAAGCCCTATCAAATTATGAAGTACACAAGGGGAACATTGCTAAACACTGACTTCATCGAGTATTTTGGTCCGTTTTTACTTCGTCCAACTCTCAAATTTCCGGCCACCAGTAAAGCCGTATTGATCAAACAAAGAGAATCAGTGTTGTGCAAACAAACGTTAATCAGTTACGTCTTTCACCTCCTACATTAGAGGTCATCTGACATTGAATTCGCCCTGATCAGCCAATGGTGTCATGACCCGTTGGTTTTAAGGTAAAAAATGATATAAAAATGCTTCACACCAACCGGACAGCTCCACACGACCAACTTTTTCGGAGAAAATGGAGTACCCATTCGAATGTTAGACGTTAGTATGAATATATCTCATTAGAAACGAGTCGTTTGTAGCAAGCACAAGCTCAAATCCACCTCATTCGAGAGTAATATGATTGTTGTGTATTGAGTTGTGATCAAATGTGCTGTTTTCAAGGTGTCGTGTACACAGTTCTAGTAAAATGCTACGGTTGGCGGCATCCGAAACAAATTAGCCTGTCACAGTGACTGAAGCCAAAGGACGCCTGTGCTTTAAACCGTCACCCCAAGTTGCTTGTGCTGAACCAATTACTGCACCACCGAAGTGTAAACACGAAGGAATAAAACCAGTAGGTGTGAGAGTGAGGTCTTTGTATCCAGCTGGCCAATGCTGGCACACAAACACACATGCACACGAACATTCACGTCTGTCCAGATGGTACCGCTCCACGAGTCTCACAGATCATAAGGATAGCCAGAGGTAATCAGGAAGCAACAGACGAAACGAATTTAGTGAAGCAAATTTTGAGAATGTACAAATGGATTGAGTGGAGAAAAACTGAGCTGTACTCACAGCTGCCGCAGACCCAAATGTTTGCCGATCAGTCCCTTTCAAGATTAACCACTACACCTGAGTTTTGCTCTTGGTTAGTGCTGCACAACCTTGCCCTCACTCAGATTAGCACTCTGATAATGGAACTTTGTCAACCAGTGCATCAGTGACTTCACAGTAAACACGAATAAATTCTCATATGAAAGAGCCCAGCCAAATTAGCCTGTGAGTCCGATCGCCTCGAAAGGAAACGCAGTTACTTGCCCATGAACTCAGGTCAAACGAAGTCCCAGTTACTTCACTGTCCGCAGCAAACTGCCATCTCGTGCAGTGTTACTAATGAACAAAAGTAATCATGGGGTTCTCAGCAGAATAAGCAGCATTTTGCCGAATAGAGTAGGTAGGGTTTTAATGACCGTAGGTTGTTGGATATCGGTTCGTAAATAACAGTGCGTCATGGCCATGTGTTCATCGGCTGTGGTGACACAATCAGGAGTGCTCTGATCACCTTGTTGCTATTGATCCGATGATTGTCAAACTCGCAAGCCCTCCACGACTCAAACGCCAATAGAACACAGGGCGGTTGACACTTCTTTGTTTCATATCCCCTAACCTACTGCTCTACGTAATGCCATCTATAGAACTGCTTGTAATCAGCAATGTAGCGAATTCTTACCCGTGTCCATAACTCGCTGTCTTTGAATTCCACTACGTAGTGGCTAGCAGTGGGCTCGAGCTGGCTCACTAACTGCTAATGGTCCCATGAGTCTGATCACTACAAGTTCCCACGAAGATTATCATCACGTAATTGCCTACTGGCTCATCTGTTCTTCTGTTGGTATTGCTGGTTAAAGCCTAAGACACAAATCTTTCAACGACAATATACAGCACGTGAGCCAGACACCCTCGGGTATGTGTTTCTATTAGTTAGCAAAATGGTCTCATGTCCGCCTTTGTTTTAAGTAGCACTGAAGGAGTGCCGTGTTGTTGATGTCATGAATGTAATTAATGCTGAGTAATTTATCGGCACAGCAATCGTTAACGACTGCAAAGCTGTTCGCACATTCGCCACAATCTAGTGTGGTTAACCGATAGCATTGATGAACAGTATGGCAACTATCACCATACTACAACACTTCGAGATGCCTACTGCAGAAGTTGCGACTGATCAAAATCACTGACCAGATATGATCCCCTATCCGATCTATGAAACTAAAATTTCGGGAAACGGAATCTTTTTAAATCACTACAAATATTTGACTTTTGTAGCTGTACGGAGTATCAGACGACTAGAAATATGCATAGAACAATAAGAAAACAATTTATGTGATGTTCTCCGCAGTGACAGAAAATTTTCATTTTCTCTGTATACTCGTCCTTCGTCATGACGACAACACTACTACCTTTATTCGGGTGTTGCGTATCTCTTAGCTCCTTCATGACCTGACAGTGGTCTTGCTTTAGACAGCACTACTAGCGAATAGGCATCGAAAAAACTCGTAAGAATTATCCACCAATCCTGCATGGAATCAGCCTATCTAATCAGAAGATGTGGACGAAGGTTCTTTCAGCTTATCGTGCATGTATTCAAAATGACATTCTTAGGTGATATTCTGAGATCCAGTCCAAATGACAGGACCCACAGTTGCGTCTATGTGAACTAAGTAGACGAAAGGTTATGCACATGTTTGAAATCATTAACAAGGAACACATTCGTATCGATTGACCGTGAGAAAGAGACTGAAGAGAGCGATAAGTTCCATATTTGGTTTTTCGAGGGTGTCTCTAAAGAGGATACCATACTTCCCACGCCAAGCCAAAGACAGGCCACTTACGACTCGAGCGAACTGATGTTGGGTTGCCACGAACTATAGTTTTCAATAAGTGGATAGGGTTGCAGTGGGTAGCCCGCTGGATCCACTTCTAACGGATGTTTTCATGGCTGAAGTTGAATCCACATTATATGAACGCTACATAGATGATATTCTGGCCACTTTTGATAGTTCAATTGACTCAGGTATGTTATTCTAGAAGTTGAACCAAGCTCATCCCAACGTAAAGCTGACGAGAGAGAACAGAATGAATGACTGTCCTCCGTACCTGGACATTCTGATGGCCAGAAGATCAGATATGGTAAGAAGACCCGTCTACAATAAGCCTACTTGGACAGCACGGTACATGCTTTTTGAAACCTTCTGTCCGGTGCAGTATAAGAGAATCTTAGTCAGGACGCTTTTCCACAGAGCCCGAAGGATTAACACAGAGGACAACTTACAGCCAGAATTGAGTTGACTGACGGACACTCCGCAGGTTAACGGCTACCCCATGCGATTTATTAGGAAGCACAGCAGAGCCACAACCCCAGTAGGAGAGGCAATAACAGTACCAAAAGCACAGTGTATTCAGAACTCCCGTTTTTAAGTGAGAGCTGGCCAACAGTGACAAGGAAGCATCTAGTTTCCACGGTATCCAGACTTATAATGCCGCAGAACTGTCTATAGTACACCGAACAAGAACTTTACCAGTCTTCCCGGCTACAAACAAACAGACTTAATCTGTCACATCTCACTGTTTATACCAATACTCGTGTAGCTGCATCATGAGCTACAAATAGAGGACAGACCGACAGTTGGATGCTCGTATCAAGTACCGTGTTTCCAGAAGGCTTGGAACTCAGTTAGAAAAGCCAGGCGCCTATATAGATACCGGTGGACGGCACCCAGCTTCATAATTTGAAGAGAGTAAATCCAAACATGACACAGAGTGAAAGTTCCTGACGCATTGTCGGTGATTTTTGGGAGCAACCGGAAAGGCAGTTTCCAGTTTACTGAGGCTTTAGCTACCAAACGTCACAGTCCCCCCGTGTTGATGTTCCGGCTAATCTCGTAGTGGACATTCCCACAATTTTGATTTTAGGTTTTTGCATCCGTCTGTTCAATCTCTTAAGTCGTGACTTCCGCCCCGTGGAAGTTTGACTAGTTAAAATCAGTTACATGTCCACACGTGGTCAGAATGCACAGAAAGTTACTCCAGAGAACATCAAATGAATTGCGTTTTCTCCTTGTTTAACTCAATCTCATCGATGGAATGAACTGTTTTAAATTTATTCAAGGAAGATTCCCTGAATATACCACTAGCAAACGTGAGTAGAAAGTTGTTGCCCAGAAGGTAACCAAGAGACACGGTAATCGAAGGTGTACTTCAGACAGTCAGTGTTACTCAGAGTCAAACAATACCACGGAATGGAAATATCATTTTCATCGACTGTGCACGCGTTCGACTATGAGTACATCCAGATACGAGTGTGCTGTATTGTTCCCGAACCAGGCAGATACATTAGGATTGCAAGTGTCACTCAAAATTGTGTGGAGCTGTGACCAGGACCAAATATAGTTTACCCAGAGGACATTCTAAAGTGTCGATTCCGGGTCAACGTGTTGACCATTCATCTAAAACAGGCCAAGATGGAATAGGGGGTGTTCACCGTTGTTCCTAGGGAAAAGTAAATAGGAGAGCGTTCGCGACTTATTTGGGATAATCGTCCAGTGGTTTGAGCAATTTACGCTGAACCGGTAGAACGACCAACGGAACAGGGTGGAAATCGGCCGATGTTGATAAGCCTATCTCATTTTAAAGACGGAGGTAGCATTTGCTTTGTAAGCAATGTCCTACCGGCACTTGCCACGTGTGCGAAATACGTGTCTTATATGAATTATTGAGCTCTGCTTCACGGAATGAGCTTGTCACATCGTCTGAGAGTTCACTCTAGCAGGCTGCTGAAAATCGCATACTGTCGGGTGCTGTGCACAATTTGTACCAATTCGTTTCTATTTTGGCTTTACTCACACTGATTTAAACCAGCCCCGTCTCATTCCTTGTCTTGAATTATTGAGGCGGTTATTTTGTATTCAGTGACAAACGTTGGCACAAAAGTAGTCAATCTAACTTCTTAAGTAATTGACTGTTGGAGTAGAGGAGACCATAACTTATTAAAAATAGTCTGGAAGCGTGGAATATCACAGTTTCCCTATAAGCTCATTCGGATAATTCAGAACCAAGTCTAATACATTGTCCTCAACTGATGGTTCATTTAATCCTAAGAGGGTTATTTGCGTCTCTAAAACGAACTAAAAATAAACAGCCCAGTGATTACTTTCATCATGTTGCCAGCTGAACCCACTGAATGAAGAAGACGTGAACAGAAAACACCCAATCAGAAAAACAGAATACATAATCCTTGAAATGGTCAGTGTTCGTTTTCAATGAACTACAACTTCAACTTGATAGCAGTTAACCACTATCATCATATCATGCTCATTTGAACCCAGTGGGATAGAATGAATAGAACAGTAGGTGTCTCATTAGATAACTGTCTGAACGCGTGCATCTGCCCGTATACCTCCGCCAGAACATACCTAAGTTTGGTTGGTAAACCATATATGGGACCTGAATCCATCTTGTCCCCCCTTGCTGCGCACTATCGTTTAACCCTAATAGCGTGGACTATCTAAATATTTCCCTGGTTTGTGGCAGCAACGAAGTGGCGTTCGTTGTACCCTCAGCCACATTTTCCTTGATCAAATTGTCATTACGTTAATTTTTAGTCGAAACTAAAGTTAATACAACTGCACTGGTTAAAAGTGAGAACGTATTCAATACCCGTCCAATCGCATACACTCCGTTCCCAGCGGAAGGCCCACCCTTTTGTGTAACATTCCAGCAGTTCGTTTACTCTGAGTCACATGTTGCGGTGCACGTGTTGGTGTAAGCTGTTTGTTCACATTTTCCTCCCACATAACCTGTCTGATGACAATTTCCGGTCAGCAAACTAACAGTGAAAAGAAGATGCTTTCATATTTCTTAGTCGTTCCCAATATGCAATACGGCCGGATCGTTTTTATTCGTGCAGTCAGTGTGCTGCTATAGTGTCCGCGTGTGAACTGATACACTCATTTTTACCCAATTTAGAGGAAAGACAGTATGTGTGAAATTATCATTCTATCTTTATCCCTAAATAAAGGGCTTTAGTGAAAAACTGATTCACAGATTTTGAAAGGTATTCAAGCAAATTCTCTGTGACGCTTCCATTCTCCTTGTGGACCGACTGACATTCGTGGCTACTTTTAGCCAACTAATCAATCTGCGGTATGCGTCACGTGAACGGAAACTACATTTCGGGAGTTCAAAGAGGAGCAGCTGTGTATCAGACTCACTGTTCAAGTCACATAGACCAAGGCCCGTGTGATGTGTGGTCGAATATACGCAACCTGGTTGCGAACAGCGTAACCTAAGAACAATTTGGATGTGCTAATACCTCTGTTTAAGAAAATCTTCAAATTAGCCAGGTTCTTGAATAGAGCTGGTCCGGAACAGACACGGTGTGGGCACAATTATTTTTTTATCTCAGGCCGCCGTTTGTCCAGTGGCTTTTGGAAACTGTTTGATCAAATGTAACAGTTATGTACAACGGAAACCATCAGCGCTTGAAGCACGTCACTCGTCCGTAATTGAATTGCATTGCACAAAACATTCGCATTCGTACCTCGTCAGTGTGAGGATTTTGCGTATTCCTTTGGATACTAGCACACAATCACCCTTTGCTGAAGTGTATATTCACGATACAAATGCATAGGGTGTTGGATCACGAGTCGAAAAGTGAACTGCACAACCGTAACTAAATTGTTTGTTGCTATAGATGGTTGATCGGGGAGAATTAAAAGAATGTGGCAAAAAAATAGAAAAGGTCAAGAGAACTACTTCCAAACATCCCAGACAACCCTATTCAGTTACATCGGTTCACTGGACTAATCACTTCAGCACAATGAGCGGAATGGAAAGAATTTGTACGTCTGCGATTTCCTCATCAGCTCTCAGCAAAGTCAGTCTTTTTTAATGTTTGTGTCACGCAATCAGTGACGAGGGATAATCTATAAAATACTCTTAGCTATTTTATACTCCCAAATTTCATAAACAACTTTTGCCCAGCGCGCAGCATACCTAATTCATTGCCAATAAGGCAGAAAACTGCACTGTCTTGTAGCTAATTCATAGACTAATTATTCTATTCAGACAACTTTTAAACCATTATTCAACTAGACCGAACATTCTCATTGCTAGGCCATCCCGATTGCACACAATATGTCGACAGATTGTGGTAGTTTTGACGGTTATTTAGCTCATACTAATAGCACTTACTTATAGCATTGCTTCTATCTGAACAGCGCGGTTAATAGCCTAGTTGTAATGTGGTTGGTAGGAATTCATGTACATTACCGAAAACCGGAAACTTCGAGGCGATGTGAAAACGGAAAATCTCTAACGACAAGCTTTCACGGAAGGCAATCGTTTTAAATGTCTACATCCACCGAATACTCACCCCCACCTATATCACGGTGTAATATAAGGTTCATTGATGGACAGTTGAATATTGGCTTGATACATTTTGAACATCACTCACACATGGTCGCAGATGTCGCATTCCCACGGACTGCTCAGTCATCGTGGGAACTCGAATCAGGGAGCTGACTTGATTGTCTGTAAGAAAGTGACATCTGCAACCACTTGTGAATCTGGTTCAAAGTATAAGTAGCTGATTGCGCAAACAATCGTCTCGTCGGCCTTTTACAGCTGTGTGTGAAAATTTGAAGGAGTCAAATAGAGTAGTAAAAGTGACGGATTTGAGGTTAATTATAGTCCAATGGCGGAGTGTATGGGTTGTTGGTGGATGTTTCACACATGCCTGCCATTTAATCTGCGGCAGTTGTTGTCAAGTGGTTCACTTTTGCTCGTGTCCTGTTGTCCTGACATAACTGATGAAACCACTTGAAGGGTTTGCTATAAGTCTATTTTTGTTTACGCATTGTTCACAAACTACATAGAACAATAATCACTGCCCTTGATAATGGACGTATTCTGGCAGCTCTGTAGGCGATCAGCAAAGATGCATCCGAATCAGTTGGATAGTCGGTGTCACCAGGTGGGAACCAAGATTGCTAGCTAAGGGCTTATGCGAATCGTTGCGGAGCCATCTGTTGGAAAGTTCCAGGATTCTTTCCTACAACTGCCTTGTGGTTCTCCCAGCATAAGAGACTTGAGAACAACAACTGAGATGATAAACACGAAAAATCTCCCAAATTAAACTTTGACCAGCTGGTTTTGTGGTGTGACATTAACACCGGAGGATAAGTTGACATATCGTAAAATGCGCAAGTTCAACTGCATTAGAAATTCGACGCATGCTCAAACAACTAAATTAAGCTTTTCAGTCGCCATCTGGAATACTTCACGCTTAAATGTTGCGTACATCTAGAAGTCGCTGTTAATATTCAATTCTGTTCGACGTGTCTTGAATGAGTTGAATTTCTTTCCGATAGCAATTACCAATGGTATCTGTTTGCACAATTAACGTTTCAAAACTTCTGCGGGAGGATGGACAGGATTTATGAGTCAGTTGAAAAAAGTAAGTCCAGCTGATGATATTAAACCAAATCCTGCTTGTGTCGCATAAAGAAAGTTGATAAACTGATGACATACAACGAGGAACAGCAAACCTGGCATGGCTATTGTCTATACATTGTTTGTTCTGCATCAAACGAATACAAACATCGTTGGAGCAGGGCTCAAGGGTTGTACACTGCAGGTGCACCTCATACTAATTTTCCTCAGCAAAGAACCTCAAATTATAAATGGGTATCTGGTTGTAGATACTGTTGCAAAGAATGAAATGAACAACCTGGAACGCTTAACACCATAGAGGCCTTTGGGTCCTTGCTATCTGTAAAGGATATTCTTCTGTGAACTTCATTAACAATGTGAAGTCAATTCTAAAATGCACACACATGGAGGACCACAGCACATTCAAGGGTATAATTCTCTACAGAAAGGAACATTTTTCTTTCTATCTGTCTGTTTAGTCAGGTGCTCACCAAATGAATGCTACAGGTTTCACAAAAGTCAGACTGCATACACCCGGAATCGTTGTTTCAAGCAATAACACACGGCAGGTTGAAAGATATTTTTATTATAAAACGATCCGCACTTGCTGACTGTCAGACGGTTTTGAACAACAGGTTATTCACCTGAATAAGGAATGTTATCACAATGTGGAAAGCTTGAGTAACCGGCATTCAGAGAGCTAAACCCTGTCATCATCTCTTAGACTACGCTGCCATTGTAAATTCGGTTGCGTTAGTCCAGGTTATCATGGGAATGAGTACGTCAGCTTGACCGATTTCAACATATCAAGTTCATTTTTTGTCCGTTACTGTCAAGCCTATATTACGTTTGTATTGTGTGTGTTATTTGAATGACCACTACGATCAAACGAGATGTACCGACTTTCGAAATTCAGTCATGTGAAAATCCGACCCAAACCTATCCCCAAAATACTTACTGCTGTATATTCAAAC
This sequence comes from Paragonimus heterotremus, assembly GCA_013368495.1. NCBI lineage: Eukaryota > Metazoa > Platyhelminthes > Trematoda > Plagiorchiida > Troglotrematidae > Paragonimus > Paragonimus heterotremus. Next base: position 23,412 of record LUCH01000147.1, read on the forward strand.
CCTCCTGTTTCTGGCTGTTAATTGGACATTGACCTATATGTTTTCGTTTTATCTCGTCAGTTTGATAATAATGCGAATAGCCAGTTACTGGATGTTGTACTTTGCTGGAATGGTGTGTAAATCATCTTTTTGGATCTCGACACGTTCCCATTCTTTTTGAACCTGTTGATTGCTTGGAAAAACCCGGTCGGGAAAGAATATGATATTATATGATTACTGTTCACCTTTAGCCTGTTTGGCGTCAAATTGTGGTCATTTTCCCGAAGCTCTCCGTCGATCGAAACTACTGAGGTTGCCTAATTGTTAACTTTAATACTTTGTTCAACCGTGTCGTGGCATTGTGACCCAATCTTGTTGTGATTATTTGGGATCGTTAGTTTATCGCTACGCGTTGCTCATCGTCTTCGTGGAAGATCGTGCACGAGATGCATACGACTTATCACATGTGTACTCCAACAGCATCGGTACACCAGTTCTCTAACCACGAACGTGTTATCCTACTTGACTCTGTGAACATACCCATTGAAAAACCATAGAGTATGGGCAAAAATGATCTGGTGGAATACCTGGGCGCAAATGTATAAACATGGATTTTGTAGCAATTTAGCTTGCCAGGGCCCACTTTCTTCCGCGGAAACTTTATTAAATGTCTTTTCTATCTGGAAAATGACAATCTCGGTGTGTGGCCTCACAAAGTGTTTCAAACAGACTAAAGAAAGAATATTTAGTATGCCATTTATTTTCTGGTGATGAGCATAAACTACACGACATTCACATTTGTCCTGCTAAACATTTATTCTATTAGTTTTCGTCGAAATCGAAGGAACAAGCATGTATTCACATAACACTTTTATTGGGGCATCTGTTAGTGAGACGTCTTTAATCGAATACAAGAGTACAGTAATTACAAATATGCTTCACAGTGAAAAACAATCGAAACTACCTACTTATTATCACGGTTACAAAGTTAGTTGGAGATATCAGCTTGATTGTTTATGCTGACAATCCGTAAGTATAAATTCCAGTGTTAAAGAACCAGCTGTCCCGGACTGGTTTATGTTGAAGTAAGTGGTCCCTTAAGTAAATAGTCGAGATGAATCGGCTAGAATTGACTGTTTTGTCGTCGTTAAAAATATGGGGAATAGGAAATTGTGTTTTGTTGTCCCATCATGATAATGTTCCAGCTTGTTGGTAGAAAGCTTCGTGAATAGGTTTACGATAACCTACTAGATAACTTCTGCCCCCATACACCTCTGACCTTCAATGAGCCTGGTTCTGTTACCTTCCAATTTTCCATAAAACATTTATCCAAAAAGGCTTCAGTTCTTTTAGAGTCATTCGAGCAACAGTAATGACATTTAATGCGTCTGGGTCAGTCGTTACGGGTTCCTTCTAAAATGAGCTGTAGAACGTGCCAGATAACCTTAAGTATGTCAAACTGTTTGCTCAGCTAGTTCCATCGTTTCTTTCCTACCAGGTGCGATCATAAAATTATTGATACAACGTCCTGTTCACATATCATTTGAAGCTAGTCAAGCGTTTGTGAGAGTACACTATTTCCTTCCGTTTTTTCTGGGGATAAGTTTGTGAATGTGAAATAATCTCACTCTTGTCACATGGTTCACTCTAGGATCAACATCATTTGGTGTGTTGGAATGATCATTTTAAGAAAAATAAATGAGAATTAATGTCACAATGCAAAAGTTTCTCATCCATTTCTGACCGAAAGTTATTACATATATGGAAAGTTTTAATGCTGTCAGGCTTCGCCCAAATTTGTGATCGTGGTCAAAGCAGCCGGAATCCTTAGAGTTGTACTTGACCAACATATACCTGAAAAGTCACCTTCGTAAAGAACTGTCACCGGTAATTCTCATCAAGCTTTTACAATTACTGAGAGTAAGTGCAAGTTATAATTGAATAGTATGACGAGTTAGATAGGTCATTGAATATCACAGAAGTGATACGGATCAAAGTCTACTGGATGAAGATGATAGTGCTGATGAATGCCTGTCATACAGGTCTTTCAAGAGACATGCGTTCGTTAGTGTCAAGTGATCCATACTTGTTCAGGTTTCAGGTGAATGTGGAATGATTATCCAAGAGAGGTGGAGGGTTTGTACGAAGTGTTTTGGGCATACAAGCAGAGATTGTGGAATCTGACAGTAACAGTCTTGACCGGTAAATACCCTGGCACCTCTGCAGCAGGCTTGGCAAAAAGCAGACATGACTCGGAACGTTTCACTCGAATCTATTCCATGACCAGTGTCAATTATGTGAGGACCGACTGCCCTAGAAACGGGTTTTCTCGAACCTTACTGAGGCCATTCTGGTGGATGTTAACGAATCCTCTCCGATAGCTGCTTGTGGTTTTCCCGATTTAACTTGCTTGACAACAACAGATAGAGCAATACGAGGGGAACTTGAGCGAACTAGCTATAAGGCGTGGCACAAGCACCGCGTAGGTGTTGAATAATACGATATCTTGCTGCAGGGTAGACACTCTCGATTGCGTTTGGAAGTACACAACCAATTATCTCTGTGTTAACCTGAACTTATACAAACAGGTTACAACCGGCCTTTCCATGCTATCTGGACGAGTTCAGGTTTCGAACCCGAAGGCAAATTTTTAACTATAATCCTCTCACGGTATCCGTTTCTAGTGGATGTCTCTAGAATTTTAGTAACTTCCTCATGGAGATTGTCCGGTGTGCAGATTATTTGCGCTCTGTTAAACAGACAGCGTACTAAATTTCTTTTGCAACTCAGCAGGAAGCAAACTACGAAAATGTACACAGTGATCTGTCCATGTCCTTTTCTATGAATGGATCTTTGAATTGTTCCATCTCATCGACGAATCAACGGCATATCTGAGAAAGGGAGTCTGTCATGATGTTCCAACTGGATGATGGACCTTATATTGAGATGCGCTTTACTGAGCTCACTTGCATTAACCTGAGGTTTATCATCATTTGGTAGAGGACGAAAAATGTCATCTACATAGCGTTTGAAGTGCTCGCACTTAGTTACAAGTTGACTGAGCTCAGTGGTCACTAGTTTGGCCAAAAATATATCTGCGAGTAGTGGACCTAGTGGTGAGCCTACTGTCACTACATCTTTTTGCCTGTATAGCTCTTCATTATACTGATAGTGAACAGTACATGTGCAAAACACTGATAATTGTTTCAATTTCCCCCTGTAATTCCGCCATCGATTTGCTTGTTCTGGACATAGATTCATAGATACTCACTAGTTTCTTGTATCGGGACATTAGTGAAGAGAATGGTTACATCCAAAGACAACATGCTATCTGTCCTGATGTTCACTGAATCTGTTCAAATATACCCGGAGATTTCATCGAAAGTCAAAACGTGGCGAACAAGCTCGTTTTCGGTGTATTATCTTCAGGCCAAATACAACACAATAAATGTGAAATTAGCTGTAAAGGCAGGATTTTGTGAAATTTAATACAGTGTGAATCTAATGTCGTTTTGTGATTACGGACATGGTTACTGTGGAGCTGTGCCAAGTGTTCCAACGACGGCAGTCCATGGTAACTTCAGCTCTTGAACGAAAGACTTCGGCGCACGCAGGTTAGGGTTTCGCAGCTGGTGTGAACACGTGTGACACGGTAGATCGGCTTGAATGCAACGTCCACACTGACTCTGTGACCCGTATCAGCTAGGTGGGCCAAAGTTTCGCTTGAAATCTTTCGTTGTTGTCCGGTTGTCAACCACGTTGGATGATGTTCGCGTATTCTCTTCGACAAGCGCCTTGTTGTGCGACCAATGTAATCTACTCCACAGGAACGAGCGAATGAGTCGATACAAAATGAGGTAGCACTACTGGGCACAGCATCTTTGAGTTGAGGGCGTACAGCTGAATCGACTGAATTTACAAAGTCAAATGTGTCTTTTAGGCTAAAAGAAGCTAACCGTGATTTGGTCAGTTCTAACATGTCCACTAGCCAGTGTGTTAAGTCATGGTGTAGCAAATTGTACATGTCCAGGATCGATTTTAATTACCTTCCGTCCTTAAGAATTTTGGGAAGACCATACAAACATGGAATCGTCGTGGGTCGCACGACCAGGCAAACGTATCCATGAGCCTCATTGAGTTTGGATTAACAGAGGAGTCACCAATACAATTACCGGCGCAACCGTGACACATCTTGTCAAGTCGCAACATACCATCATCTCAGCCTATTCTTTCCGTCCGAATTTACCGAGTCAAAGGCGTGAGATGCCGAATGTTGACCACAGCTGAGTTGACCGGAATCCGGCTGAATAACCCGCCCCTGTGGGCACAGAAGCGCCTTGTTCAGGTTTTGCGGTTGCCATGGCCTACCACCCACACCACGATCGATCAAATTGCCACGGTTCTAGCTGCGTCGTAATTATGTCAGAACGTTGTCTCCATTTCTATTAGTGACGTGCTTCACCTCATTTGAACTTAGTACTTGTTTTGTTCGTTCTATCCTGACAACATTGCCATATAAACGTTGGAGTGACGAGATAAAGCTCGAGGTTAATAACAGGACAAAGTATGTTACGCATCCGCGAGCACTACGCAGCCTTGATCCATAGCGGAATCACTAAGACAATTAGCAGCGCAACTGTGGCACATCTTGTCGATTCGTTGCACATCGCTAATCCGGTCTCTACTTTCCGTCCCACTTACCGAGTCAAGGGCAGGTAATCGAGAGCCGTGATGCCAAATTCTACCCACAATTGAGGTGAGCAGAATCCGACTGAATAATCCACCCTTGTGCGCACAGAAGCGTTTTATTTAGGCTTCGCGATCGATCACGATCGATCAAACCGCTACAGTTCCAGTTGCGTTATTATTGTGAATTAATTGTACAAAAACATTGTTTCCGCATGTACCCACGACATGTTTGGCTCCAATTTAACGTGTTACTTGTTTTGTTCACTTCGCCTTGACAACTATGTTTCATATCAATGCTATGTATCTGACAGGATGATAAATAACGGAACACGAGTTTGTTCGCCTCACCGTTTTTTCTAGTGATCATATTTATCAAGTGAAGCTCTCCCACTTCTTTGTCAGGCTTTAGGATTAAAGTAACCTGGTTGGTTGGGAACTGTTTCATATTGTCAAAGTGTTCACGCTTCAATTACCGGCAGTTCGGTACCTTGTTAGTCAGTTAGGTATAGCAACCGCTCATATGATTGGACTGTGGAATGGGTCAATTTACTTGCTCAGGTGAGATTTCAACTTGAACCTTGGTTTCTAACACGCCACATTTTGGATCTTGGGTGGCAACATCTTGGGCCCCTTGTTTGGTTCGGCTTTGTTGAGAAACATTTGTGCACTTATCATTCTGGTTTTGCTAGAGACTCAGCTTGCGATTTGATTGGGTTCAAACTACACAGCAATATGTTCTTCTTTTTGTTCATTAACGTTTGCACCTCTGTCTTTGCATATTATTCGAACAACATGCTGTTCTCCTCAGGGAGAGTCTGGAAAGGAACCATACGCCGAGAGAGATTATGATTCAGTTCATCATCTTTTGCTGACCACGAGTTCCTTTACTTGCGAGTATGATGCTGTAGGATTTCAGTTGTGGATGGTTCGTTCTAACGACGTGAAACTTTCCAGTAAAACTTCAAGAACTCCTTATTGTCAACGTAACTAAATAGAAACCTCACAACCGTCTTCGCTCCTATGATTCTGGTAATAAACCTAACATACTGTTTAATTTGCTTCATCAACGTTCGGTCTCTGAATTGTTTCAGTTCTCTCCATATCCTCGTGAACTTCATGAGAAGTCAGTTTTGTGGAAATTCCCATTCATTAACGAAAACGACCGATTTCCCGAAGGGTACATCAACGTAAGTACAGTGGAAGTGCTTCGTTGTTGATCAATTTAGTTCTACAATTTAGAATAGATTTCCACCAGACTCGTCATTAATGGTATTAGGCAGAGATACCAAAATTGATGAACATCGGATTAGTGATTCTTGAACAAAGCGATATTCTCGTGATTTGTAAACGCGCCCGAGAAAAGTGCAAGCTACTGAGACAATCAAACCAATATGACCAAACCGCTATGGTTTCCGGAAATCTACAAGAAGAAACTACTTTGAATATCGTTCCACAAATGGAGAAACTTAGTTTGCGTTTTGTTTCGCATCAACTGATTTAGCCAACTTTTTAACTGCTGTTTAAATGAAAGTTGTTTTACTGAATTACCCTCAGGGAGTGTTTTAATTACTTGTAAGGGAGCATACTCTTTTAATTAAACTGCATTGCAAACAATGTGTTTTGACAACACGATAGAAACATATAGCTGTTCTACTTTCTTGACACGAACCTAACAGCGTGTTCACATGTTCCAACCTTGAGAGTGGTTACTGGCGAACAGGACGGGATACAACATGCATACAACAGATGCAGATCACTGTACTCCGTTTGAGTTGTTATCTGTTTTTGCCTTGTTTTAGAGAACATGCGATGGACAAATCAATTGGACCTCGTGCCAAACGATATGTAGGAGGTAATATTGTAGGCTTTCACAATAAGATATTTAACGAACACAAGCCAAAGGTTTTTGATTTACTGTAACAGTAAATACACTTAGTAGCAAGTCGCGACTTGTCCTACTTAGTGACTAAAGACAAACGCACAGTTACAATTTAAAACGTTGATGAGGGGGATATAGTTCAAGAGAGAAGTCAATGGAAGATGATATAACTTCAGTGAATACTAGAGTTGCATTATTCAGAATGTGCAATACTCACTCTTGAAGATAGAAACGAAAACTATCATCGATACCAGTTGATAGGTTCAGGCCGGAAACTTATTATAAATTAACTGGTTGGCAGCAGTGTGATATGTAAAAAGCTTCCATCCAAATATAAAATATTAGACACATTACTAGACAACGTCGATCTGGTGATCATTGTTTCAGCAGCAATAGACACACGTGGATTCTGGGGTCACTTTGCTCAATATTTGATTCTGATTGCAAATCGCACACAGTTTTTCACGCTGTTTCCCTGACAGAAGAAAAACGGTCTACATATATATCGACACATTTCGTAGATTTCTGGCCTAAGACCGGTTAGTCAGTTATAATAGCCTGAACATTGTGGCAATGGGTAATGACAATGAAAAGCTTTTTTGTAGACAATCATTTGATAAGCAAGCAATTAGTGAAAAGTCATTGAACAGTGAAAAAACGCTTTTTTGTTGTGTATATCAACATCGTCGGTAATAGGCTGGAGGTCATAAGTGTCTGTTTTGACGACTCACGTTCTATAATTGCATGTCATAGGTCGAGCGGACAGTTCAAACAGCGCCAATCAATGAGGCGACCAAGTAGTAGTCTTGTGTCAACCAACCGAAGATTGGCCTCATCGAATGCTAGATATCTCTCCCAGAGCAAATAGACGGCCGAAGTAGTTTTATGGTTCCGTGTGAACACAACATGCAACTGAATGCAACTACTCGAATTGACTGAAAACCAACTAATCACCCCCCACAAATCTTAGTTATGGCCTCAAAACGACCTAACCGTTACATTCCACTTGTCATGGTTTACTAATCCAGAGCAAGGTAGGTGTGGGAGGATCAGGAGTAATTGTCCACTCGTTTTTATCTAACCGTTAGTTTATACTGTACTGAAGCATTATACGAAGTGATTTGGAAGAGTGCACAAAAGGACTTCATCTCATGAAATTTCTGTTCTGTTTGCTATTATGTTTAACCTATTTTGCGGTGTGTTTACACTTTGTTTCAAATATGCCCATTACGGTAATGAGAATAAAGACATATAAGCGAACATATGTTTTCGATAATCCATCTTCAGGCCGTCAATTGACTGATCAGTAACCTAGTTTCTCTGTTTACACTCCGTGAATGGTCTTACCTCGCAAACAGTTTATCTAGAGACTTGTCAACAGCCCGTGTTACATTTTTACCACAAAAAGAAACAGTCACATCCTTCTTGAAAGAAATCAAAGCATGGAGGTTCATTGAAAAACCCACATTTATTTGTTACACTCAACAAGAACTGCCGTTTTAGATTAGTTTGTTATTCATGATTGAATGAGTGGTAAGTTGGGCTGCTGTTCGGTGATCTGGTCTTAAAGCCGTGATCATCTCAACGAAGCAAGTATTCGGAGACGGTACTTGACCAGAGTTTCCTTCCGGTCGCACAGTGAATCGGATAGCTGGTTTTATCATGCTTGAGCATTGCAGGAAGGTTTGCGATATGTTTTGAGTAACAGCCACAACATTTTCATTCAGACGGGGCTACCAGGTTTTCATTTGTTCAAGTATTCACTTTCAAAATGTTTCATGGCAGTTCTGGTTAACATACGTGTAACTGGACTATGGAGCATGTTATCAGAACTCTAGCCTGGTAAAATGGTGAATCCTGTCTACGCAAATACTTATTCTCACCACTATTTAATTAGTGGCCACGTATATTTTCTGATATGGGGTCACTGTTGGCTTCATCATGGTGGCTGTTAACATTGTCTTTTTATGTAATATGCTGATGAATTCCGACGTACGGTCTGAAATAGCAAGCACTTTGCAATATCCAGCAGAAAGTAATGCAGTATTAAATGAAATGTGTACGAACCTGCTGTTGTGTACATTAGTGTGCCATGGGGTAACTAATTTTACTGAAAACTCCTTTCTCGATGTTTGTGTAGTTTGCCTTCTTTTGTCTGACCTCTTTGTATAAAACCTCTTCCTAATTTTGCAACTCCACCGAACATACTAACTTGCAAATTCTATCTTACTGACTTAGTGGTCATTGTGCAGCATGTTTCAGTTCATTTGGCCTACATCACTGATGGGGAACATTTTCTGTTCCATCTGATTCATCATGAAGACTTGTAATGCAAATCTGTACATCTATTTTTAATATTTTTCTAACTTTAAGCAATCGATTTGTGTACTTGTCGCATGAAGCGCACCCTGGTAATAATATACGGCCGTATTTTCCCCTGTTACGTCATAAGGACAACAACATCAATAAAAAATCAAACTCCCTATTATCTGCTATTGCTGATCTTCCGCAGCCACCGAAACCAAATGTTGTCTGTTTCTGCTTTACCGCCAGCTTTCTTTCACTTGGCCGTAACATGATATGCGTTCTAATTACGTCTGTTACAATTAGTCTGCAAGATACCTTTACAGAAAAGAGCTCTTAGCTACCTGGATTCAGCAGTGAGAAATGTGTCAACAATCTGTTAACGGTGAATGGCGCTACATTCGAGATTAGAATTTAAATCAACAAACAATTACTGTATCCGCCACAGCCGCCAACCACCGGAGACTGTGTTGCTCTTGTGTGTGCGTTGATACAATTGGCGACCTTCGGCATAACAGATCCTCCTTGTTTATTGTACGTTAGAACAGTTTAATTTATTGACACCTAATCAATCATTGGAAAACTTAAACCAACCAGTGCAATAATTATCAAGTTCGACGGCTGCTAATGTTTGTTCACCGGGTATTCCACTAAAAATCAACCCATTATTCTGCTCTGTAAGTCCTTTGGAATAATACTACAGCATTCCTGACTACAAATTTGCTGCGATCAACAAAATGAAACTATCAGTTTTGGTGGTAGGCGCTTTTCCTAATAAACGTTTCTCCTGATGAGCTCTCCTACCTCCTCATCAATTCAGATGTTTGAGTTTTTTACCTGACTTCTGATAATTCAGTTTCATGAAGTAAACGGCAGTTAACTACAACAGCAATTTTGTTTGCAAGGCGGTCAGCCCCAGCATCTCACTCATAAGCACAGGTTTGCTTGTTCGTTTAAAAGAGTATGGATGCGAAACACTCTCGAAACATCTAATAACGGAATACGTCCACTCTTATGCATACCTTTAACTACACCGTGAAGACTAAATGAATGATCAGCCTCTCAATTGATATCAACCCTCAACCATCAGCAGCAAGTTGACGGAATGTTAACTGATTTCATTGGCGCTCACTATGAGGTAAAGATTTCCGGGAACTACCACCTCATCCATTACTGGTCCAGAAATGACGAGTCATGATTTGTCCATTGTAACAAAAATTATGTCACAAGTGACCGCAATAAAATTCCCTACTAAGGGGTAAATCGTCAACTTTGATTCAGCACCCAACTGCTTTCTTCCAGCAACTTCCGCACAAACAGTACTCAAACAGTACACCCTTGAGTTGCTCCATCCTTCCATCAGGTCAATGTTCCGTTTGGTAGTTCGTTTTGCCTACTGAGCTAGCATTTCACAAAAGTTCTTGCCCAAACTTAGCTGCGAACTTTGACATATTTACTGCGAAACAGGGGAATTGACTAATTTCTGGATGTACCTATTGCTGCTTTGTATTTGTAGGGACCACCAGTCCTAAAAGAAAATAATCCAGTTTGGTTGTGAGGGTTTGTCATATTTTAGTTTACTCGGGTGGGAAACTGAAGAGTTAATCCCAAATGACGTCTACCTTTGACGGCTGACTCGCTTGTGCAACTAAGCTGATCCTTTCTGAGGTCTCGACGACGGTGGATTGAGACGTCAGTTGTTTCTGTCGATTGTTATGCCTGCTGCTGTAGCAACAGTAAGTCAAGAAAGCTCCCTTGTGGGTGGCGGTTTGTCGAAGTCACATTCTCAAAGTATCTGTGGATCAGCAATAATTTCTTTCTGATGCAGAGTGTACAGTTCTTATGAAAACCTGAGTTCTAACTTTCGTCTTAGTTTCTTCAAGATCATTGGCTTCTTTTGACAGTCAGACACTTATCTCGATCTGAAATTTCATTCTGTCAAAATCATTGAGAAATTCATCACATATTAATTGACAATATATAGACTTTCTCAACTTGACTTGAATTTCAGTCACGTCTGATGAAGGTTGTTTATTCATAGTGACTGTTTCACTGTCTCTTTTGGAAATGTGCACAGGAAGCAAGCTTTGATCCTGTCAAAGCTCGTCAGTAATTTATACATTTATCAGAACTACAGCCTATAGTCACAAAAGACAAAACTGCTGATCTCTGTAGTAGCACAGTGACATAACTTGGCTTCTCAAGCATTTTTTCAAATGTAAACGTTTCATTTTACCAAGTTTGTTAAAGTACTCTTTGTTATCATGTAGATAGACATGACTAGTGCAGTACGGTCTTTGCTTGAAGATACTTTAAACCGTGTAGGTCGAAACTGTTGATCAATGTGTTCGCAATCGTTTACAGTATTTACCGTTTTAAACCGTGCTCGATGGTGCACACAGTTATCCGGGAGGTAGAAAATTGCCGAATCTGTATAAATACACACATGGAAGAAAAAGCAAGCAGAGTTGAAGTTTAGAGAAAGGAACAAATCATTGACCCTGGTGATACACACATACGCTCACGATATGTGTACAATCATGGTCATGGATCTATGATAACCAACAGTTCAAATGGTAACTAAGATATTCTTGTCACACTTCTCTTCAAAATGCTCCAGCCGAGGCAAATTACCCCACAAATAAAACAGCAACGTTGGATAAGAAAATGATCATATTGGCAATAGATAAGAATCCCTGATTTCATCCGTTCCTGCTGAGAATTTTATGAAAACGGTACGGTTACGAACAATATTGCTATATTCAATACCGTACCGCAAGTTACTGGATAGATTATACCGAAAACAATTGACTAGAAGGACGACCGCACTACAGAGCATGTAACAGACAGCTGACGGAGGAGTCGTATTTAGCACATTGCCTGCAATCGCTATATTTCAAGTATTGATGTGCTGAACATGACTGTCGTGACGAATAAGAATATGTTGACGCAAATAAGTCACACTGGCTTCAATCTCAATTTACTGATCGTGATTAATATCCAGATAAAACAATATCCGGAAAATTTGCTCACATATTGTCACAAATCCGACTGACAGTATGACAGACGGTTCAGTCCATCTTATATGGAAGTGATTATTAACGACTACGATAGTACATTATAGTTTACATCGTCTATATGTCACGAAGCAAAGATTCCTTTCTTATTTTAAGTGGAGAAAGGTTTGTGTAAACGGTAAATATTTCACTGAGGCCTTATAATTATAATCTCGCATAACAAAGCTCTATTTGAGTATTCTTAATCGTTCTAATTGCTCTAAGTAAATTCGCAGAGTGAGTGAAGTCGTGTAAATGTACGAAGCCGTACAGTTTGTATTTCGCTGTTTGGTTACGTGTTCTATACCGGAACATGAACCATCTTCTGGAAAAAAAACATTTGAAACAATCAACCTGGACAATTCAGATCGTTGTTTATTATGAGAGAATTATAAAAATGTGACTGTTATCCGCTTTCCTTATGATCTGCGAATGACAGATGAAAGACATGCGGCTGGTGAAATTAACTGTTGTTGGTATAATTGTAAACACACACGTTTTGGAGGCAAAAACCAATATACTTGCTAATCTTTTGAAGGTAATTGATAATAATAAATTATGGTATATTGAGTTTTTGACGACATGACTGTCTATGCGATATAGTCGCGTTTCACATGTCGCGATGTGCGGACAAATGACGTTCGCTAGTATGCCTCACTATCAAGTGATTCACTGTTTTAAAAAGAATTACACTATCTTTCTCCATTGGTATCATGTACGATCTGTCATAATAGATCAACCGATTTACTACCTCGTTTCATCTCCCACGTCAGCTGAGATTTTACACCTTGCATCGGTCTTTCAGATCTTCATAAAAGTACAGAAAATCAACCGGAGCTGATTGTTGCTATCGACAACCGAATAATCTGATACATTTCATCTAACCTGGATGTAAAATTGACGTCCTAGGAAATTTATGATTTGGCCCTTCGAATATATATCAATTTACTGGGTAGTTCTGGTGTTCTCGCCGTCGGACGACGTGATTATTCCACCATACGCTTTCTGTTTGAATAGTAAGACCGATGGAAATTTTTACTACAGCGACCATGGTCTCCGAATGACGCGAAATCAGAGGGTCAGCTATAATCAAGTCGCCCTGTGAAAATATCAGGCAGCACCTTATTTCATCGTCTCCCAACCCAGAACAAAGAGTGACATCGATCATAACTCCATGACTCTGGGAGTAGTTGCATATTAAATAACCAGTCCATAATTTAGTTGGTTCTCATCGCGTGCGAGTCTTAGGACTGAAGTGTTTGGGAACTTTATCCCAGTAATCTGGCATGAGCCTAACGACAAATACCGTTATCATAGGTGAACAGACGCCACCATCTCAAAGTAAATTTGTCTTTATAAAGCAAGACGCAGCATATCCGTAACCACTTACTCTCATATCACCTCCGCTTGATTCTTTGTCAGGAGCAGTTGCTGTCATGTTAGAAACTAAGCAGTCGTGGGCGTGTTTCTCACAAATTGAATAGAATTGTTCATGTCACACATTTGTTGTAACAACTCACGTTCGTTTTATTATAACCGTCCATTCAATTAGCGCAACGCTCGTTCGCTCGCCTAGCAAGCAACTGGTAATAAATTACTGCGTTATTGGTGCACAATATACACAGACATCCACATAGTTGACGTAATGATTAGCTTGGGATGGAGCAGCCCAATTTTTCTGACCTCTGTTTAAATGTACCATTTGCAATTGTGCAAGCTAAACGTCCGTCATACCAGTTTGACTAAACTCAACCCAGCCAGTTGTTGCTAGCATGGTTTATATATACTTGCGTTTTTCTTATTGGGCTGATTTCCTTACCGATTTGGTGGTGCAATTATCCTCTTTAAATACTGGAAACTACAGTCAAGATTCAACAATTTGTTCGAAAAAAGTAGTGGCCCATTCTATCGAAAAACAATATGCCTTCGCGATGAATAGAAGAAAATTGTTCTCGAAACCACACGTCATTTGGGTACGGTATTTCAGAGGAAGATGTCAATTCAGTTGCACTTAGAAATCTCGACCATTTTATGAACATTTAAATCGAGATCTACTGAACAAAAATTAAGCTGAGTCAGTTGATTCAGCTGGCAACCTGAGCATGTCTCCTATTCCAATCGATCTGCGCTAGAACATGTTGTTCAAGTGTCCATACACTCAGACGACATCGTGTGAGATAGTCGGAACCCCATTGTAACCAGCTATCATAAATAATTCAACTATCGTTTCAAATTGTTCCGTAACATCGCCTTAAATATACTTATGCCTAAACTAGAATAATTTAATTTAAATTTGTTTTCTTGGCGCATTTAATCTAAGAGAAAACGCTCGAATCATCCTGATATCGATACTTCTTATCTATACTCCAAACCCCTAAGATTTTACGTGAATTCTGCTGGGCTACAATACAAGTTTTCTGAAATAATTGCATGGAAGAAATAATTAGTAAAACTTCCTCTCGTTGTTCCCCGGTTCAGGTAGCAGACGTACCGAAGCTGTCATATTGAAATCTCCTATAGTAACTCCACCGAATGTTCTGGCGGCTCATACTTATCGCGACTACAGAAAACAAGAGAATATGGTAGATGCAATATACAACCCAAAACAACCTAACTGAACAATGATAACTCAGTGTTGTGCAATAGTGGATGTCGATGCAGTTGTAGAATGGCATGAGGTTCAGTTGGTGACAGATGATCTCGGAGTCGTTTCACATATGAGGCGCAGTTCTGCACACTCATAATTCGATTATGCCCCTACTTTGAGTACAGTTTTGGCAGTTATGTTATTGGATCGATTTTGTTCACTTTGTTAGCCTTGGGTTGGTTACATGATAGCCATCATCAGATTCGCCAGAATCATCAAGCACTTGGACAGTTGTGCAGAAAACCGCGGAACATGGACGATCGGGTTTATGTGGGTTGGAGATGATTGAGTGTTGGCGATTGGCCTCTTTACCCCTGTTATAATTGAGGCTTCTTAGTCGCGTTCGCGTTACTATCGTCTGTCAACAATCAGGTGATTCGTAAACAGTTGTTTGCAGCTCTTCGATAGCGCAAACACTTTCGCTCTGCAATTGAATGATGCCATCCTGGTCGATTTGATAACTCTGTAACAATTAATGGTCCAATACTAGACAGTGCTGGATTTCAGTTTGTAAGGTTGGCTGATTCGTTGTTGACTGAAGAATTCGGTTGTGTATGTTGTATCTTTCTGTTATTACAAGCTCTGTGGTAACTGTAGATGCCCTAATGGTTAACAAGTGATTTTGTGAGTAGCCGCTAAAGGCGTTTGTACTGTCATAACCCTTGTACTGGAAGTGATGAGATCCTGACCCTGCAGAACTGCTTGTGATTGCAATTTGGCCACTCGATAGCCATACCGACCCTAATCTAAAATGAACAGATGGTAATTCGCTGACTCCCCTTATTTTTTCCTCGGTCGAGGAAAACACGTTCAAACCAAAACACTTCTAAGTTATAACAGAAAACGGGAATAACTGGTAGTACTTACCACCCGGCGTCATTTCGTTATATTGTGATAGACTACCTGTAACTTTCGGACTCACCAGGTAAGTGACCAAGTAAACGCGAAATGGTATCAGTTAATTGCGCGATGGATAACTCAATACAAATTTGTATGCCATTTTGCTGTGGACGGTAATTGTGTGCATCTGTAAGTACCTTGTGTACACCCAAGGTTCAAGCGGAAATCAGCTTTTACGAATCTAACGAAACGACGTCAAATCGCCTCTTCTATTGCTATACAATAAGTTACATCCCTCTTGTATGACAAATAAGCAATTAAAACCGGACACGCAAAAAATTTTCCTGATGTTACCCAACCGTCTTGTCAGCGATCAACTACAGACAGAGTGACTTCTTGAGTTTGTATAATAGGGCGGTGATAAGAGCTCACGTCTACCAACCAATATCGGACCATTTTTTATTTGACTAATGTTTCGTGCACTGTTGTTCATTTTCGTTTTTTTGTGTGTAGTCATTTCTTACGTTTGAAATCCACGGTTCTTGCAACTGTATCATAACTTTTGAAAAAGGAGCATTCATCCCTTCTCTGACTTGAGTACCATCGCCTAGAACTGTAAAATCAACCAGTATCCGTCAGGTATATCGCTACTATAATGAGCCCAGACATTTCTCGCACACACTGCAGTGTACCGGTTGTCTAAGTGTGCTGCACTTTGTGGGACCGAGAACATGAAAATCACGCATGTTTATTCTACAAGGCTAGGCTAACAGATGTTTCAAGAATTTCAATCGAACGATGTGCGAATAAGTGAGTACTGCTAGATACAGCAGAGTAGATTATATGTTGATCTTCTGACTGGATGGGTTAGATTGGTCATTATGAAACAGGTTGATTCCTTGTTACACAAGCCACTTGCGAACCCATACGCAAATCAGGCACCGGTAAACCCAAACATTTGAGATAAAGGAAATACTTGCGTTAATAACAAAAGGTCATTTCTGTCATGCCTCTAGTCTTTTCGGGATCCACTGACATGTTTACAGTTAAACTAGAGGTTGCTAAAGTCTGACCTTTGCTTTTCCGATCTTATTATAATTCCACTTCTTCCGAAAATAAACCTTCGACTAGAACTGTGGTCTTACTACATGTCAAACGACTGACAGCCGAATTTCGACTGAAGTACTCGTGAGGCCATTGTGTCGACCATAGTTCCACCGGCAATACCTTAGACACTTTGGACGTATACTATTCAAATGCAGTCACATTAGTTTCTGGGGAATTGTTAGATTACGTAATCGAGCAGCACGTGTCTCATGATTATCAGCCAAATGTTTTCCACTCTAAAACGACCAGTTAAATCACAGTCATACGTTTTGTTCAACCTGCTGAGTATGCTTTCTGCTCACCAGTAGATCGTGTAGAATTTGGTTCCGACAAAGTAAATTCGGATTGAGCATTGTGTTCGGTTTTACGGCTTAATCATTTCGAACAGAATCGCTAGTCTTGAGTTAATGTTATGTTACCAGAATAGAAATGAACGGGTTATTGCAGGTAATTTAGTCGAAACAAAGAGAAGACATATATCGCGACATATTAACATGTAGATTTACTCTCATCAGTCGCCAACGTACAACCAGCAAATTGTATGCAAACTGTACAGAGGACGTTGACTTAATCAACCTACTTGCCGTGGAATTCATTGAACTAAGAACGCGTGAACGATGAGGACTCCGTGGTTGGTTCGTTCAGTTACTGTTGATTTGCGCAGTTTGTATAATATTTGCGGTTTTTACGTTGGCAGCTAATCAGAGTAAATTGAAAGGTTAATATCTC
Source organism: Paragonimus heterotremus (assembly GCA_013368495.1). NCBI lineage: Eukaryota > Metazoa > Platyhelminthes > Trematoda > Plagiorchiida > Troglotrematidae > Paragonimus > Paragonimus heterotremus. The sequence continues at coordinate 40,642 of LUCH01000147.1, forward strand.
GCAACAGGTCTCTCTGTTTTAATTAAATGGATTTAGAAAACTCGGTGTTTTAAATAATCATATGCAACTTTGTTCCGTCTTATCGATTTTCATATACCAGCGCCAAGTTGGTCCTCACTTGTTGAATAATGGAATAAGCGGATGAAGGTTATGTGAATGGGCATATAAGACGTCATGAATAATTAACATTTACCATAGAACACGGCGCGAACCCAATCAGAAGACAAACTACGACGAATTTCTTTATGCAGGCTCAGTACGTAAATGAATATTGTGTTAGGTTGATCAAAATATGAGTTTCAAACTATAGGTGCGTACAACGGAAAGATAACAGATATGCAGCTTGTAACATGGTTCACAAGAAAAATTTAAATAACAGGCGGACCAATGTGGTAGATGCTGAAACTAACCGAACTTGATGATTCGCTCAATAATTCAGCAGACACCCTTCGAAGAGTACTTCTGAAACGGAGCGGCTAAAATGATGTACATCAAGTAGTCAGTTTTTCATTGCGAACTGTTTGGTTAGTTCACTATACGCTGCCGATAAACCACTCCTAGGGTCTAGTCTTATCCCAATCAGCCACAATTCTGGTATACAGTCATCTGTGCTTAACTTATTCTCAGTCGTACTATGCTTGTGGTACAACAGCCGGCAAATCGTTACGTCACAAATATGAAGCTGTTTGCCCGGCCTAAGTCAAGTGTAGATCACCTAAAGCCAACTATTGGAGATACCATTTGCCTGTGCCTAGAAAATGCGATCAGGCAGTTACTTTAGATGTTTCAATCCTGCTCTCAACTGTCAAGGCAGCGGTCAGACTTTTGTTCGGATGGCGACCGCTCTAGCATCCGCGACAGGGCTTGCCTGACATTCGGTCGGAGGACGACAACCGTAACCTGTGTTAATCGGAGTGGATCGTTAAATTACTTACAGACGACCGGCTTACTCTAGGTTTTATTCTCGTACGTCGTATGTGCACAATGCTCAACTTGTAAGTGTTAGCTTGCGCCATCGTCAGTCTGGAACTAACGCAGTACGTGCTTTTCTTACTACCTGTATAAGACGAATCTACGTACTGTCAGTTCATAAGACCAAACCGATAAAATATGTCTATGAGAAACTCAGGCGTTTGACCTGGTGAGTCGGTAAACTCCAGAGAAATCCCTTGAGGTGTCTTAAATTGACACCGATATATGAGAAGTGTTATTGAGGCATCTTAAACTGGAAAAGTTAGAGGTGAATATGTACTGACAGCCTTCAATTCTATAGCGCTTTTGGCAAAAGGTTGATGATTGCCGAGGTCATAAACGGAAGTGACAAGTGTACTTACTCGAAATTGTGTAAGCTTGTGTAGCTTAAAACATTTCGTATCTGCTAACAAATTATCCTTTATTTTTTTTAAATTTCAAGACAATGCTGCTCTGAAAACAATTACTGATAAAATATAAATCCGTGGTGTTGCGGTTGTGTGGCTTTACAGTAACTTCAATCTGGGTTGGAGGTCACATGTTAGCCGCAATACGATTGTACTCAACAAGTGCTTTCTGTAATATCTTCTGGGTAAATCTGTGTAAATCTAATGTAGCATTTTAAGCTCTGATTTATTAAAAACAAACTAATTAAAGTGAATCACAGAGCAGCAGCAATTCATTAACGCAAATGTACTTGTGAAGTTGTAAGCGAGACCCATACAATAGAGTGACTCTCCACTTCTAGGTGAACACTTTAAAGATTGACGATGCCTATTTGGCATCAATTCGAACTGCGACTGTTTTGGCATGCATGAAGCCGCTAGACCTATATAACCGTATGTTAGGGGACTAAACTGACTTGGTTTCTGATAAAAATACATTACTCTCAAGAAAATGAAATCCAGTTGAGGTCTAAATCGCTTATTCGTTCTCTTTTAGGGGACTGGGTAATATTGTTCACTTGACAATTGAGTTGTTGGTACGTCATACTGAAGCCGTGCGTCTCTATACTCTCAGTCTGTTCGATCATAACTCGATGTCTTGCGGAAAACTTAATTCCTGAAAGACACTACGAAAGTATTACCTACACAAGAACAGTTAGCTTTGTGAAGATTGAACAACGAATATCTTCTAGCTTACTACTCACTACACTGTTAACTGGCCAATGGCAATTTGATCCAGTGAGGAGAGATGCCGTAATAAAAGACCGCTGCCTGTAGGAAATTCAGAGTAACAACCTACGCAACTTTCCATCAAAACCTGAAGATCTTTTTTATTCGTCAGAATGAATAGACAATGGTCACAAATTTATACTCAAAAACTATGTTCACATATGCTTTTATTTCAACCCAGTGAATGTGTAACAGTTCACGCTTATGGTTTTCTCATGGCAGTAAATAAAATCGAGTTAGTGCAGTTAAACAATCGCCGGACAAGAACCGCTAAAGGCGTGTACGAAAACTTTCAACTCCTTATAGAGTGATATCCGTTTTATCAAATTCATTAATGTGTAACCCACAGTCGTGTAACCATATCATTCAATGGAAGCTTGACGATGACCAGATTTGAAAACTTATTTTATTGTAACTCTGACAACAGCTACTAAATTTTATGCTATTCTTGAACTCCCAGTTTGAAACGTGCATGCAAATTTGTAATCGCTAATACGAAAAACTGTTGCCTAATCATAATATAGCCCATCTTGAAGAACATTGGAGTTTTACGAGGTTTGTATTTTAAACTTGTTGATATACATCAGAATGTCACTGGAGGTTGCTTATAGAATGTCACGGAGACAATATTAATGAAGTACCAGCTTGATATCCAAGCATTTGTGCCCATCAGCGAAAGACAGATTTAGAACAGGACTGACCGCAGTCAGTAGTGCCTCCAAAGATTCTACTTCATATAACTCGGGTTATCTAGTTGCACGTTTCCTGTCTGAATATAGAAAATCATAAGTTTGTAGAACAGTGAGTGATCGTTGAATTAAAACCTTATCAGAGTTCATGAGGGTACCTTGTAATACTTGAATTTTGTCGCGCTGTATATAAACCGAAGCATGTTATTCGCATAGCGCCGATTAAACAAAACAGTTTACTGTAGTGGAAGTTCGGAGATTTAGGTTATTTCAAATTGAACACCAGCCACATTCGATCGCAGCTTTCGCATTCTGAGGGCGAAGGCTGCGATCAAGTATCAGTGATTTTCCGTTTGAAATTCCTAACGGGCTTTAGCGTTAGATCTAGTGAAAAAGATGTTAATTAAACCCACACACAGAATGCTGACAAGCGACTCCAAGGTTACTGATAACATCGTTTTTCTGGTGCACATTTTATGACTAGAATGAGGTGGTGGTCCAAGACTGAAAGGTAGGTGAGCAGCTCTCACACGTTACGTTTTCCGCCCAGATTGATGAAAGCAGTACCAAAGACGCGGATCATGTAACAGAGTTTCAGGTCTGTTTTAAATGACTGTGTACGCTACGCTCTTCTCATTTCGGTATCCTGTCTAAAACATCAACGTTTACATTTTCCTCGTTTCTTAGGTTAGCTTGTGTGATCACGTAGCCCACTATGTTTTATTCTGAGCAGTTTGGATCGACGTCTTGAAATGTTTAACAAAAAAGAGGGGAGCGATTAAATGGACAAAAATGGGACAAACTACAGTTTGCGGTAGTCAGTTATCAGATAATGTTTTACACGGGAATAAAATGTGTGATAAATTCAGTTTGTGATTTTGCATGATGTAAACTAAGATTAGATACTAAAGCACTGAATAGAATTCAAGCAGAAAAAGTGACGAAATGTATTATAGTGACGCTGGCAAATTTGTGCAGATCTCCCTTAATCAATCCAAACAATAACCAATGTGTGATTCGAAACGCAACAATTTGGCATGGATCATGAAAACAGAATGTGGATAAGGTTCACTATTGTCTAGCTCTCACTCGTTCTACCGAGAGGTGGTACTGGTGCACACAAACATGCCATAAGACACATCACTAGGCACAGATTCGAGACGGTGTGACCTCAAGTAACTTGCAACACCTGGTCGGCTTAATACCTTCCTAACGATGACTTTGAAACAAACCGTCTCCTCTTATTTTCGACATTGACAATAACTAAGCAACATATGAGCATATAACCATATTACACAAGCCTCATTCATGTAATTACCACAATACAAAAAAATTGTTCAATATTGCATGGAATAAAGTGACTACATTTGTCGAAATCGTGGCAAAGTGCATGCAAGAACGCGGACGAATACACATGTGGTCTACTTATTGTGAAACGGTCGAAACTAATCAGTATCGCTGGTGACATTCAGGTGCAATATTTGTCATCCTTTTCACTTTCAACATCCACCCTTTCCGACGTCATTCTTGAAAATAAGAAAATCCCACTCACTTTTTTAGATGACGACTAACTCCATTGTTTAATACGTTGTCAGGATACCCTCAGATTACTGGGACGCAGGCAGACAACTGCTGTATTGCATCAACAGTGATCAGACAATTATGCCAACTAATGATCTGGCGTAGTCCGAAGTGGGTTGAAAGCACGACAGGTCAACTTGTCACGTCCAGTGGGCGACCAGTTCGTCGATCGATCAACATTTTCAGAATGCATATCACTCAGTTAACGATATCGAGGCATTTCGCACCGTTAACATGACTAGCAGCAATTGGCTATAAAGCCTAGAGGAGATCCTTCTTATCAAGACTTGCAATGACCTTATGCAAGCGAAGTGAGTTGAACGTCAGTTTTCCTAATACCGTAGTAGAGAACTCTAATCATACTGGTGTTTTTTCTATTCCGTGTTCATTCTTACACTGTCTGAGGTGGGGACTCCATAAGGTCACCAAAGACAGTAGTGGAGTGAAACAACTAGTGTTCCTCGAAACCCGAAACTTTTCTGATGTTGTTTTCATGAACAGGGAGGAGTACATAGGGAAAATATACATAATTATGAAGGAACAACAAAAGTTTGAAAGGAATCAAACCGCTGAGAGTTACGATTTGTTGACTAATGGTACTACATGAAAACTTATCTGATACTAAGTATAAAAAGTTGAAACCAGTTGACACGAAAGCATTCCGGATGAGAGGTGCTCCAAAAATACACAAGGATGTTGTATCTCTGAGCCCTATATTGTACTTTAACAATTTTTCTAACCGTAAAATAGCTCGTTGTCTAATGGGCACACTGGATTTCATCCATAAAATGTAATTTCCATTTGGCTTAAAAAGCACCCCTGAGTTAAAGGAAATCTTAGAATACATTTCGGTGAGTACTCAAGTAATGAGCATTGGTTCCGTCTTTAGAAAAGCTTCCCTTCGTCAGACAGTTGATTTTTAATGTGATTCTGTCTCTAGTCAGAACTGTGATATAGATTTTCTACTTGAATACCTCCTAGATCTGATTTTGTTGTGTACAAAAAGCATTTGTTCCGATTTTGAACGACATGCTTACAAGCAAGTAGGCGGTGTTGTTGTGGGTAGGCCAATGAGCCCAACAATTGCGGACCTCTTCTTTGGACAGACTGATCGACAGTTCCCAGATAGTCAAACGGATAGTGTACCAACGATATTTTGGCGATAATATATTTTTTGCTGATTGTGTTCACTTTGTTGTTTATTCATCTCTCTACACTTATTCACCCTAATCTATCTTCATCTCATGAAGTTGAGTTGGACAAGTGCTCGGCGTTTTTGAATGTATTTACTACTAGACGTGCGGGTGACATGTTACAACGCTTAGTTCACCACAAAGCAACATGTAAATGGCCAATACCTCCAGTTTTTCAGCTCGTATTGCTTACAAACGTGGTTATGTCAAAATAGTTTCATAGAACCAGGCATATATGTACCCGTGACACATTGTAGATCGTACAGGAGATGATGAAAAAAATTACAGACAAATGGATATTCCGATGAATTCATTGGGGCATATAATGTGGTATATAAGGACAATGGGTCCATAGTGATGAATCAACAAAGGGTATGTTTCTGTTTTACCATTCTAAGAGGATAAAGGATATCTGGCGAAACTAAAGTTTGCTTGTGCTTGGACGTACGAAGCAGCGTATGCAGCGTCCACTTCAGTCCACTGGGGGACCAATTCTTCACGAATTCATTCCGTCAAATTGTCTTGTTTTTCATATTGTGTACCAGCTCACTCCTAATAGCAGTAAAATTTACCTAGGCAGAACAGACCGACATCTATCACAGCGATTGGCCAAGCATAAATCGAAATGGCTGAAACAACTGACGACGTATCAACCTCAACTTGGTAGGCAGACTGCTCAGAATCCAACTTTTGCGATTGCTAAGCACCTCACGATAGCAGGCCACCAATGTGACCCAGTAAGCTCGTTCAAGTAAGCCTCTAGCAGTCAAAAGTCGAAGAACCCAGCAATGCTTATCCGTACTTACCGACGGACGGTTTTTGCACAAAATTAAAAGAGACAATCTGTCGGGTTGCCGTGGTCTTGATGACATAGTGAATGGTGTGCTTGCAGGCTTGTCTCCAATTGTAAAATGACCATCACCCATATATTTTGCATTCGCGACTGAAGTGAGTAAACGAACCGGTCATATGTTGAAACATATGATTCTTTTCTGTTCTGATGTATGATTTTCGTCCCTGACCTATTATCGAACAGCCCGACGTCTCCGTACAAAGATAACTGCTATGATGCAGCTAAATGTGGAGAGCGTATTGCCATAAAACGGGACGACAGAAATTGATGACCTACAGGAAAAAGCGAGGTGACGCACGCGACTGATTACCCTCGTCACTTAACAACTCGTTCAGTGGGCAGTAAAACTTGAAATTGAAGCGAACTATGCCATTTATTTTAGGTAACACTATTTAATTAAAACAGACTTCATCTAGATTGTAAGTCTTTTCTGTTCGTGAATGCAACGTTCCATTGTTTATCTGTTGGCAGTCGACTGTTCATAATAACCCAACCGCTTGAAGGATACCATCGTTTCATTTTATCATTCTGGATTTAAGTACACCTACTGGCTGCTGATTCTGTGCTGCCTACAAAAGGCAAGGAGCTCTTCGACAGCCATTTGTTGTCGACAGCCGTTCATTTTATTCAGACCAATGAAGACAGTAAGTGACCAACGGAATAAAGCCAAAATCCTTGCGTTGGCTAGACATATCATGTTACTTTGATGAGTATATACTGTCAGACAAGTCTATTAGGTTAAGTTTAGTCATCCAAATGAAAATCTGACGAAATGGTTTCGATTCAACCCAGTTCTTTTCCGGCCACAATTCCGTGACTGCCTCTACTACGGTAGCACACAGGTTAATGTATACGAACAACCTATTGCGAGTTACCGAAAGGACTTTTCGTATGCAGTTGCTGACGTTCTTCACGCTGTTTAGAGTATGTAGGAAAATCCCCTTTCCGCCGTCCGCCTTGATGTAACACTATTATATTGCATAGTAACGGTCATTTCGCTGATATATTTGTTGTTCCGAAAAGCAGTTTCCTGTTGCTCACTTTCCAAAACCTTCCATCTTCGCTTTTAAAACAATTTCTGATTAACCGGTGCTGTACCATCTTTTCTAAATGTCTCTCTTGTTATCCGTTGTGTTGTTTGGAAAATATCTCACAAGTTTTATAATGGGCCGATTTTTTAAAAAAGACGGGACACTTGCACATTTAATCCATAATCGGCTTTTTTTCTCATCTGTAGCACAGTATGACAAAAAAACACCTTGTATCATAGCTTTTGTTGAGAAACTTCTAAAAGTTGATGTTCGAGAAACTGGTTTCAGCAACCTTGTAGTCGTTTTCCCTTGAAGTAAACGAGGCTTCATTATTCCTAGCAGCGGAACACTGTCTATAATCTGTTGGGAACGCACCTATCGCTCATTTACTGTGAGTTTGTTGCGACTGGATTAACACTTGTACATGCTGCATTCACTGTCCTAAATGCTGGATTTTGAATTTGTACGTACACTCTCGATTGCCATTTCATCCTGAGTGTAGGCAGATAGATTGCTTTTTACCAAGATATCGCGAGTGTATTTCTTTGTTCATCATGCAGAAACCACTTCGATATTGCAACATATGGGTAGGGTTAAGACAACCCCCCTCATACCACACATGTTAGGTTTTTCGTTCTCAACTTATGGTGCATATGTACCTTGCTCATATAAGATTTTACGGTCAGTTCGCCTATCTTCCTTCATCCCGATCAGTTTTCAGCATTTTCGTAGTATGCCGGGCGGATGAAAACCACTTCCCGTCAGACTTACATGCAAAGATACTTCTAGTTCTGTCAGTGATGTCATGAGCATAACCGAGTGTCATACACGAGTGCAATAACTTACGATGTAATGCAAACCTATCCTTCTTGCTCTACTAGTTATGGTGCGATAGACTTGTCATCGATTTGCAAACTAGGGTTGATTTCGAATGCTTAGCTTAGTAGCTTGCTCTGGTTGGCCATAGTCACCAACGTAAACTCATGAGGATAAAATACAATGTTAGTGCACACTAGTAAGTTTCTTGACCATTTGCAGGAAATACGTAATCCAACAAATTCATTTGATGAGGGTGAATTTCTTTCAGGGGAATTTTATCCCAAGACAACGCAAGCTCGGGCATTTCATCCCGGAACATTTAATTCCCAGGACAATTGGTCTGATGGATTCTAGTAACTATGGTAGCATTGCGGTTGATTATATGTGTCACGAATTACGAATGCGAGTGAATGTAGTGAAAAGATGTTAATTAAATCAAAGTATTTATTGCCCTATATGCAAATTATTCCGCCTTGCATGCGTCCGTCATTATGGACCGGAATGCCAACACTCAACACAAAAGACTTCAGTATAAACATTCCGCGCACTTGTATTCAGTCCTCTCAATCCTATGTGTTTTCTGTCACAAACTTCCCCCGTCCACTTTTCATTTGCTAGGCCGAATTTTCTAAACGGTAAGTAGTTCTACCTCTCATGCAATCCTTGGCCCACCACCGTTGGAGTTTCTCGTCTGCCAACTGCGCATTGCCGTATTCTACAATACACGATGTTAAAGCACCATTCGGTGATGTTCACTCTGAATCCAGTGTAAACATTGTTTGGCTAGTTCGTTTTAACACAATGTCAGCATTGAATTTTTTGTAAATTCGCACTATCCACATCATAAATAGGGAAAAGCGCTCTGTGGGTTGGTTTTCACGTGTTCTTTAAGTCAATAAGAACGTCTCTGCTCGCGAAAGTGTGATATGTTTGGGAATGCCCGACCAATGCACTCAATGGGTTTGTTTGACCTCATAGGCGCCAACGAGCACAACGTATGCAAGGGCTGATTGTTCTTGAACCAATTAACCGGAATGATTCAGTTACGATGCGTTGGATTAACACTGTATTGGTAATGAAATCTTCAATGTGCTCGATGAAAGAAAACGGTTTATCCACTTACCCTGAAACCAGCGTCGTATATACATCTGTGAAGCAGTATTACCCGGCATCAACCGGACTCGAAACAAGAACACGAAGAACATGTTCTTATTCAGTAAGTTTCCAACCAGCAAATATGAGAAACTGATGAGTAGTCGGGGATTTGGTTAATCTAAAGTTGAACACCACTTACAATTGATCGCAGCTGTCGCATCCCCATAGAATTTCCAGTAGGCCCCTTTCGAAAAGAAGCACTAGACTCGAGTTTCGCTCTCATTAGAGCTCGTCAGTAGTGCATATCATCGCCACTGCAGCCGGGACTTGAAACACGGACATTCAGTTCATGAGCAGGCAACCGTGTTTATCACTGCGCCATTGACCTCACGTTAGGCACGACCGAATTATCATACGTGACCGCTCAACCACTCTCGCTTGTGAGTAATGATCAGGTTGCCCGATCGTCTTGTAATGGAGACACAGTTACTGTCTGTTAACACCAATCGATAACCCTGCGATTAGGACTTCCTAGAACAGGTCGAAATCCCCGATCTCATTAAACCTGCTAGGCGATATATTTGAGATTACTGATGAATAGTCGGGGATTTGGTTAATTTAAAGTTGAACATTAACCACAATTGATCGCTGCGTGTCTGTGGTTCACGTCCCGGCTGCAATGGAGATGATATGCACTACTGATGAGCTCTAATGAGAACGAAACTCAAGTCGAGTGCTTCTTTTCGAAAGGGGCCGACTGGAAACTCTATGGGGATGCGACAGCTGCGATCAATTGTGAGTATTGTTCAATCTATATGACAACACATGAGTATATCCTGTGAAAGTTCAACTTTCAATTAACCAAATCCCCGACTATACATCAGTAATCTCAAATATATCGCCTAGCAGGTTTAATGAGATCGGGGATTTCGACCTGTTCTAGGAAGTCCTAATCGCAGGGTTATCGATTGGTGTTAACAGACAATAACTGTGTCTCCATTACAAGACGATCGGGCAACCTGATCATTACTCACAAGCGAGAGTGGTTGAGCGTTCACGTATGATAATTATCATATGTGACCGAATCGATTCGGTCGTACCTAACGTGTTTCGCTAATCTGTCCTACATGCTATTTTTTTTTGTTATTTCCGTTGGGCGGACCCGGGGAGTGTAGATTCTGGCCAGGATCTATAGAAGTCATGTTCGGATCACTCCAACTGAAACTGATAGTTGGATAGCAAGACGTTGGCTGGAGGATCGAACCACGGACCCGTCACACCGCAGGCCTCAACCCTACCGCTCGACTAACCGACCGTTGTCGGCCGACTGCACAATGCCAATCTCAACTGATCCCCATACCCATACCCCATTGGTCAAACTGTCGTACTGTAGGTCTGACACATATACACTCCTGTATGGAATATATTAATTATTGGCCGAACGTTTCTTACATTATTACACGTAACTAACCCTGCTCCGACACTATGAACTGCCCCTTTGAACTCGCTCTTTGTTTGTTTTGTACCGCCGCATTGAACTGTTTACGCTACCGTGTTATTGGTTGATATTTGCTGACGGTTAACTTCCGTGCACAGAGTTCACTTGGTTGTAAGTTGTATAATATGCTACCCGTTGCTTATTTGTGTACAGAACCAGTTTATCTGAGTAAACCTTCAACATTCCGTCTTGTTCTGCCTTGAATCAAGAGGTTTACAACCGCCCCGATAGACTGCGTATAGCCGTGAATCCTGACAGATTCTACAGTAAACACGGTTGCCTCATGAACAGCATGTCCGTGGTTCAAGTCCCGGCTGCAATGGAGATGATATGCGCTACTGATGAGCTCTAATGAGAGCGAAACTGAAGTCTAGTGCTTCTTTTCGAAAGGGGCCGACTGGAAACTCTATGGGGATGCGACAGGTGCGATCAATTGTGAGTGGTGTTCGACTTTAAAATATGAGAAAGTTGGAATAGTCCGAGCCTAACAAATTATTGTGTAGAATCATTCGTTAAAATTGAGTTCTTGTTTTCTTGTCTGCCGTAGGAAGTCCAGATGAAACCTGTGCAATTGAGCTAACTTGAGAAAGAACGATCGAGAATAATCGTTCGCCACACAGTTAATTTTTGATCTTATGGATATGTTCCAACAGAATGTTTTTGTCTCTATACATGTCGTTATTCTGAAATTGTATATCGTTCATGAATGAATCAGAAACAATGCTTTCGCGGTTGTGACGTTCTTTTCTAAATGTCTCAGCGATAAGACAATTCAATGTCAAATGCAATCGTTCTCCCATTAAAAGGCTTCTCCGGCTGATTTTATCTGAAACAACGATTATCGTATGTACTTGCACGCAATACAATAAACGCTTATGCGTCCTTAATTGGTGGCGGGAGATAAAGCATTATTATTTGCGTTCAGCTGCGTATCGCTGAGACGTACTTTTAGTAAAATTTTCTGCTGATGAAACCTTGATCATATCATTTCTGTGGAAACCAATTACGATACTTCTTTTGCCGCATTAATATTTAGAATTCCAACGACACTTGAAGCACTACGTTCCGGAAAATAATAGCCGTTTTTCAACGATTTTTTATGCTCAACACATGAGAATTCGATAAGTTCCCAGTAGGTTTTCCAACCCTCCTCAGAGGATTAACCAAAGAGACCTAATCCTCTGTTGATGATAAATAAATTGTACACTACTCCGTGAACAATCCTCTACTTGAGTATAATTAGAGTTGAACTAATTGATTTCTTCTTATCCGTTCTATTCCTAAACGAGCAAAGTATATACAGCAAACACAGACATGTTCATGTCATGCTTTATAGCAACAACTTGCAGGGTCTCCTCCGGTTGGGTGATTTTTGAAATGTCAGAAGTTAAATATACACCTGTTGTTCCTGAATACTTTCTGCCGGTTGATGTGGTTACTTTGCTGGTTGTCACTTGGATGTGCAGGAATAATCCATTGTATGCTTTTTCCAATAGGTCCCGTCTGTTCACTGTACCAGACCTGTGCCCCAACAGTGTTCATCCAGGTAACATGGTTGGTCAGAAACAACAGCTTTGAGAGAAAGAAAACATCACATGGGATATGTTGATTTACGGTTTAGTCATCTCAACAAATCATTTTCCAGTTGGTTTGATTGATTATTTCGAGGTGTATTCCTGTCACGGACATGCGGTCAACTCAGACGAGGAAGGGTATAACCAGGTTTCGACAGAACATGCTGACTTGTGCACATTCAACTACCGACTAAAAAGAGTTTTTGATGTTAGAAATCAGTAATTCACATTGTGACACCGAATAACTTATCGGGATGCGATGAGTAATAAGCGATTTTTGTTTCCGCACATACTGAACATCACCAACACCTGATAGCAGCTGTCGCATTCTCATAGAAATCCCAGTCGTACAGTCATCGTTTGGAGTTAACCTAAGATAACTGTCTCCTAACGAGATGACCGGGCAACCTGATCATTACTCACAAGCGAAAGTGGTTGGGTTTTCACATATGATAATTCGTCAGTGGCACATTTATCAACATGGTTGCCTCAGGAAATGCTCGACCGGAGTTTTAGTCTCGTCACTGGCAAGGATATGCGCTACTGATGAGCTCTGAAAAAAAGCGAAACTCAAGTCTAGTGCTTTTTTTTGAAAGGGGTCGACTGGAAACTCCATGAGAATGCGACAGTTGCGATTATTTTTAAATGATATTCAACTTATATAATCGATATCTAATAACATGCTCTTATGTGTCAATGTCCCTTTACTTGGCGGCTATGGGTACATCATTAGAGTTTTTCTACAGCAGTTGACCGGAGTCTCTTCTGGACCTATGTTGTTAGTCAGACAGAGAGATAATTAACAGAGATACACACAATATACAATTCGGGGTATGTAGACTTATGTTGGTGACTCTGGCGTAAATGGCTATCCACATGTATTATTAAATCACCTTCAACGGCCAGGGCATCCGCCAAAATAATAGAAGCAAACATGTTTATAACGATCAGTTAAAGTGCACAGCTCAATCTAGTAAAACAAGCCATTTAGTATGAATTGTGAAAATGCCATCCTGTTTTCTCTGCAACTGAAGACACGCAGAGAACCGTTTGAACACTTCATACCGTAAAATATACATATGTTGGTATGCAAACTGACAAATGCTCAAGTAAAGCATCACCAGATAGATCCTGCAACTCATTGTAATCGGAAACGAAGAACGTTATTCTCTGTTTAAACTCGTGGAAATCTTGCAGTTTTCTAACATTCTTCGACAGAACGTTTCTCAGTACTATTTTAAATCAATTCACTCAACGAAACGGTACGGGATTTTCGACTGGTCTAGTCAGAAGACGCAGATTACGTTTTGAATTCCGTTGGTTCACCATTACCAGTCCTGTGCAAATAAACGTACACCGAAACTGACTTTAAAGTGAATGGTCAAAAACAGAGATTGTCAATCGAGTAGCGTTTTGACCTATTCTTCTTATTGAATACACTTGAAAAATAAGTGTGTGGTTTTGTTCTCAGTATAATTTTAATTCTTAATAACTCCCAGCATGAGAACTATACGCTTCACAATTATACATATTTCTTCTTACCGTTTACGCTGTTACTTAGCTTATCCTGACCAACATTTTCGACAGTGAGTATGCCGGAAGCTCATGAGACTTTGTTACCTTACTCTAGTGAGTGTTAGATGTTCGTAAAAGAATAAATAATATATTATTCTCAGCGTCAATTCAAAAGATGAGATGGTAATTTTGTAACGATAATGTTTAGGGACCGGCTGTGATCAATCGTAGCCTCTGTCACACAAGTTTTGAATAGTTGTTGGAAACCCAGGTGCCCGTGAGGCAGTTCGAGCTATAAACACTCAAACTGACTTGGATCACGAGATGTTGTGATGGAAGACTCGAGGTGCATGATCTAATGACTTGTGATTCATTTTGTGACACCCATATTCCACAGACCACAGAACCAATCATCAGTCAAGGAGCACACTGTTTCTGATTTAGAAAAATGCAGAAGTTTCACAGTACACGCAGCACACTGAAAAATCGAACAGGTAGGTCAAACCAATTCATTGCTTCATAGTTTCGATAACGGTGTATATGGAATCAGAAGATTATTATACATTTACAAGGCATACGTGGCTGAATCAGTTGTAATAGCTAAGTCTGATATCAATTTAGACACCGAATATGCATATCTTAACAAATCACAGCACATTTAGAAGAGTCAGGTACTTTGTTGGGATTTAAAGCATATCCAATTTGAAAAATGATCTATCGCTGCGACCATTAACCAAGAATGGCTTTCAACGGTCAGTCGTTGTATATCAAAAGCATTTTTCTCATTATAAGCAAGTACGAGATCATGCAAACTGTTAATTGTAACCTTTTGAAAACCTCGGAGAGCTTGAGTTTAGTAATCACACTGTTAGCAGAATTGTTACTCCACAAACTATAAGGCCCAGCAGTCATAATAACATTCGGAAGCTGGCTTTTGTATATCTACGTTCTTGTATAATCCGACAAATTCCAGCTGGAGATGTTCAAAATGTGCATTTTCGACCAGTGTTGTCTCTGAAAAACTGGCAGTGATTGACGGAAACATCGTGTCGACAGTGATACAGCCAGTCGATGAGACTTACAAATGACCAGACTTTGTACATTACGGAACATAATGATTGCGTCCCATAGGCCTCGTTGGTGTGAGCGAATCGTATGAATCCCATCTTACCAAATAGCGGGGCGTCCCTTCACCATGTGCATCAATTCAGACTGATAGCTGCTGCCTGTCGGGCAGCGTGTGGATTCCGTTTGGTATGTGATAGACATTGAGGTTTAAGCTAGGTTCTTCATAGTAAGCATAAGTCGTGTAAAGGAGGACTCACGAGGCAATCTTCCGCGGAACGAAAGTTGACATTTCCCGCCTGAACTCATTTGCCCAACCAGCTCACTACGTCATACGGGATCCATCAAATATTCCAATTGATCAGCTTCTCAGTAAGCATTTCTGAAATAGTTCGCAGTGAAATCTACTAACTCTACTGTCCAACACTTGAAGTGCGCCACTTATGAGCAGTGTGACAAATGTCATAATTTAGGTGAGGTCTAACTGCAAAACTGCCGACTTCAGCCGGATCCTAACAGTCACAGAATTATGTATTTTAGCTAGCCAAGTGCTACACCGAACCAGCTAATACGGTTTAATTAGACTATAATTTCGTGAGTTGTGTGCGCGTGTCGATAGATTAACGGATGACGTAACGTTGACGTGGTGATCCGAGGTCTACATTAATGATGAGTACTAATCATCAGCGGGTGCGTCAAAGTATCCCTCAGTCGCTGTTTTGTCCCGGTTTGCAGGAGAGTTTCTGCTTTACACGCGTGAGCATTTTTGTAGCTTCAACACTTCTGATAAGTATGGTAACTGTCGAAGCTCGTGATTTCGGTTTCTAACCAAGGGTATAAATACAGAAAGGAAAATGAGCATTCTCCATGTATATGTGTATTGTTTATCACTAGCCAGCTCTGTAGTCCACAAATGTGTAGATACAACCTTTGCTCATTATTTCCTTGTCTGTGGGTGGACATGTGCCTACGTTTGCACTAGCGGTATTTTTACTGGCTCTATAGATACAAGTATACCCGAATCCCTACGAGGATTTGTTCTACTCGGTTAGGTTCACAGGTTTGTAGTTTCATTATAAATGTCATATCATTCTGCCACATATTGTGACGGTTAGACCTTGTTAAAAGAGTATGGACAACCTGTTGTACATATTATGGCTGCGTTATTTACGGACTGTATGATGAAAACAGTACAAATATCCACCCATGTTCTGTTTACAACTGTCGTAGTCAGGCGAAAGATTATGCTTTAGTGTTAGTTATTTATGCACGTACGTATGATTTATGGAACCTCCTGTCAAAACATTATGCTCGGAGGATCGCAATAACAATGAATAGGCGGGCCTAACGATCGCAATAGTGATATACATTTTCTTTCCATACTTATTCTTACTGGCGTGAGCAGACATCACTACACAGAAGCAACGATAGATTTGATTGCTTGGATTGTGTTCTCACTCACCAATTCAATGATGGGTACAGTGACATTCCGTTATTTCCACGCAATGTACAAAACAATGATCAACATTCTGTTCCAGGACTAGGGAAACCATTAACTGTACTGAACAGTTTTCCTCTCACTAGGCATACACGACCCAAGGAGCTTGTGACAACGTTGTTAACATCGTTTTTAGCAGACTTTCAGGTGAATGATGCATATGGACTGACTAACTACATTTATCAATCAGTGGTGATGAGGTAAAATTTGTGAAGGGGGATTATAAAGTTTTTGTCAGCATTGCGAAACTGGTGTGACACACTCTCAACGTGTACTTACTCGTTGTACCTATTCTTCAGGCTCTGAATATCCGCTCAAACCTTTTTCTCCTCAACACTCGGATGGTATTTAAAGCAGCCAACGACAGATCACTCTCCACCTCAATTTTTTCTTCACATGTAAAATGCTGACAAAAGTTGTTGGGATCAGGTTTTATGACTACCACAGGTGGTACATTAACTCGAATGGACAACGGTAAATAGTGAACTGCATAGTTCACGAGATGTGAGTCAAACTTTTCCACAATGTTTGCCCACGACTAATTCACTGATTTAGTTCATTCATGTTGAATAGCAGAAAGCAGTGTCTATCATCCGATGTGGTTTACCCGGTTCCCAATGATCCCATAAAATAGTGTCCAGGATTTTCCAAACCGACAATTGAATAAGACATTTCTGTTGATAACGGACATTTGACTGACGTCCGTTGTATGAGACCCTCGTTACAGTAATGAGACTGTGTTTCATTCCGGGTTTAACTTTGATGTAACCTATGGGCGCATCCCTCCCATAGAGACCTACAAAGTGAACACTGCCTTTGGTTTCGACGTCAGCATTCTGGGTGCTTATCAACGGCAGAACTTGGAGGTGTTTTTCTTTCCGTGCACGGTCGTTTGCAAGCTTGGAGTAAAGTAAGCGGAAAGCTTTCGATATTTTATCCACATTTTCTTGTAGAACATCAAGTATTTGGTGTTTCATAGTGATGGTCAGTAGTGTGGAATTTAGCCGACATAAGTTGAATGTCAATTGCAACCGATTACCACTGTTGCATTTCCACAGAATTTCACGTCAGCCATTTTCGAAAGCTTGCAGTTTACTCGATTTTCAAGGTTGTTCGACCTCAGCGGCAGCACATACCGTTGTCAGGGCCCGGACAAAAACTTCGAACACGTCTTCATGAGGCAACCATCTTGACATATGCCTCAGTGACCTTACGTTAAACACGATTGCATTACCACATCGTTTACTGTACACATAATCCTCCCCATAATCACCCTCTCAGTGCAATGATTAGCTGTGCATATTTACCTTAAATTTCAGTCAGAAAGACGTGTTCAACCCATCACTTATGCATACTCTGACATCCTATACACCACTGTCACTCTGACACATACGCGGCCTAAATTCAGGAAGGTCATGGTGCATTTGTTCTTCCGTTAAATTTAGCTTTCAGTTCAAACCGATGATGACGACAAGAGGATGATTTTGTAGGCTTGGAGATAACGCGTGTAAGAATGAGGATAATTTTGATAAAGTGTGTAAAAGCTGAATTCACAATGGAAGTATGTTCGTGGATTACACCATTGGCGAGGTATAACAACTCCGAAAATATCCACAGAAATGATCGATTGGAACTAGGCTTCCAAAATGCTTGTTTACGCATCCTCCGTCTATCCCTTATCATTAGGCAATGTGAAGCTTGGTTCGTCTGATAGGTAGATTATAGTTCACTTAACGCTGTCCTGTGTCCTATCGAATCCATTTACGGGGTCCTGCAGGTGAGAAAGCGCACATGAAACCGATTGTTGAACATACTCCCCACGCTCAATTGACCTGTATTGGATATTCACGAAAGTGCCAACACACGGCTAAGCTCAATAGGGAAGTGACCGAAACAAAAGAGATTACTTTCTGTCCACGTCACAAAAATCTGATCTTTTGTTTTGATGACTATTTATGTGGATCATTTTTACGAGGCAATTTTACTCCTCGCTGAATGTGTTATCTAGTGACGTGCAACATTTTTGATACCAGTTGATACATGCGTAATTTGGTGAATTTGTGAAGCTGGACGAAACACGGTTATGAAGAATCTAACCCTCGATTGACTGGCAAAAGCGACAGGAATAGAATGCTCCGACGGTACGAAACTGCACTGATGACCCTGAAAATAGCATGACTTCCAACAACCAATTATAGCATTCTACAGAAGTATACTCACTTCTCCGTATCCAGTCTCAAGATCGTTTTTGCCTAATATAATTCCTCTTCAGGTCATTCCATTTTTACAACAGCACTCTATACCTATCACCTCTCCGCCGGAATGAATATCACAGCCTGAGTACCGCTGGACAAACAATCACAGACGCAGTCAGTGGGAATTCAGTCTGAAAAGGACTATAGCTTCTTTGTAGAGTGAATTACATTCCAATAAGTGGACGTGTCTGTAGGTCACCATGACGGGTCTGGTCACCCTGGATGGGAACTGCTGATAGGTGATGATTTCATTGAAAAACAGTTGTGGCTCAACTGTCAATTGCGTGATTTTGGAAGGTTAACTGACTGTTTCCAATTGTACGAGTGAGAACATGTGCACACGGTGAAGCACCAGCATTTTGCAGTATAGAGACGTTCGAGTCCTTGTCGCATTGCTAATTCGGGACTCACCACGTGCGTACTGTAACGATCCACGTGTGGTCGTTGGGTTGCTCGTAGACAAAAGCTAATCTCCTAATGGGTAGCAAGATTTGACCTGAGTATTTCTACAGTATCATTAATCAAATACTTCACTAATCACAGTATGCGAGCCGCAATCTTTCGCGACTATACTCCCGTCCACCAAACTCAGGGAGTTCTCGACGTAGCCGGTATGGTCAGAAAGCAGCTGTCGGCTTAATGAACCAGATCACTATTGGCTACCCACACCACAGTCGATCGCAAATTAGTCCAATGAAACAAAATGGGCTGAGTAGGACATAGTGACTAAAAGTCAAATTGATGGGTACGTAGAGAATATAAACATGGGAATATATTTTTCTAGTCCACTGTCCAACATGAACGCACGCTCTGTTTTGTTTGTGGCGTGCTTATAATCCATTAACTACCCTTCTGCATTCCAGAGGATCCCGACTTTGACCGGCTATCATCGATCAGACGAATTTGTGTTGAAGCACGCGAGGCGGTGTTTAGATGAAATTGCGACGAATAATAAGGGTGCCTCAGTCATAACGAGCAGGCTTCTATTCATACAATATCCACCTTGTTTTGATAAGGTCTACGGCCTCGAGGAACAGCAGTAGACTTGGGTATTCGGTTAAGTAAATCATTATAAAGGCCCACCTAAATTTAATTTATGTCAACATGTCAAGTATGCCTGTCCTTCCTGTCACATCTGAAAGATAGACTGCCTAGGCATCCTTGTCAATTTGCGCATGTTCTCTCACCAATTGATGTTTACGTTAAGGGAGCCTTAATTGGACTATCAAAAACAAACCAGAAACCTCTCGCGAAAAGTTTCACAAAGGCAAGATCGACTTTCACCTTACTGACAGTGACCACCTTGTAAACCGGATGGAGTAAAGGAAATCATTCTCAGTGGCTGACTATTATTAGTGGGAAAGACTATCATCATCAGACCCTGCAGCACATGTCTGTTTGCACTGAAGCGTTTCGCACGAAAACTACGCATTCTTCGACCACTTGCCCCCATGTCACATAAAGCCTGAGCAAGCATAGATAGATTGATATCGACATACGTGTGACACTTTCACGTACACATCAACTTCCCCACCCGCATGGTAGAGATTAAAATAAACGTCATAACCGCGATTCATAACGATCCGTTCTTTTTGTGTATGTAATTAAAGCAGTTTTGTAATGTCATACGCCCATAGCGACATTTGTGTAAAGTGTATTTAGCTTCCGACTACCCTACCTCATTGTGGCCGTTTCAGACAATACGTTATTCGCGTCAAGGAAATGACCTTGCAATGATTCCGTGACATGATTGCCTATGTCACTGACTCAACATCCACAAAAAGCCCCCTCGAAAAAAATGCCAGCGAATAGCCATTTCTATCGCTTATGGGTCCTAACAACAGTATTTCTTTAATCAAGGTTTCTCTTAGAACAGATTAGCTTAGCATGAAAAGATCATGCTGAAAAGCCAACAGCCGTGACAGGTTAGACATTGTCCAGTCCACATGTGTTTCTGGTAAACAAATCATGGCACAGGGTAGTTATCATGACGTTCTATGAGTATATTAAGAAACAGCAGTATGTTGACGTGCACATGCTAGATGATGAAGCTAATTTTGTGTAAACACCACTTTCTATCCTCTGTAGTCGGTACTGTGTGTGAAATAACGATTTATGTTCTCCTCTTCTTTTATGTTCAACATCACCCACACTTGATCGCAGTTTTCGCATTCCCATAGACATTCCAGTCGACTTATCTGTTATGAGTAGGCAAATCAAACACCGGTGAAGTGTCTAGATAAGTCTCATTTGTCACATGGTTTGTATACCAAAATTGTATAAAATGTGTCTTCTTTATTCTTTATTCATAATCATCCAAATTTGAAAAATCTATCAATGTAAAGGAGTTTAATGCTCCATCATCGAGGTATTTTCAATTTAACTCTCAGTATTTGTGATAACTGTGTGAGAAATATGGCTGATCATTAACGCACATCTGGAAACATAGTACATAAACCATCAAACGGTAGAATGATAACGGATTATCGTTTACACTATTTGAACCACGTGCATTAGCTAGCATCCATGACATTAAACTTCAATCGTTGAGAACAATAGCGATGGGATTATACAAAACCGATGGATTGTGGTCGGTTATTAGGCACTATCTACGTGGTTTGGCTTCTTATCGTCCCCAAATCACTAGCCACTTTTTTTTCCGACCAATGTTACGTCCACAATGACCACTTCTCCTGATGACCAGTGATATCTGTCATGGTTTTTAATATTCTTCGGTATAGTATTTTCCCAAATTTTATCCTCATCATTGAAGTAAGCGGAGGCGTAGACCATAAAAACATCAGGCGATGCCCAATATTGTTTGCAAATTTACATGCGTAATCACTTTAGAGAAAAAATACCTCGAATCACGAAGAAAGTTTACCGAAGCATGCCGAAAAGTTTTTCTACGTTCATTGCTCTCAAATTATTTCGAAATTGTTGAAACATTTCGATCAGAAAACAATATATCTATCAAGGTCAGTAAAGTTTACAATTTACAAAAGCAAAGATGCGAAATGCAGATTTTTTCCTTCCCCATTAAAAGATTACTCCATCAATCACTCCTCGTGAGATTCACCCCCATCAAACCGCACAGTTAATCCGGTCTTCCACCTTGGACGATTGAACAAAGTTTAAACACTCTGAGCGTAAACTGATGTTTACACTTCAGTGCATTCAACGATGCGGTTAGATAGAGTTGACGGTCTCTTAACCAGTTTGATAGATCGAATGATGAAACGGATTGAGTTTACGTTTTGAAAGAAGCTACACAGGTTAAAGGATTATACTGTGTCATTGCAATTTATACGTATCTCATTTTTAAACGATTAGCTGAGCGTAAACTGATTCGATTTATATGTACTTTCTTTTGGAGCTCTGTATTTAAGAATTGCAAATAACGCGTGTGAAACACTGATTATAGAATTACGTACAAAGTAAAGGCGATTGAACGCCAAGTAAATACTGGATAATAAATGTATACTATTCAATTTTTTTATTAGCCAGGGTTGTTTATTCTGCACTTCGTTTGACTATGCGTAACTCAACCACATCTATCGTCAACTCCCCTAATGCGATTTACATATCGAGGCTAACAAACTCAAGGGTTGTATTTACACTGGGGTTGACTGACTGCATTGCCCATTCGAACAGGTTTCCAGCCAGCGATTTAAGTAATCATAAAACATTCGCTCTGCAGGAGACACCTACTCACTTTTTTCAACAGAACAATTAATCTCCATTGCCTGACTCCGTCACTCCCAGACCACAAAGCGGTTTTTTCCCATTTGTTCCAGTATATAGCCCATGATACCGTAGGCGTTCAGATGGCATGTGGAATGCATGACACAACCAGTGCAGGTTGTTCACCGTGAGTAAGTGATCGACTGGTCGTACATCAGAGAAACTGCGAAACACGAACTGGTTAATGTAAACATTGCACACAAGACCATTTCCCTTGACGTGAGCTAGTTGGCAGACACAATAGTGATCAAACACTGCAATTCCGTTTGTGTCTTCTTTGCGAACAGGCCACGCTTCCGAAAGGTGAAACAATACAGATTACTGACATATCATATACCCTGCTTTCCAGCGACATGTGTGAGTGCCGGATATTAAATATCTTATTATCATAAATAGAAGATTTAATAGAGATCGTATTTTAATCAATACCTTCAATGCACGGCGGGTTTTACTATTGCAAGTAAGGTTTTACTTTTCAAAATACACGTTCTACTGTAGGGCATGAGCAACAGAACAAATATTTAAACCAATATCTCGTGAACAGTTAATCTTAGCGTGCACCAAGGAAGTGACAAACAACTGCTTCCAACTTGCTGGGTCTCATCTACACCACGTTCGCCTAGGACGAGAACCACGAAAGTTAAATGAATGCCAGGTACCTCGGCTACAACAGAAAGATACTTCTTGTGAATCTACTGGGTCACGAGATCATAGTTATCAACATTGCGACGCAGAACACGTTGATCACTTCCTTTAGCAGTTGTAGATCTCTTATCTGTGTGTTGAAATCAATCTCCGCTAAGTAACGCATTGCCACGTTTGCTCAAATGCCCTAATTACACCAGTATATTTTCGAGGGTTAGGATATAGCTATCCACAAAATTCAGTGTTTTGTTTGTGTTAAGACGGTGCAGTGGAGCAAGAGCCAACGAGGTGGGGAATAGCGAAAAAATGTAAACGAAAGCAGATGAAGAACAAATAAATAATGCATAATATTGTGTAAACAATTATATATCGGCAATAAGAACCAACAATTAAAACTGGAACAGGAGACAATTACTGCAGGGTTATACTTCTGCCAAACACACAGGTTTATTATGGAATTTACAAGAAGATTCTCGACATCTGAAAATAGTTACTTTGAAGTGATTTTGTGTCGAACGAACAAGAAACAGTAAAGACTTTTAGACACAATAGTTTCGGTGAAAATTACTCGAAAAGTCGGGCGGTATAGCGTACAGTTTTAGAGGAATGTTCTGGAAAAAATTAAAAGATAATTCTACAAAATAAATCATTAACTCTATGGCGTGCATGCTGCCGCGTTCGCATTAAAACTGCTAACTAGTGACAAGTGTAAAAATTTGAATGCAAGCTAACTTTAACGGAATGACTGCGAACACCTAAAATCCTCATTTTGTCTCTCACATGGTTTTCGTGAATTTGTTTGGAATTATCACTTGACGACACCCCAGGAATATTAACTCAAACTTAACCTCAACGCACGATTTACCTTACCTTCTGTTGACAGCCGGAAGTTCAGTAAGATTAGGTCCTTTGGAAAGTTCCGCTGTGGTTGCTACGCCCTTATCTATTCAAGTGGTGTCGGTTGTATTGGCCAGAAACACAAATGAAATGAGTTACTCTCGTCACGATCCTGACAATACCTGGAATCACTGCGAAAGCCACATAATGGACTAATTATTTCCCACTAACACTGGTCATAAATCCCAAAGTACTGTAAGATGTTTCCAAGGGAAACTCCGATCTGAATACGTTACGTATAAACCTGTCATACTTTCTGCTACATCTATTCACTGTGCAAGACCACAGTGCGCAACATCTGCTTGAGTTATGATAGGTCTTCAGAAAAAACGACATGTTTATTTCTCTTAGTTTCACGAGTCATTGCTATTCTGTCATCTTTGTAACGTGTGAACAACTTTAAGGACAATAACTCTCCATGCATACAACATGTGTTAATATGAGCTGGTGACTATTCCTCGGATTCTGTTGAGTACAGCGAGCCATTGATACCGTTAACAGAGTTAGGATGGACTACATATGTGTACCCTTTGATTGATGGGTTCCCGTATATCAGTGAACCATGTCTATTGTTTAAAAAAATTGTTGTTTGGTAAGTATGCACCATCAGATCAAAATTGTTGACCACTCCTTCCCTATGTAGCAGGTGGACCTCCCTCTGTTTATTTGGCCCAATTACATGTTTGAAGCTATCCGAAAACTATTCCAAATGTTCGTGATAAATTGATATTTAGGTCATGGTATGACTGCTTCATTGTATCAAACAAAAGCGCATCGAGTAAGCCAGCTTGACTAACCCAGTGTTATTATATACATCGTGTACCGAACGATCGTTCAGCTGGTCTTAATGTGTACGTGGAAACAAATACGTTTCGTCGAAAAGATCTGTGTGTTTTCTGGCTATTTTTTAGTCCTCGGCTGCTTCCAGTAAGGCACCGTTCCTGATTAGCAGTTTGACATCCCCGGAACAGTGCTGTATCAGTAACGCTAACTCAACATAAACATTTGATGTCACATATCCAACATTCCCAAAAAACTAAGCGGGAAAAGATAGTAGTTGGTCAGGTTTCAGTCAGACTTCCCGGTTTCCAAATTTGGTGATTCCATTCGAGATTCGGCAACCGTGGGTTGGTCTTCGCCATCATCTATTCCCAAACAGCCACAATCGTCTTGAGGGCTGGGAAACGTTGCTGTCTCGTGCAAAATTCCCAACTCGATTTCTTTTTTAGTGGGTTTGATTCTACTAACTTTAATTCCGCTTTGGTTTGTTGACTATGTACATCAACTTACAAGGTTATCAGCTGCGGGTTAATTATATCAGGATATAAGGAAGACTGAAGACAATAGTAGACGATATAGTTACACATGTTATGCTTTCACTAGGAAACATAATGTTCCGGTGACAAACTATAAATTCTATTTGGATCTATCTGTCAATCTTCTTCGATCTGGCGACAGGTCGGCTAGGTCGCACGTTTATTCCAGGCGGTTCAGAAGCGCTAAACATTAAGTGGGAACTTCATAGTCAGCATGTAGAAGTAAACAAGACAAACATTCTTCACCTAATATTAATGGTCCATGTTCACTGCATCAAAAGTCTCTGACTCACTGGTGATTCAACACTTGTACTGTTTAGATTACAGTATAACCTGAAGTGTGATTTAAAGACCCTCTGATAGATGAACTGTATGTCTTCTTCAAAATAAATGATCATTTACCAAATCTCCTTAAGGAACAGAAGTGGATGATTTTGATTGATCATAAAGTCAGTCGTAGCGTAAGTATTATAACATGTGCGTAAGTCTTCTGGAGTTTTGCTGTGGTCAATTTGTGTATGATACCTTTAGTGAGCTACTGATCACGAGTCAGCAGGGTGTATAAGTGTAAAAAGCTCCGATGAATTTGATGAGATGTGGCACAATATAGGTTTGGAAGAAATCTGTTATGTTACTGATGTGGTTTAACAACTGTTAATCTGAACTAACAAAAACCCGCCTTCTTCACTGGAACGATTGTGACGAAATATACTAGTACCAGGTTGATTTTTTTCTAGTGTTTTATTAATATGGAAATAGAACACATAGCATGATGTGGGTCCGATTGATCTAAGCTTGCTCAGTTAGTATACAAAATATACAGAGGTGTCAAACGAAAAGAAAGGCAGCGAAGCTAGACAGGACAGTCAAAATGGATATGATGTTGTGTGGTGTGACAATATGTCAGTGGAGAAAATGTTCATCTAGGAGCAGTTGGGAACCATCGACTGAAACTGTCTGACACTATGTGGTATATGAGTTACCAACTGATCTATTAAATTAACTCATAAATTTGGGAATTCCCCATCAGAATCACATCACCTGGCCACTTAACTGTGTACGTGATGTGCACACAAACATAAGGGGATAAATGCTTATGGCGCCGGAAAAATGGGCGTATCTCGCGATGGTTGGCACAAACGATGATGCAGTGCAACGCAACTGTGTTGTGGGGAAAAAGCTTGAATTGACAGACTTGGAAACACTTACAAAGAACAAGTAATCCCCGAGGATCTTCAATCTAAGGAAACCCAGTTATTGGCGTTCAGCCAGTATATGTTCAAGAAAACACCTTCACTTATGTTGTGTATACACTTTTCGTTGAAATAACCCAAAATGCAAACAAAACAGTAGACGTATAACTTTCATTTGACATGGGTTAAACATTTTATATGATCACATTCGGACAAACTTTATATATTGCATTGTACGCGAACGACAGATGAGCGTGAATGTGAAGTTCATTTTGATTTTTAAAAAATCTGTAACTAATGTAAGTGGTTTTCGAAGTAACTAAAGCAAATCATTATGTAGCGGTAGATGGACGTTCTACACTTAGCAGTGTCTCCAATCCCTAAAGCTGGATTGGATCAAACTGATTCTAGTATATCCTAACGTTTGATAGCTGACAACTAATTTTCCCTTGTTGCACTGAGACTTCGTGATGAGCGAAAAACCAATCAAACAAAAAATTAAAGTTTGCAGTGAGTGTGTTAACTGGTCAGAAACCCCGGTGTATGGTTTCGCACTAAATAGCTCGAAACGTCGCCTTATTATTATTATTATCGGAAACGTTTTAACGGAACTAACATATTAATCTTCAAATTTCAGTGCTGACTTTATCGAGCTCTGACTGTTATATCTTGAAATCCTGACATTTTTAAGTTTTAGTCTTGGTATTTTAATCTTGAATCAGAATTCCTGATAGAAAATTTGTTGATCGATCAATTCATGTAATATGGAATCTCGCAGTGCATTCTTGCACTAATCACTGTAAGCTAAACAGGAAGGCAGAAAAATAGTACATTCACCAGCAGCATCCACACACTGCTCAATACACTAGATGTCCGCAGCTGATACACTTGATATAAATCATTTAATCAAGGTGGTCCGAGGTAGAATAATCTTCGATATTACAAGATAAATGGAACAATAACTATCTGAAATATAGCTAGAACAGTTGAGCCCGCATATCTTGATTTGGATTCAGAGTACGGCTGATGGTTTTGCATGTTGCACTCAACTAACCCCATCGCAGCTGTGTCACTGGGCCCCCGTATGTTTACTGTCTGTTTTAATTGTTTCTTCGTTTGTTTGTTGATGTCCAAACGGTCTGATCTGTTAGAACTTTAAGGGTGACAGAGATGGTCTACGTGGACTGATTCGCTTTGTGTCTTGAGTGGGTTGTCTTGTAAGTGCCTGACATACATAATCAAAGCTCGCCTGTTTCAGATTTTAAAGTATTCCCAACAAACACTGCTGCTCAGTTATTGTTTTTATGGACAGAGGAATCACACCGTACGATCTGGTGGGTGACTGTATTAAGGATGATACATTACTAACTTTGAAGCACTTTTATCCACGTCTGAATTTGAATGAGGCCGAAGTGTTTACGTAAGATGTATACTCGAGTAAGGTTTCGTTAGTTGGCGTCAGTCACATAGAGGGGACGGTAACGGAATAGATAGAAGAAGGGTTACGTATAGGTAACATAGCAGAGTTGGTATGGTCAACAATTACTACTCGCTTCTGTCTGTGTTTCGTCTGTGTAAACTTCTTAAATGATGTATAGAAACAAACAAATTTTACTCACTCGACAGTTCTTTTGCCAGGCGTGTGAGGTCGCCATGCCCAGTCCACTTGGGCCTCTGGTGCTCTACATACTTATGGAACAGATTGTGGAAAACGTAGGGTAACAGCATCACAAAATCTCCTAAGTTGAACGTTTGTGTACAGAAGATAGCCGAGTGATCTGTTCCTAGTTTGCGAAACAAACAGTCTGTTTAAATCGATGTGCACACATTCCAACAACTTGCGCCCTAATATTGAGTTTAACATAAAAGAGGAGAACCAGTTACCCTTCTTGGATGTCCGGCCTACCATAGATAAAGAAGTTTTGAGTCGCAAAGGTAACCATGGAAAAAACGCATGAACTGGTTCACTATCGCAATGCAGTAGTTTTATGCCAGCTATGTTTGAACGTGTGTTGATCTGAACCGTGTGTCACAGAGCCTTCAATATGTGTTTGAACTAACGTATGTTCCTTTTTCAGACTTTGAGCAAAAGCGGTTTGACTTTTCATGTATCGCTATATAGTCATCGTAAAAATACTCTGTTTTTGTCCATGACCACATGGTAGTAAAATTAGCACTAACATAATGAATATATGTGCAAAGTCCGAGCAATACTTATGACCGAATTTTAATTTGTGGTCTCTTTTTTGTCAAATTCTTGACTTATAAAGTTTCCTACCATTTTCGTACCACTCGATCTTAGTTTCGTCACGTGAATCCAACAGGAAATGTTGGCTCAATTAGCGTTCACACTCATCTGTCTATCACCAGTCCGCATCCCTACAACCTATTTTTATTAACACGTTTGTTTATGTTTTTCAATGAGAAGAGAGAAAATCTTAATATTCAGAGGCGTTACAGACACCCTTGGAACCGAGCAAGGAGCATTAACTAGACCAAAACTATTATTTTACCTGTGTGCAACCATTTATTTTTATAATCGATTATCGTTTCGTATATACAACTGAAGCGAACAAACACTATATTGTTTGAGCATACATGTGATATTAACAGATTGCCAAATTTGTAAATTGCTTTCCATAACTAAAATGCTCAGACCAAAGTCTGTCTAAAAACGCTCATCATCGATCAGTTAGCAAGCTGTCATTCTGCTGCTAACCAACACAAAAGTTCGTCAAGTGAGAGATGAAATGTTTCAGACTCACTCACTCTCACATAGTTTCAGTCAAATTTCGTAGAGGCCTACTCCGGACTATTCGTAACACAATCGCGATCAGCTGTTTTAATAAAAGCCATTGCACTTAATGCTTGTGGTGATTCATTAATCGGTAAAATGTCGAACAACTTCAAAGTATAAAACTATTTTCCACGGTTAGATCAATAATGTTTTTCAGACACAAGAGAGTGTTTGGAACAGTACATATATTAGCAACGTGCCTCCCATTTACCAAATATTGTCATCTAATGACTGCTTCAAACAAATGTCTGTTTATTATATCCAGTGCTCGCTGACACTCTCAACGGTAAAGTTGTACAGATCATGTGTCAGGGTAAAAGGTTTTCATGTTCCAGCTAATTTTAAGTAATCGGTTTTAGTTTCTATCGCAATGTTCGGTGGAATGATGAATACGATCAGTCTACATGCGTATGCATCGGCCTGCTGGGCTCAAAGTTAAACTCTGCGTTGTTGATTGGAGGGACAGACAGCCTTTCATCAAAAAGATACACCTTACAACGTATGAATTTTCATCTGATTTCATCCCATCTATCCGAATCACCAAGCTGAAAGCCAGACAAACAACTGGTGACTTGAAATTCGGTAGCATTTCCAAATTTGTTTAATAGTTTGTTGTCTCACTATCTGTCCTCCTTGCTATCTGCAATTGAACTTACACAACATGTAGATTTTGGCTTCAAACTCACCGAATGCACTGACTATTCAACGGAACACGTAAAAAACCGTTCGATTCATTGAGAAAGACAGCGACAGATGAGTGCTTTCACGATAAAATATCTGCACGCAATCTATTGTAGACGTACACTCATCCAGGGGGACTTAACTTTGCTATTTGCGTGAACACTTGCGGTTGACTTACATAGCTTGCTTGGTTGCCTAGGCGTAATGAGGTAGTCTGAAACAACGGAATTCTTCTTTTGTGAATGATTGCAATTAAATTCTACGTCACCCGTTAACTGAAGTGGAACCTATTGCGCAGTCAGCTTGGGTCATACAACTGTCATTTAATCTTACTGATCGTTGAAATTTCACACTCTCAGTTTGTGTTCCTTCCGGATTTACGGTGATAACAGTTAGTTCTGTAATTTTTTCAAAGTTTGTAGTGGTCGAATGGATACAAACTGTGAATGACTCACTAATCCACTTAATATATTCCATTCATTATTGCACGTATCCCAGACGGAGATGAATCAACGGTTCACAACAGTAGCACACTACTTTCGAGAGCAACGTTTTATTTGATTCGATCTGGAACAGATGTAAACAGTGGCGTCCAGAAGGAATAATCAAACGGAAGCCAGGTGAATAGTCTTCGAATCTTACCCGTTCTAACGTCAATGTGGTTGTACTGTGAGCCAAGGTTTACTTATTGCAGACATGCAGCCAATATCAGAATCGGAATCCTAATAAACCTATTAATTGTCACAATGAAACGTTAATGACATGATGTATAACCTCGATGTGCGGGATAATAGCGTGATCTCAGCAGAAGCTGAAGTTAACAAAAGGGCGGACGGAAGCAATCCAACCAGATGTCGAACAATAGTCCTCGAAAAAGTCAAGAATTGACAAATAGACCTTATAACTCTGAATAACTTAATTTCGTCGATGTATTATCTGAATTGTTTGCAAGACATCGTCATCAAAAATATCCTCACACTTCACTATACAAATGTAACGTAGATTTTACTGCAGTATTAGCCGGCGAATGTGTTGTTACTTCATTCGGTGATGCATTCTAGTGAACTACACCAAACGTCGCTGAACTTTGTATGGTGCAAGCCAGCGATTGTTTGCTTTAACTGTGTAGGTTGATGCTAGCAGATACGTTGGGATACTCGCTGTGCTATGTAGCCGATATAGTCTAGCCCACGGGGACGAGCGACAAACTGAACCTTAAACGAGACTACGGGGAAAATGAATATATCTTTCACGTGGGAAGGCAAAACTGATGTAGACGTAAACTAAACATATAGTTTGGCTGCAAAATATGTTCCTAATCGCTACACTAAGCGCCTTGGTTATGCTTCAGGTGGGACGATTACTGCTGAAGGATAAGTAAACATAAACAGACCACTGTCTGTAGTTTGTAGTTGATCGAAATTTATCAACATACTCTTCCGAAAATTCTGTTCCGCAAAGCCACTTTTAATGAATACATATACTGAAAACTGTTCCTATTCTTCTACGGCATCACTCAAGCGTCTGTTCTCGATGCCGTCCATCAGCTATCGGACTGCCTTCCCCTAGTTTCCTTGTGACACATAACTAATGAAGTTTTGCTTATTCGTAGGTCCAAATTGCCTTGTCATACATTTTCCGACCTATCGTGTCATCCTCTTGACGAGATGTTCACACGTCTAAAAACGCTATACCAGTGTATGATTCGTGTTCTAGAGTTGAATGATTATTTTCGAGTGCAGAATTGAAATGCGACAGTATCTGACTGAGGTTTTTCTGTTCGTCCCATCTAGAGATTATATTGTCCTCATAACATTCATAAAGAATAATCGATTTTATTTTGCCATCTAATAAACTACATTTTAGCTTTGTCACGAAGATATCGGCCGAACATCGGCCTAACGATAACACCATTAGTAATCCATCCTTTCGACGTCATAACTTGAATTCAAGCAAACAGACACTTGTCAGTGAGATCTCTCGCCGTGGTCATATTTTACGTAGGATATCATTTTGTCGCAATGAATGTGTTATATATGACACGGTTGTGAAACATGAAATACACGCTTATTTTGCCAAGCAAATTTGTCCACAAACAAATTGGGAATACCTATTTTAGGGAGTAAACGCAAAATGAATGCCAAGTTCAGCGGGCAACTGGTAGGAACGAACATGACCATCGGGTCTCAAGAAAACTGTACACAACTTGCAAAATGTCTGAAAAATATGTACTGCGACATCCTTAAACGAAGCTGTATTATAGTTATAGGAAACTGTATGCAGAGTCTACATCTAGAAACGAATGAACCGTAGATGTACAGAATGTACGATTTAGCGAAAAACGGATGGCACCCGACGAGACATCGAAACCGTTACCGTCCAGTGGAGCAAATAATCTTAACAATAAAACTGATGAAATTCTGGCTGACAATCTGGAATAGGATGTAGGTTAACATCACAATCCGGTCAAATTTAACGTTGAATTTCTGGGCGGTTCGTGCATAATTTTTTTTCCTTTTAACACCATACAAAGTTGTTCTCAAGTTATTCTCGTTAAAACCAAGGAAGCTAGATTTGGAAGTCCAGCTTGAAATCATCCATCAGTTCAGTGATCAGCAATTACCATCAGCGATTACTATGGGATTGTCCAATCATGTTTCACGGTGTGCAACCCGACAGTCAGTAACTACAGGTATCAGAAAACAACAGTGTAGCGAACAAGCTCGTTTTCGGTTATTCATCATCATGCTAATTACATAACAATTTATATGAAACAGAGTTGTCAGAGGGAAACGGACAAAAATAAGTAGCTAGTTTGAGTGAGGTCAGAGACGTCATCGGCTCACACGGAAACAGCGGTTTGGTACGATTACGTCATCATTATGACGGTTTGATCAGTCATGGTGTGGGTGGTTGGCCATGGCAACTTCAACGCCTGAACAAAGCGCTTTTGTGCACACAAAGGTGGATTTCTTAATCGAATTCCAATCGCTTCGGCATCTGACAGCTTTTGAGTGACTGGTATTGACTCGGTAAGTCGGACGGAAACAGCAGTCCAGATTGACAGCATGATGTGTATCAACAAGGTGTGAAACAATCGCACTCGTAATTGTCTTGGTGACTCCGCTGCTGATCCAGGCTGGATGGTGCTCATGGATACGTTCAGATAAACGCCTAGTCGTGCGACCCACGTAACTAGTTCCACAGGAACAAGCAGATGAGTATACACAAAAAGAAGCCGCAGAAACAGGCGTTTATCTGAACGTATCCGGTTATTCCAATAATAACCGAAAATGAGCTTGCTCGCTACATTGTTGTTTTCTGATGACTACCCTGGGAATTTTCAACCAACTATAGATAACTTGACAAGGAAGCTGGAATTTTTGTCCTGGAAAACACATGATTACTTGACTACAACGAATATCGTATTGGAAGATAAAACTGAATATTTTATTATGAAGGATAAAAGGGGTGAAGGGAATGTTAACGAAAAGTCATTAGCAAAAACAATGCAATTTGTGATGGATAGTGAGCATTCAACATCCTAGTTTTTACGGGTTACCCAAGTTCTGTAAAAACAATAAACCACTACGACCGATTTCAGATATGCGCGTTTCTCCGAATGAACTACTGATATATATATATATATATATAGCGAGCACACGACGAGCCGCTTGTTGTTCAGGCGTGTGATGAATGCTGGACACTACTGTCAAAGCGACGGGTCTTGATTGAACTGTTCATACAGTCTGAAATGATTAAATAGTAGGTCGGTTAAATTGTGATCTACAGTAATTCGTTTTTCAAACATCTGATAAAAACACGCTAAGGTTACTTAAGATAGTGCGGTATTTGACTTTCGTGATTTTCAATCGTTAGTCCACATCCAACGAATGACCACCAATTTTAACAAACCGTATGCGAAAAATATCTGTGCATTCGGCCAAGTGGATTTTCCAGTAAAATTCTGTGCTCCATAATTTTCGGACGAAACTTAGACCAGGGATCAACTGAACGCTTATCACGACATAAATTACCGAATAGAATAAACTCCTGTGATGATTGAGGAGCAACTAGTGTTGTACACCAGTGAGATTATCCGTGATAGGCTGTGTCAATTTAGTAGACAGTGTCAATCATGTTGAACACCGCATGATCAATCGAAGCGCTGAAGTACAACACACAACAGACAATTCCACTAACGCATAGGTAACTTCAGTAACAATTCCAACTATTTATGTTCTAGGTGTTTTCCTATCCCAACATAAGTTCATTCATCTATTCGAACGTCATGGTAAACATGAACGATGGCCCGAGTATGTTGGTCGCACTAAACCATCCACATAGGTTGAGTCAATATCCACAGTTTCGGACAACTGTTTTGGCATATCCGGTTTTCTGTTTGCGGGAAGAGAAACCAACAGGTTCAAGTGAAACCAACCCCTTCCCTCATAAACAAATGAGGTCGTTAAACATGCGACAGTCTCACAATTAAACCTTCATTCATTGTTTGATGCAGCCGCTTGGAGTTCAAAGGACATAGCAGCTTCATGTAGCCTCAGGATTTGGTTACAACTTCCGCCCATGTTACCAACATAACTGTGGATTGCTGGTTCATTCAATCTGTTTCATAATTACAAAACGATCGATACTCATTGCTGTGAAAAAGTCGCTATAAGTACCTTAAAGATGACTGGTTTCTAAATTGTTACCTTTCAATAGAAATTGACTTATTAGACAAAGAAACATACCGTCTTATCTGTAAATTACTAGTTCGAAATTATAGCGCAAAACAAATGCTCTCTTAACCACCGAACAACCACCTGTACAAAATGAATAGATATTTTTAGGTTGAC
Source organism: Paragonimus heterotremus (assembly GCA_013368495.1). Classification (NCBI taxonomy): domain Eukaryota; kingdom Metazoa; phylum Platyhelminthes; class Trematoda; order Plagiorchiida; family Troglotrematidae; genus Paragonimus; species Paragonimus heterotremus. The sequence goes on from LUCH01000147.1 coordinate 75,584, forward strand.
CACTTCATGCTACTGATCTCTCCAGGTCGTGTGATTCACGAAAAGGTGTATTTATTGTTTGTTATTGGCCTTCATTAAAGAAAGTATTAGTTGAAACATGAAGTGAATTAAACTTTCAGTTAGTATGTACAACCCTGTTATGTGTGCACTTTAACAAATAGAATGCCAACTCCTCAGTTATGCTGCACAAACCATCTGCTCTTCGCTATTACATTAAAGTAATACGGCTCTTTCCATCCCAAAATATTAATTCATCTGCCACCGACAGGTTTCTCCGTAGGGCATTTCACGTGCTGTGTGACAATTTTTGGTTTACGATAAATAGTGTTAATAACTATTGCACCCAAGGATTAAAACTCACCTTTCATCATATCGGTCGATTTTACTTCTCGAGATGTCCGTAAGTAGCAAAAGACGACCGAAACGCAGTGACTTCTACGACAGAAGACTTGTGTCACTCATCAAGGTATCGTTAATCCATTGGCCGATGAAAAGCACTAAGTAAATTTTACCGCAAATCAAATTTTAAATTGCGTCGCACACGTGGATGGGTTATGAACAGAAACCATATGTCAGCTGAAGTTATGACTATGAGGCACATTTTCTATCATTCGCAACACCTCATGGTTTGTCGCAGAAATTTGTGATAAGAATCTTGTTCGCACTAAATAATAACGTTACATTCTGTTTTCTGGCACACTAAACTGGTTTGCTTCACGAGAATTTTTCGAAACTTCAGTCAATATGTGGGTGGTCCCACGATTATCACACTGATTGAATTCACGTAACTGTGCAACTAAGAGGTGGAAAATGCTGAACTTCACAGGGTGGGTTCACTTGTATTGTTTCATGTTATACTGTGCTGATTGAGTCCAATCTGAGTTTTATAAGACGGACTGAAATAATCTTCGATTGGACGCAACCCAATGGAGCACTTACAAACACCTGCATGCAGCAGACAAAAAAGATCATCACAAGTTTGCTAGGCCTAACTTGGCTCGTTATATATATAAATGATAAGTATTGCATACATATAAATATGTTTACATAACTTACAAGCATATAGATTCATTGTATTGAGAAAAATTGCCAACAATTTTGAATGTATAATTGCACTAACTGGGTTTGCAAGAGCAAGCAGATCGAAATCCATTGAGTCGGGTCGAGAATGGTTCTTGCTGTCATATGACGTGTGATGCAGTACATATACAACAAACGTTTTGTCATTAGTTGATGTAGAACCAGTTGTATGTGTCGCATGGACAGATTATAAACAGTGTGTCAATGCGACAAAAAACGCGGGTGATTTGAACTGAGTTACCACTGTGTGCATTCATCACAAGTTAGTTTACTTCGGCTGCTTGTTGGATGGTCAGTCAGCAGCTCGCCAGGTAATGGATGGACGGTCATTTTCAAAGCAATGCTATGACATCTCACTCTATCGAAATCTCCACTCCTTGGACAAGGTGAGACACATACTGGCGTATGTTGTTAACAGCTGTGTGGATTCGAATTCTTTCCAAAATTACCGCAGTTAACACGACGCGTAAAAAACGCCATCTTTTATTTCCACTTGTTTGAATGTTATTCCTTATGCCTGCTTTTGTTCTATCAAAGTTTCACTGTACAGTCCACTGCCACTCATGTTTGTTATAGCTAGCAGTCAGTCGTACAACTGTGCATTACAAATCTACTATTCGATAATTGGTATGGTGTAGGGTCTTGATACAACGCGTTGAAAAACATCTCACTTATTACAAAATGTTACTTCCAAGTCAAGTTACGTCACAACCGATAACGAACTTTTCTTCAATTTATCCGTTTTGTTTTCAAAAAACAACCATCAATCATTTGTCTTGAACTACTGCCTTCCCCTCCTTCTATCCCACATTAGTGAAGCATTATCTTCTCTCGGATCATTAAACCAAGTATGAAAACTGTGGGCTTAAATTGATACTCACATATCGGTGGACTCAGTCAAGCGATCAGATCAATTTGGCATTCTCAACCGGTTTGACAGATCGAAAGAGGAAGGGGATCTGCAAGAATGTAGAGAAAATAGTCCCCACCCCTCCCGCCAAAAAAATATCACTTCCTTTATGTCATTGTAGGTTTACTGTTTCCTTATCTCGGACAATAAATTTTAATAATATAATGCAAAGTCCGGGAAAGAAGCATCAATGAACAATTGTTTCACATTCTTTCTCTTGTAATCAATATAAATGCCCAATAATTGACTTAAGATCTACCTTTCAACTGTACTTAACTAGAACATTCTTGGTCTGTATCAGTGGTCACAAAATCTTAACCAACTGTGAGCACACTTGTAAAAGATTGAGAGACTAATAGTGAGGTTTGTTTTCAAACTCTCATGCACAATGTTAAGTTTCGAAGTTGGGACAAATATTATTGTGAATTTGTGTTGGTTCCATGGGTCGAACAATTCACCGTCTGATCACTACAGGGGAACTGGCCTGGACTCTGCTGATTACACATACATCTTCTTTTGAATCGGCTCGATGTTTCTTATCTGCGCTATATATAGCAAGTGCACTTTTAACGAATTTGTTCAAATGAGCTTTGGACGATGTTTTTCAGCGCAGTTGAATGAACGTCTTGTAGTTCGGCTTACGAAAATTGGCATCAAAATAACAAGAGATTGACTACACAGACGTAATTAAGTTCATAGCTAGCAGTTTTATGTGCGATGTCAGCCGGGGGGAAAATAAGCAACATGATGTCGCCTTGGTGATAATGTAATTGAACGTACTGTAATGCCATTGTGCGATTCTCTGTACTGCTCTGTTTCTGCAGAAAGCTATTCAAATAACGTTTTGAGAATTAATTGTAGTTACCGAATTTCATGAGTTGATAATAAACACACCACGGAATAAACTGGGATCTACCTTTACGCACTAGCCATGTGCCTTGTAAAGTTTGTCCGCACACCCAATATGAACTATTCCATAACAGAAGTATTGAACAGGAGTTCGATCCCGTCCATCCAGTGCAAGTCCATCGAACATGTTAACACCACTGATCTGTGTTTGTGTAGCGTGTGGTAAACAATGTGGTATTGTGTTCGAGCAATGCGTATTTTTAAATGCTTCCATTTAAGAAACATAATCGGTTTTCTAGTTTCGTTTTCGTAATAAATTTGACTGAGTACTACTCTAACACCTTAGTCAAGTTCACATTGAAATAAAATGAAAATAACTTTTGTGCAATGTTAAAAAAAGCATTTTTTTCAACGGCATCACAACCGCTTATGTATCAAGTTGTTTTGAGTAAAGGAGGACTCATTAAATTTGTCGAAGGATCAGTGGAACTATGGCTGCTAAGTTTTAATTTCATCAACAGCTTGTTAAGAGGGTCTAGGAGTTGCTTGCATAAACCTCCGGGCATGTTGGATGCACCACTCTTTAGACACGACTAGATCTTCATTCTCAAAGCATTCTCTACACAAAATGTGCAATACAGTGATTAGCTACAGTCGCATTTGATCAAAGCTACCATACAAACATTATGGCAAGAAAATCCTCCAAACGATCAGTGCACTTGACTCGAGGTTAGGAAATAATCATTGATCATGTTCATAAATGGGCACCATAAGATTTTAAGGGACGTTTTGATAAAAGAAATAACGCAAAAATAAAAATTGACAGCATTTGAATGATAGAAGGTGTGTGTGGATGACGAGGTCTACCAATTCAACTTGGACACTTGAAAAGGTACAAAATTACACACACTGGGCTCACATGCGAAACGATGGAATGTTAGCAGGATACCCATTGTTCACCGTTGGTTTTGTCAACCGTCCAAGGTCCTCGCGAGAGTTACATGTGAGCGCACGAAGCTAGCTTGTTAAGATCGCGTTCTTGACAAGCACTGGGTTTAGAAAACCTTGGTATTGTCTCACCCTTGTTGTAGTTGTATAAGAAGGTGCATTAAACTGAAACATCCAGTTAACTTGTGGCAACCTACTTGCGGTTAAAATCGATGGTTCTTGAAACGTATGCATTGCTATCACCATAAGTTTACAAATGTCAGCTAGAATTGACCGAGTTTTGAATACCTTACAAACCTGACTACCTGGCAACAGCTTACCATGACAGTATAATGTTCTTCGGTGAAAATAGGATAAAATTATATACATCTGTCGAAACCTAAAATAATAACATGTTCTCCTAAAACCTCCTTGCTGAAAGTATACGCATATTCCGAGTGATTTTTTCAAGAGAAAGCGTTCGAATGTCACAGTTAATAACGGTTGATATGAGAACAAATTATGCCAAGGTCAGCTGGTGGGGTACTTTGGTCACCACAAAAATGTGCATTACAGATTAGCTCTAACGAGAGTGTACACGAAGACAACGGTAAAACAAAGTTTCTGTTAATCTTGGGCGATGTTCACTTCATGTTCAACCAAAACATCAAGCTACGTAGCATTAATCTAAATAGCGTTCAACGAAATTCATTGTTTGTATTCACCATGCACACAAGTCATACTCATGATGTCGTCGTTTGGTCCTACTACATATAGTGACAATCTAACAGGCCAAACACACTTGTGACCGAGACCTTGAATTTGATCATTCGGTTCAAATTAATGTAAAGGTAACTGCGACGTCGTCCACAGGGTTGCATCAAGAAAGCGTATAGGCATTTCAATTCCCGGACTTGGGAACGGTACCCATTAATTACAAGCGATATCCGACGTACAACTTTACAATGCATGAATATTTCGGTTAGGACAATGACAATTTGTCGTACGTATTTTTCGTATAAAAGTATCATTCCACCAGTCAAATGAGACTCATCCGCGGTTTCCTGTTTTTACAAAAACTGTCAGATTATCAAGGTGTGAAAATGTGTGTGTCGCTGCCCTAAAAATGTGATGACATTAAGGAAAATGAATAAAAGTGATTTAGTGAACATATTGTGAAATTGTTGTTCCTTTAAATCTGTGACAGCTTGTGACATCACCTCGCAAGCTGTTATTGAGACAGCCGTAAACACAATTCACAAAACGGCTAGAAGTCTGGAAGATCGTTTAATCGAAAACAGACGAAATGTGCATCGCCGTTTCTGACTTCACAAGCTACCGAGAATTGCATACTTACATTCAAAGTAGTTCATTCTAACCTGTGTAGTCTGGATGGATTTCTTCGGGAAAAGTTTCATTCCGCGAGGTGAGGTTTTTCATCATGATTGAAAAGAAGAGCGGTAAACCCGAAAATGTTTCTGCGAATATTGGTCACATAGAAATTTAGCAGAAGCGTTTCATCATTTGATTTTTTTCTAAATTGTTCTAAGAAATGGCCGAAACTGTTTAAGGGATATAATTTCTGTTTCTCCCGGGATGTGCCTGCGTTAAAAAAACACTTTCGCAGGAGATGTGTGCTTTGATTGTCGGAAATTACCTATTCTGAACATTACTTATAGTGTTGTATGACAGGCAGCCTCGTTATGTGTGATATGGTGCGATCATCGGAATAGCGTGTACTCACTCTGGGAGAAGTGCCACCAGGGCGAATGACAACGTACTGTTAAACAATGTGCGGGAATGCTCGTCAGTCGTGCAAACTTGTGTACGTGTTCGTAGTCCTACGTTTGACCTAACCTGTATGGCAGTTCGTGCAATAAAAACTTACAGGCCAAGCGATTTTGCGGTCACAACGTTAAGTGTGGTGAACACAAATATTTGGTTTTGTCCTTCTGTACATTCTTGAAAGTCCTTACCAAAACTTCAGCGTTGAAACACCCATTTTTCCTAATATTTCCTCAGTTGACTTTTGCTACTTATCAGCATATCGATATCTTCAAACCCTCAAGGGATCTGCAAACACACGTTAGACATTGTATCTCACATATGCATATATGGCATAATTTCATTATTTCCTATAATGAAATCTAATCAGAACGGGTTAATAATTGATCACATCCTATATGAATATACGGAGCATTCAATTATATATGTTTACACACTGACTTGAGAACATCCTTCATGCACATTCGGTGATGAAGTGTAAAGCAACGTTCAAAAGGATCAATTTAGAACCTACACAGATTTGCTGTAACAACACCTCTTGTACACTCTATGTAGGTTTTCTTAGTTGCAGAAAAATTAACTGAGCCAATTTGTTGTGCTATAATGTAAATAGTATGCGACACACGTCAGTGTGCAATTAGGCGAAGATTAACAGTTAGGTAATTTGTGTACACAGAAAATAAATAAGTACTGAACAGTAAGCAATCATATTGTTTTTTCGCAATGTAGTGTTATTGACAACTAGAACTGAAATATTTTTCTGAAGGAAAACCAATAAGATTCCCCCAAAATGACGATCACTTCCGATGAATTTAAACAATCAGTGCAAATACGTAGCACATAGAGGTGCAGTGGCTTTTATGTGCACTTTGTTTTGTTTTTGTAGATCTTAAAACAAACTAGGTTTGACGAAAACTAGTCTGTTCGTAAAACAAATAAAAATCCCAAACTGTTTGTCGAGTACACGGAATAGGGAGTAAAGAGTTGTGAACGGGGTGTTACGTGAACTGCATCCGAAAAACATTCGAAGACTTTTCAATAGTTGTCGAACAGACCTGTTTCGAAAAGAATTTTATTCGTACAAGTTTGATAAGTCCAATGGTTTCGGGGATCTGCCCGCGTGAACATTTAAGGATGTGGGTATGTTATGGGCAATCCGGAATAATCAGCTCTCCTCTCGTCGGGCTGCAATTACCTTGTTGGCTTAGATCTTTGGGGAAACGTTTGAAAGCCGGATGGTCGGATAGAAGAAAACTTAACGCAGTTTTCTTCCTGCGCGTTACATCTCGAATCTACTCTTATGAAGAGGTGTTCTTCGCATAGAGGTACATCGATCGACTTAGGAATCACGTATCAATCGTAACTAATCTATTTGACTGACAGAGGAATCACGCGAATTGTGGACTATTGTCTAATTAAACACTTGGGACAATCCAGGTGGGAGAACGCAATGAACCACCCATACTCCATATCTAGGTCACAGCACCTGTTCAGCGTCACCAGTGAATTTTATCCAGTGAAAAAACATCTGGTGGTTGCCAACTCGACTGTATGTCTAATTTCGTGCAACACGCCTCTGGATTTTCATCCACAATTTAAGCTGAAGTGCAGCAATCAGGTTTCTGGAATTTTGGCTTCAACCTAACCAAATTTACTGACACGTTCACCGGGCATTCAAAAAACCGTTTGGTTGATTCGGAACAAGAACGACACCTGGGTATTGCAACCTTTTGTAGGTTCACAACTGTTTATAAAGGAAGCTGATTTTGAATTTGTGCCCTTCCGATGTTAGTTACTTTCCAAGGCATAGTGCAGCGATTGGTCATTTGCCTGACGAAAGCTGGTTAGACCACAATTAATAGACTTGCTGGAGGGGCGATTGTTTGCAGTTAAGTCGACTGCTTTGTTACAACAGATCATACACGTTTTGGTTTCTTTTATTTCATATATCATGAGATTCCACGCCTTTAACTGTTTAACTTCAGAAGGTGTAGCAGTAACGCCTACTGGTTGATCATACAATTCCTCGAAGAATTAAATTAACTGAAAATAACCAAATACATGAATAACGTCCTTACCTGTTGTAAACGATATGTTTAACTTTACCGTATATCACTTCACTTGCAATTACCGTGATAGACTTGGCAGTGATTGATATCTACTTTGCGAACGACGTGAATGTCTCTCTAAATGGAATGGTAAATGTATCCCGAAGACCTATATTCAGACTTGAGTCGATTCGTGAAACCCACCTCATCAGTTGTCGAATGCGCCCATCCACTTGAGTCTTATCTCATGCATAACTCACACTTCCGGTCGTTTTCGAATATTGATGAGCAAATAAAACTTAACAGCATTATGTTTGCGAAACATCCGATGTGAATTTTCAAACCTGATATAATACTGTGGTCACCTGATTGCAGAGTTTGTGATTGGTCAAACAATAGCTCACAGATTCGTGTGAAGTAGACATAAGCAAACAGCACTCGACTCGTTTTCTATTTGCACTGCTCACAACCGACCAAATCCAAGATTGGTACGATTATAAATGTTTTTGTGTCGCACATTTTAGAACGTACACTCCTGTGACTCTCGTACGCTTTAGTTCCATCTCATTACCCGATTGCCAACCAAATAGGGTCACCACGAACAAGTACTTTACGTCCAAGGAGTCGGAAAGTAGCCAAATTAATATGGTCCATGTAAATGAAAATTGAACAGTATGGTTTTCAACGTTCATTTTAGCTGACAGCCGAGCAACACAAAAGCTTGGGTTTGGCCAAAACCTACAAGCCAGTGGAATAGTACGATACCCTTACACGTTGTCCAGTTGATTAACATGAGTTCTTGGATTGTCTAATATTAACTCGTTCCTGATCCCATACAGCTATCCGTTAACAATTTGTTTCTTTTCCGTAGGAACACATTCTTTATCAGTCCCTACGAGCATATATCAGTCTTTCCCAAACTATAGCGTCCTTGCTTTGAAAACTTGGCATTCTGACAAATATGCCATCTGTTACGAAATATTCTTCACAGTATGTAACCACCCAGCTGATTGACGTTGGTGTTGTGCAATGAGCGGAGGAAAGGCATTAAGATCTGACGATAAGTCCAGTTATCGATACCTCTTATGTGATCCAGAGAGTGCATTCCACTTTTAAAATGCCCCAACTTTCAAAAAAACTAGTCCAGTGAACTGGAGACACATATCAAGAAAATTACATGGACAAACACAGAACTGCTTACTACGCAACAGAATATCTTCTTAATATAACGTACTTTTTTATCCTAAACGGACGCGCGAATGTTGTAAGTGTTTCATATTTCTTTCAAACAATGTCGAAAATGTTACAGTGTAAGGCCCATTGATGTCAATCGTAATAGAATCCGAAACGAACCAGTTTTTTTAACTCCAAATGGTTGTAAATTGTACACAGTGACAATCGTGTTCATTGTTCAGATAGTGTGGATAGTCGGTTATTTGTGAATGTAACAGGTAGTAGTGCTGTGAGTTATTTGGTAGCTACACTATCTTTCAGCGACATCGTTTTTACTCCCATTAATTATTCAACAGTGTCCAATCAGAAATCCACTTTATAATCTACTTCGCAGTTAATTATACATTCTAGGCAAATCGGCTGTTCGTGTAAGGAGTAATTCCAATTATTCTTTACTCGTCTGCTTTTGGCCGACTGAAGGAGTTTTTCATCTGAAAAACTGGTTGCCAGCCATTTTCTTTCCAGACAGTGGCAATACAGAATGTTCATCTAGTGCTATTTCAGCCAAACAAACTAATTGCACCCTGAAAACTTGTAAAAACATTCATCTTTCTGATGGAAACTTTAGATTCTCGCGATTTTATAATAGAATAATCGCTGTTTTGCTATTCTGTGAAATGTTACCAATAGATAACCGTCCCCAAACGTTAATAATGGTGACAGCTGGAGACCTCATCTCATGCATTGTGATAGGTACACGTCATGTACACGGCATATGTTTATGAAACCACAGCGTCCGTTACCTCTTAAGAGAAGAATCATTTAAACCCTATCCAGTTTGTGGTTTGATTTTCAAATATACATAATAACTAAGCAACTTCGTTTTGTTGGTAAAGAAATGCGTCGTTGGACAACCTTTAGTTTTCAAACGTAAATGTAACACACGAGCCAGCCGCTTTTACTAAAATGTTTGTTACACTCGTGGACGACATATGGGCAACTCAGAGGCAACGGAAGACAGCATTTTTCTGAAGCGGCGCCTCCAGTAATGGTTCTGTGAAAGGACATAACAAGAACAGCATGGTCCAGAGGCCCAGTACGCCATGCAAACGATTTAAAAAACGGAAACCAAAATGGTATTAACAACACGGCTCACAATTCAGATGTGATTCGTGCCGCGCTTGCCAGTTTCGATTGCGCCTCATAAGTTACACGCTTTGAGCTCCATTACAGCACAATCAACACGTTTGTAAATCTGTCATGGTACCGAGCAGAGTATCATGCATTGAAACACTCACCACTACAGCCGCAACATTCGAAATCTGTGAATATGCTCGAACTGACCTTCAGATGGTATCGCTGATTGGTGCAATTTTTTGCTTCTGGTCCTATCTGTTCATTAGTAGATTTCAGCTAACCTATGGAACTCACCAATGACGTCATTCTTGACATACGTATTGGAAATAATTGAAGCAGTTTGTAAATCGCAGGCTGACAGTTGCATTTCAAAGAATTTCGTAAATGCGACTGAGGCGATTTTAATGTATACTGCTGAGGAAAATGAAATATATCCGGGATGCGCAGAGTTGGTTCATCGGAACACAGTTCTAAACTATTATCAAGTCGAACGGTAGACTGTTTCAGAACAGCCAAGAGATTTTCCCTGCTAGATAAAGTGACCAGTTTCTAGTAAGTGGGTCGAGGATAAACGTTTTTACAGCATCAAACCAATCTATAGACGTAACAGAGTAGTGTAAAACTGTTAGCTGTTACCGTTGATGAGCTTTGCTCGTTTTACAGGTCTTGCTTTAAACCGGTATGTTGAACAACCTTCAAGTTATCCTTTATTTGCCTCGCTTAACTGACAGGATGTTTTTGGTAGCTTTGCGTATATGCTGACTACAAGTTCGGGAAGAATATTGCGATCGGCTTCAAATATTGCCGTAAAACTACCAAAACGGCTTTTCAGTTTTTTGTTGTTGATCAACTAATCATTTTCCTATGTTGTTGCTTTGTTATCACTAGTTCTGCAGTTCTTCATACTCGCACAAAATTGGTTTAAGGGCATTGGTTGAACGTGTGGAAATTCGAACTGTTGAACCTAAATGAAGTTAATAGCTTGGCCACTTGTACATACTTCACCAATACTTTAAAATAACGGAGACGATTGTTTCCTGGAAAGACGCCTTAAATCAAATATTTAGAATATTACTTGTTAGCTCGGTAGGTAACTTCGTCGATGAAAGTCTAGAACGCTTAGTACACACAACGCGTGTACCGAATCAACAATGGCATAGACCAGAAGCAGGTTGTTAATGTTTGGACACTTATCAATTCCATCCTTTCTAGTTTCTAATTTTCTAAATCGTTGCCTGAAGTGAGTAAGCAAGCCACTTAAATATGCGCACCACTTCGGTGTGATATCTGTCCATCCCGATCACAACAGTAGTCGCGTTGGATCAAACGGACATGTCGTTACCTCAGTGTGTACGGAGTGGATTGATTGTTGTAAAACTCGGTATAGTGCATATATTGTAATCGACTACGTTTACCCGTTTCCGTCGATCATCGTAACCAAACTGTGAACCAGTACAACTTTGAACGTACTGGTTACCTTTGACGTGAGCAGTTACCGCAGATTCCATGCAAAACTTCGCTATCGCCGGAGAGCATAACTTTGTCTGTTGCAACTGTAACCAATGCCCTTACTGTTTATATTACCGTTCCGCAGCATTTGGTCAATTTAAACGACTTACACGAATATGAACAACAAACATTGGGTCTATTCCTTCCATAGTAAAACGATTGGTTGGAATCAAAGTTGAACATATTGGTTTGGCTGATGCTGCAGACGAGTTAACCATCATAAGACAGTCATCTCAGGTAAACAACGACAGATTCATAATGTGACTGATGTGAAATTAGACAGGAGTTCATGAAGGCGGACAATAAACTGATTGATTGAAGCTATTAATAAGAATACGAACCTCCGATTTCAAACGGTGCCAGATATTACAGTTATGTCACTAATATTGGGTATAGCTTCTTGCGATATATCGAACGAGATGGTCAGTTAACGATTCACTCTAGTCATCAATCACTGCGGAAAACGGATTTTATGGTCTGACCGACAGTGAATCCCATCACAGCGACCTGAGGGGTGACATAATATCTTATTACTGGTAGTCATCTCAGACATTGCAATATACGTTGACACACGTTTGTTGTTACGTCGTATTCACCGATAGGTAATTCGGGTTTTGAGTGTAAGGGTTACCGATTCCTGAACAGTATTCTTCAAATCAAATAGAATAACGGTGAACAATCATTATTTTTGCGTATATGAACAAACACACAAGTTAACTTGAAGACTAGATTATGTTTGGCACATGAGATTCACTTCGCAACACAGCACAACTGGGCGAACCGCCTCGTACCTCTTCCGGAACAGCCTGGGTATGACACAAAATAAACAGACTAAGCCAGAACAGCTATCTTGGAACGCGTGACTCATACCACATATAGTAACGATGGGAATATGTGCCCATAATTCAACTCGCATTGATTGTTTGTCAATAACCTGGACAGCGTTGATTTCCTTGTTTTTTCGTACACGTTCAAATCTCTATAACATACTTCGCAATATCTGCAAACAGAATCAACAGTCTGGTACCCTAAGCTATTTCACAGAAAGTGTTGTTATTAAAACTGCATGGTGTCTCTCTTTCACATCTAACCAACGTTGATACTCACAGTTTCCAGGTAAAGACAATGGACTTTGCATCAGTATGTACTTCAGCATTTACTGAGTACAACCTTGACATAATAGTGAGAGATATATGATCTTCTAGGCTTAAAAATAATATACACCAACCCCGTTTATCATAAAGATGCACGCCTGTACACCGTTTCAACGTATTGCTGCCAAGAGAATGCAGAGGAATTAGACTTTCATTCCGATAAATCAGGTGCTCTTAAGCTCTACCACAAAACCATAATCATTATCAAACATACCCATTTGATAGCCACGAATATTAAAATTCTAGTCCAGATCTTGGCCAATCTAAAACATATAGCTCACTGGAATACAGCAAATAATTTGTAATTTAAGACGTAGATTGAACATCACCCACAATTGACCGCAGCTGTCGCATTCCCATAGACTTTCCAGTCGGCCCATTTCGAAAAGAAGCACTAGACTCGAGTTTCGCTCTCATTAGAGCTCGTCAGTAGTGCATATCATCGCCACTGCCGGGACTTGAACGACGGACATTCAGTTCATGAGGCAACCGTGTTTACCACTGCGCCATTGACCTCATATTAGGTCTATGGGAATGCGACAGCTGCGATCAATTGTGGGTGATGTTCAATCTACATGAAAATCCAAATCCCCTACTACTCATCATTAATCGAATACCGCTCAACAAGTCAATGATTTCTGTGATTTCAACTTGGAGATAAGTCCTAGTCGAGGGGTCATCGATTGGAGTTAACAGACAGTAACTGTGTCTTCTCTCGAGGCGATCGGGCAACCTGATCATTATTCACAAGCGAAAGTGGTTGAGTGTTCACATATGATAATTCGGTCGTGCCTAACGTGAGGTCAATGGCGCAGTGGTAAACACGGTTGCCTCTTGAACTGAATGTCCGAGGTTCAAGTCCCAACAGTGGCGATGATATGCACTACTGACGAGCTCTAATGAGAGCGAAACTCGAGTCTAGTGCTTCTTTTCGAAATGGGCCGACTGGAAAGTCTATGGGAATGCGACAGCTGCGATCAATTGTGGGTGATGTTCAATCTACATTAATTTAAGACGTGTCTATGAAAAGCGTCAATGTGCTTCCCCATGATTATTCCACAAATGTCGGTCTGCCTACGTTTTAGAATTGCACAGCCTACTCCAATAGCACATACACTGATCATGGTTATTCACACTCATTATGCTGGACACGACGCGAAGTACACCGATATTTTGTTCACTAAGAGAAAATTTTCAGTCGCATTTTTCTATCGTTGCTCAATTTTGAGGCCCGACACCTCAGAACACAACCAGTGATATGCTTCAAACTCTGTAAATGTTCGGTAGCCCCAGTGTATTTGTCCACGTATTCGCCCAAAGTAGTGTTACATTGTTGATGACTCTAATCGGTACATTTCTTCGCACAAAAGAATTATAAGTGCTATACTATCAATGACTGTTTCTGACAAACACCAGTTTAACTGCGCATTCACCTGTCAAGCGAATGGATGTTTTGAACAAGAGCAGCGGCGGACACATCGCATAGAACAGGTTGAGAAACATGTGCTTCAAAGTAATCAATTAAGTTTGTTTCGTTTCAATAAAGACAGAAGGTAAATTAACGGTGAGTCTTATAGTGTGAATGTACGAACGACAAAGGCAAGCACCAGTTAAAACGTCTGCTCGAATTGTAGTGGATAATGAAACGTCTAACGAACCAACCAGAATACGTCTTGTTAGATAGGAAGGTAGAAAGCCAAAAGCGACGAAACTGTGTATTCTCTTTTTTGAATAATGAATATACTCCTCCGCTGATCGACAAGATGATTAACCTAACTAGCATAATTCAGCCTTGAAAAAAATGAACATTTTGGATTAATTATGTTACAAATCATTTAGCTACATACGGATATTAAGGATGTTGTCTTTCGAACTGACGAATAACAGTTCAGTCGTCCGGACTGCCAAGTAGGTTATAGAAGTCGCAGTAAAGATGTTATCCTCTATAAAAAACATTTCTGGTGTCCACTAAAACGTAATATATTTTAATATTTGTCGGTTTATATGATATGTAATACTGTTCAATGAGGACTCAGAAAGCTGAGTTGATATTGTCTGATTGTATTTGTCAGTATTTATCCATCCCGTGTTTGCCTAACTTCAGAGATGGAAGTACTCACCAACGTTTCGTCCACTACTGTCTTTGAATATCTGAACGCTCCTATGTGCATTTTATAAAGTAATTTTACTCTATATGACAACAGCCTTCTTATGAATCTCAAACTACAAAACTTGTTATTTTTTGTAACAGAACTGGAGGACATCTTAGCCTAACTTTTTGAATAAACCACAATGTATTTTATATCAGCTCACGTTTTATCACCGGGTAATTCTGACCACAATTCTGGCAGACTTGCTCATACTGTTCGTAGTACAACTCAGTATAGACAGTTAATTCATTGTTCGACTCACAACTTAAAACAAAGACAATATATTTGTGAAAACTTTGATAGATTTATGGAAGTGTTTTCTGCTTAACTATAAAGTGTTTCCTCGTTACAATACTACAAAGTATTTTCCCGTTGCTTGGCAGGTTGGCTGACCAAACAGACCGTATTCAACTCCAAGCATAAGGACATTCAGGTATAATTATGCCACAAGTCTTGCCCTTAATCAGATGGCAAAGATGACACGATTATGACTTATCCTCACATAGCCAAGTAAGTCTGTCATGTTAAATGTGCCTACACAATCATATAATTTCTAGCAATGCACATTGTAGTTGAACATACCACCAGTCCTATAATCCATACTACTGTTGAAAGTAAACCCTAGAATGTGAGTACATATCACCGTATTCTAACTATCGTGCGTTGTCGATACACCATCTACAGCACTTCAGATATAAAGGTATTTACAGATCTGTTCTTCTGTCAAAATTTTGAACACAGAGACACCTTTCGACACACCTCTTCAAATGATACTACTCCGTGTGCTATCGTCATTCCAACTAAATTGAGCTTGCAAAATATTGTCACTTTCCCGACTCTACACTGGAAGATTACCCTGATGTAAATTTTCTTAATAATATGGAACTTTTGTAATCAGTAGACTATCGCGCTTGAATGACTGTAGTAATGTATTTGTTGGGTTTTCTTTCAGCGTGTACACAGTAAGATTAGTCATCATCCGGTAAGTTGTAGTTCTGGTCATATAAAAAAACTAAAATTTGTTCATGAAAGCTTCGATATAAGTTTTGGACGGTGCCTTCTACGATATAATTCCATGCTGCTTTTATTCGTCCCTGTGATCAACCCAATAGTCATCATAAACTTTGTTTTCGTATCCAGGAGACATGTTTAGTGCATGGTGATTGATTATCACCCACTCACTTAAAGTAAACCCTGTTTTGTGGAAGAACGTGCGTTTATACCAGATTTATGCAGTGGTAAAATCGCTTCCCTCAACAACCTAAATATGAATCACGTCGCCTGATTGCTCTGTACACTCAGACTTTGCATTGTAATGAAGGCTTTCGCAAAACCTGGATCAAAATGAAGCGACCAAATGGTGTTGACCGCTCCAAACAAAAATCTCTTTCCGGTCTTGAGTTAACAGTAACTTCGGAGGTTCACTAAGCTTTTTTTATTTCTTGCACAGGAGAGTCATAGTGACAGTCACCAATTATGCTCAATTAGCATGTTGAAATCTGGGTTCAGCTTCCAGTGGATATAAGCAGAGACTGACTGTCACAGAGAAAATGGCTAACTGTTAGAAAATTGTCAGCACTAGCATGGTACCAAACAAAGTTACGTCCGATTACATGCAAGTAGGTGGCCTCAAAATCCGCTGAGGCGATATATTTTGGAAAACTATTGTTGCAGAATCTACAGTATCTCATGGCAGCTTGTGCATCGTCAATTTTGGTACGTTGGTGGCACACTACTCTGGTTTGATTACACAATTTTGTCATCTCCGCTGCGGTAAATTCGCAACAGTCCGTTCTTGCTTCTAGATAAAAGCAGTGGTCTAGATTGTATCAGTGAAGATATTGAGTTTTTTTATTCGCAACTTGTTTAACATCCAGTCATTTGTCACACTGTTATTAACTGACTATTTTTGGAATCGATCCCCGTTTACACGCTTCAGTAATCACAGTTCTTTCCTACCAGTTATCACTGATCCGGAGAGCTTTGCAACTGGATTGATTCACGATCTTAAGGATTAATTCTACTGAGAGTAATGCCCATTGAAAATGCCTTGACATTGTTTGCTTCTCAAGTTTCGTAAACTAATCTTATGTTCTAACTGGAATTCAGCTATCTCTTATGGATATACCTGTACAAGTCAAACATCGAAAACAGAAAGCCAGATCACTACCATCTATGTAGACACAGGACTGGAGAGTAGTTAAGTGAGTAAGAGAGAGAAAGCAATCAAAAATTTGCACATCAGGCATAACGCAGGGAACTACTAGTGACATGATAGTCGGAAGTTGCCAGTTTGTCCCTACTGGATCAGCCAACGTTGTATGAATCGCAGTTTAGGAAATGAATGGACTGATAATATAAAAAAGCGATGCAAATGCTAATTTCTGCATGGATCAATATCTGATACCTTCACTTGTTCACCTTTAAAGAGAGGGTGATTTGTTCAACTTACGCCAATTACTATACACGTTAGGCTACTAGAATGACCAACATATGATCCCGAACTTATTCGGAAAGAAAGTCACTGCTTCAAGTTGTCGAACTCGAATTGCACACGAAATTTTTTGAGTATCATCTTGCCTAATCGGTGTACAGAAATGCCGAAACAACGTCACAAAACAAATCGTGATATTTCCCCTGACAAATTATGGTTCATATGAAGGCGATGTGGTTGTTTTTGTGGTCAGTCTTTCGTGTAATCGCTTTCTACTTAGAAGATTCAAGCACAATTGAGAATAATGTTCTTAGATACCATTTGTCAGTATGTTCAACCTCTGTCTTGGAAAAACAGAATTTAAGTCAGAAAAGTGGGTTGTTGCTTCCAGGGCCAATGGGAGTTTCGCCGGTTGTGAATCGCTTGTTTTTTAAAACAGTTGGCTGTCTGCTACTATTCACCGTCATAATACAGACGTCCTATCCATATGCTAGATCAATGGTCCATGTTTATACACATCCTGTAGATATTATGCTGTCTTCACTTTGTAATCGGTCGCTTTCTTTTGCCAAAAATCATGCGACTGTAATCTTGTGAGCCAGGTTGGTATAGGAAAATTCAAACGGACCACGTGCAACAATCAGGTCACTGTCGTTTTGGTGGGTCATCGTTAGACAGTTTGATACAATATCTTTTGACATGTAAGTTGAAACACACTAAGCTACAAGTGAAAAGAAAGCTAGTTATACACCTGAGAGAGTTCTGACTTTTCGGCATTCAAAATGGACTGGAACGGCACATTAAGTAAAAAGCAACATTTTTAAGTTTAGTTAAACTTTAGATTTTGAAGTAATGTAAAAATTCTTGTAATGATTCTGAAACTGACTTCAATATTCAACGGGTTAAGTTCAAATTACAACGGTGATCTTTTTCCATTAATTTACAGGAACCTTAGTTCCAGGTGTTGTGAGTTCGCAAAAAAAGTCGACGGAAATGAACGGGAGTGTCGAAAGTCGTCGTATTATGTGTAGAAACATAAACCGGCTGGCTGGTAGTTTGTTGTAACCAAATAAGTTGTTTAACACACATATGCATGCAAATTGTTTGTGACCATTCCCATCAGCTGATAAACTGGTCTGGTTGTGTGGGATACGTCCAATAAACAGCCTGCTCACATCCTAAACAACAAGGATTGCCCTACAACTAGTAATCTATTGAAATCTCACACTAACAGAACAATCGGACCATTCCACTACTGGTTGTGATTAACTGTCTATATGTTTCAATGACCTCGTTGCGTTTTCTAGCACATTGTAATCTATCACAAGTTCCCCACAGATTCCTCGTCTAGACTGCTTCAATCTACATATCCGAGCAGCCTCCTAGCAGTGTCACAGATCGTCTAAACTGGCTAACAGAAGTGGCCAGTGCGATCTCCAGATCATTCACTTTTAAACCACCTTCTCCAAAGATATCTGATTACTTAGGTTGGCAGTACAAAATATATTTCGACTACCTTTGCTATGTTTGATTTTACACTCTGGATCGCTCCTTTCCGATTTAAGTGGCTGAGGGGCTGATGCGCTGGCAAACGTCAAGTTCCTACGGCACACTCCCAGCACTGTTACGGCTGTCCAATATGTGACTGAAGCAATACGACATGTGCTGGTTATAAGTCCATTTAAGATCCAAGTATTTTGACTTTGGAGGGCACAACCGTCCTCGCGCCTCTTGATGCCTATCTTTTACAATGAGATGATATTTTGGTGCTTGAGCACGTCTCCACTGGGCTACCCATTCTACAGAAAAACGAACTTTGTAGTGAAATATCCATACCTACCAAACGATAAGAAAAATCTGTAGTTTTTTCTGGTTATTTTCATATCATCAACTTGGGTGGATATGTTTAACACACTGATTGTTCACACATCATTTTTTGGCACTTGTTCGCTGCGTATCAATAAACATCATTCTGAGAGCTCTGAAGTAATCTTATTTCCAGGAGATGAAAATTCACGCTGAACTACCCGACGGACTTGAGATGTTATGGACACATTTAGCTAGCCATCTGTGGAATGACAAATGTGGCAGCATAGTGCTTGGAAGGGGTAAAACAATATTCTTGATTTTGTTGAACAAATGGCCAGGGCAGTAAAAATGGGCCAACTTGTTTGCAAGTGCGATTTGTGGTTTAGGGATTTTGTTTATGAAATTAAAGAGGACCGCACCAGACTGTTAAAAATAGCGGAACAAACAACAAACAGGGCAATCAAGCAGTATGCACTGTTGGTATTTTGCCAGAGAAAAAGGTAGAAATCGGTTGTTTACAATCTATCTCAGGACTGACATTTAGGGTGGTTTCCACCCTCGTTTTCAAGTGTTGTTTACAGTATGGAAAATAACGACTGGTAACTAAATGTTGTTGTAAATAAATGCCTGAAGTATCTGGACATTATAAGAAAAGTTTGACAATATAATGGACTCGAAAGAGGCTTAAACACCACCCTATGAACGAGCTGACGATTTGGCATTGCATGACTTTGGAACATCCAATATATATATATATGGGCTACCTGCTACTTGCAGTTGCACATGAAGATGCGTGCCGCTTAGCGCGAGGACGGCGAAATGCTGTTGTAAATACGGCTACTTTGCTGGGGAAAATCTAGTTGATTTTTCCACCACTTGCTCAATATGGCTTAAGTGAGCTGGCGCCAAACTGGCAGCCAACGTTTTTACAAGATACATCGTGTATATCCATAGGTATACTACACAGATGATACGGCGACTTTCGTGTGCCAAAGTTGTCAGCTGCCTTTTAATGATAATAGTCACTGTTTTTCTTCTATTTAGATACAGAGTTTGTGACTGGTCAACATCCTCTTACAATTCCCGATACACCTGTTTTTCTTCTGTCTTCATTTGTGAGGAGAAAATTGCGACGAGCCTTTGTGCTCAGCATTGTATCAGAACAATGTCAGGTGATGTATCTGAGTAGGGTCACATTACAATAATGTCTTGCGAGTTGATTCGTCTACATATATCGACCAGAACCCACAAAAGCGCATGTTTTTGAAATAACTATTCTCCATGTGGCTCGTCTTCCGCTCAAGGCCGATCAAACATTGTATTTTTTCTTGAAAGACTGATTAGACTTAAGAGTAATATCCAACAAACTAATTTATGATGTGCTTGTCGCGGACGGCCTAGTCTACACTCCAAAAAATTTGCCAAATTACAACTCGACTTTTCAAATAATCAGCTGTTCTGGTCATCCTCCTGTTAGATTCTCAGCCGGGCGACGTAGAAAGTAGTAGCATGCTTTTACAAGTTTGATTTTTATTTCTGTGAGGAAATTTGAATGGCGTTTAAACAGCTTCAAAAGTACTCAAATCGTCTGTTGAAGTTCCTGACCAACCATTGTTTCTTTTGTCCCACAAAACCTATAAAAGTAATCCCTGGGTTCTTGGAATTAATCCGCTTATCTTCCCTGGCAAAATTGCAATTGTTGTGCGACATATTGGCATCCCTCTCCAACCGCCTATTCCTGCTGAAACCAGACGCTTTCCGCTGTCTAATTTTTCCCGTATATATTTCCGCCAGTCTCGAGGAATTCCAGCTTTCGGTCATTATGAACTCAATGTAAACATTCAGGACAAGTTAACTGTATGTCTGAGTGGGATATTCATTGCCCCGTCTCCTGCTACCAACTGCACCTCACATGACGTCGAACACTGTTTGAAGCTGCTTTTGTTGTAGACGTATCGACCGGGGGGAAACAGAACAGTTATATCAGTTGATGTACGCGTCCTTGATCACACCGGACAAGTTAACTCGTGTCAGGTGACTTTCGTGCTTATCGGAAATATTTACCGTCTGGACTCAATGTTTCATTCATAACTGTACACCGCTGACTTTTAAGAGAATTTTTGATTTTTGAATGATACTGTGGCTCAATATTTACAGTCTCTGTTTTGTTCACCGCATATTGAGTACAACGTGCTTTGACTTGTCACAGTTCGTTGGAAATGATTTCGGCAAAACTGGAATTCTGGACAGAAAAACTAATTCCATTTAATGATGGTTGGCAGCATCCGAAACGGATTAGTCTCGCACATTGACCAAAACCAAAGGACACCTGCGTTTTGAACCATCACCCGAAGTGGCTTGCGCTGAACCACTTGCGGTTCCAATGACATACCACGTATCCGGTACAGCAGTATAGACAACACCATTGAGCGGTAGACAAACAGCTTACTGCTCGGTTTCAGGCTGTGGTTCCACTAAACACCTCTTTCAAGACGTCATTTAATGATACAATGGTGAACGCCGTCAGAAATAATCGGTATTTCCAGTGTTTTTGTCAATCCAGTTGCTTGCCAACACGAAACCGTTTGACAGTGAAACAGAAATTAGCTACAAACGGATCAGTGAATCGCATCAGTTAGTCCTGCTTCGCAAAATTGTATGACCAGCGTACATTCGTACATGTGAATGTCGTAATCAACAGAACGGATAGTGATAGTCCTTTTCACGGTTTATAAACGTCAAATCAACTGAATTCAACAAATATCTGCAAAAAGTAACAAAACTGTGGTTTTTCCTTCGATATTTCATTGGAGGAACCAGGTATTCAGAAAAGCAACGATTGTCGAAAGGAAATTACAACGCCAGCTTATATTCACTCGTCGGCTGACGATTTCCGACTTTCGACAATGCGAAGACTATGATCATTAGTTTTATTGTAACCGCTGCCAAATAAGTTACTTGACACGCAAACGATGTTATATCTAGATTACACAAAGCTGTCGCGACTTTTATTTGCCTACACGTATCAACTACGACTTCCGGCAATTATCACATTAGAAGCGTTTGAACGCTTACGGTGATAAGAGGTTTCCATATAAGGTGTCTATCAAAACCGTTTCCCACTAACTTAGAACCCACATACTATATTTGATAGGTTTTTATATAGGAAGGAATAATGAGCACAAGGAATAAAAATCGATGGGTATGTACATTTAGGAGGTGATTTGTCTGAACCGGCGAACTGTACGTCTAACTTGAATTAGGCAGTGAGAAGACGTAACTCATGTGATGTTCTCCGGAGTGACATTTCCTACATTCTGATCAAACATGAACATGTAACTAATTTTAAACATTAAGATAAGGTCCCATTGGGGCGGAAGTCATGGCTTAAGAGATTAGACAGACACGGAAATGAGGACTTAACAAATAGAGATGCTAACTACCAGGACAGACTCAACGTCAACATAAATTGTTTTTGAACTTACGGGGGTAGCTGATGACGTCTGATAGCCAAAGCCTCAACAAACTGTAAGATACGTTGCTGGTGATTTGGAAAAATCACGGAGAATGCGCCACAAATCTTGACTCTGTGTCCTGTTTATATTGTGTTTTGCTATTGATGACGCACGCTGTCGTCCGTCGGGCACTATACATGCGCCTGGCGTTGTCAACTATGTTTCCAGCTCCTTGATACTGGAAGTTAGTTGTCAGTCTGTCCTCTCGGTGTAGCTCATACTACAACTACATGGATATTTGAATAAACAATCGAATGTGACAGGCAGGCTGCTTGTTCGTATCCGAGGAGACTGGTAAATCCCTAGTTCGCTGTATTACGCATAGTTTTACGGCGTTATAAGTGCTGGATACAGCAGCTGTTAGACATCTTTTTGCCGTTGTTGACCAGTCGTCATTTAGAAACAGAAGTTCCAAGTACACCACCATCTTTGGTATCGTTGCTTCGTTTAACATCTGTTGGCACTCCCGTCAGCCATACAAACCGATGTGACACAGGATGATCAGTGTAGCGTTGATCTAGAAGTGAACTGTAAACAAAGATCGAGTTCCAAACGAATTATGCTGGTGTGAAAAATGTGTGTGATCTTACGCATAACAATCGTTCGACGAAACAAGTCTCAAACAGTGCCTGCAATCATCCTTTAAATTGTAAATGTCTTTTTCTACTGATAATGTTAAGTCTGTTGTTTATTGGTGGATGGTTTTGTAATAAACCCGAGTCTTTCTCTGTTTGTGCTGCTTCTCTGTTTCAGTTAAAATCTGTTGTAACAGTGACCAGACCAAAACGACAATTGTATGTTCACTGTTTATCTCAATATACACTAAAGTGATCTGGTGGTACTAATACAATCACGGCTACAGAAAAGTTTATGTTGAGAACAATTCAGAATTACTAGGGTTATTCTCTGTATTAGGTTATGTTTGGTCACGGAAGTGATGAAATAAACATTTTCTTCATCTAGGATGAAATCTTAAATCTTTGAATAAATCACCAAAAGTGTACGCAATTTCCACACGGTCATTGTGGTCAGGATGTCTGCACTTATTTTTTCTACCTCGAAATAAATTCATTCTAAACTACTTCTACACAAACCTAACCAGGATTGTCGTTGTGGTTAACTAACGAGTCAAAATGGCAGTCAAACTGATTGTCCCCAGCGGTACTCAAATGTGTTGACGTGAGTACTTCAAACTGCCTAGTTCAAAACATTGCTTCCACGAAAAACGTTGTCATACGCTTGATGTAAGGTACGTGTATTGCGGTTTTGTTTTGTTTGGATATACTATTTTTGTCTCAAAGTAAAATGGTAGGAACCGCTCTGGCGTCGTAACATTGGCTGTTATCTTCTTCGTCTTATCCGAGACCGTTGGTGCACTGAAATCACCCGATGACAATGCATTCCAAATAACTGCTCATAATGTACGGTGAACTGGCTGGTTGAAACAAGCTAAGGAACCTGGAATATTCACCTGATTCTTCAAGATAGCCAAAGCATTTCTGGACTGTACACATGGCGACTCCGTTTCTTCAACTTTCTATTGAAAAACCATTCTTAACCTATATATCAATATGCGAGGCGAAAGCAATTAAGTGAACAGATATTCGGGAGATTGACCAATACATCAACTTTAGGGGATGACGTTAATGGATGTATTCATCAACCACAAAACTTTTCGCAAGAGCTCTATTGCGGACGAAAGTTGCAGCCTTGTGAATATTTCGCTCACCCAGTGCCACCTGGTAGCTTTAGTGCTGAGTACGAGCTTTTAGGCCACTTCGATACACTCCGGCGTACTACGAGCCCAGGTACGCATAGGTAACATATGGATACATCAGAGACCAATCTTCCACACAGGACAACACAGCTACTGATAAATGGGTTGAGAATAACACAACGTTATGAGCAAGTTGTAATACTCTACGTTTCAACCTCCTCGGGTGGCCATCCTCAGGAGTGTTGTAATCGAAATCACATTAACAAAGGAACAGAGGTTACATGGGATTTGCCGTGGTTAGGCCGATCTGCGCTGCAACTAAATTGGTTGGTCAAATCGTTTGCCTATTAGGTGAGGGTAAGACTGATGTAGATAAGATTCTTCTGTGTCTGGTGTTGTCTAGCCATGCACGCCACACTGCAGACAGGGGTTTGCTAGCATTGCGATTAACACAAGCGTGTTGTATGTAAACGGTGAGAGCTTCAACGCAGCACCGCTCCACATGGGAAGGCAGACCCCTGTGGATCACTCGAGCTTGATCGAAACCTATGTTGTGATTCTCAGACAGTGCATGTATTGCGATGGCCGAATCCTTCTCCAGCTTCTGAAGTTGATTTGCGTCCTTAGGAGGAAACCTCGTGTGCCCCTTGTGTTCGGCAACACGTACTTTCAGTTGTTTGCTTGTCTCCCCTATGAACTGGCATTGCAATCACCACATTTGATTTCGTGAACACAATCTGCCTGGTCACCCATAGAAACTGGATATTTAGGATGCATCACCAGCCGTTTTAAGGTATTATCTAACCGGAATACGTTCCGTACAGCGTACTCAGAAAGTATGGAGCAAAATTTTTCAGACGTTTGTTCACGACACAGTATTTGCACAGTAGACTTGAAAGTTCTGTTCGTTTTGGACTCCTCCTTAGTTAACATGCGCTTAATTGTATTATCTATAAACGTGTTTGGATATTGATTAGGAGCAAGCATTCCTTTGATGTGATTAATTTCTGTTGTTATCGACAGTTCAGTGGTGCAGATCTCATTATCTCTATTAACGAGGGATTTGATGACCCTTCCCTTCATGCCGATTGGATGTGACGAGTTAAAGTTGAGATACCGACCAGAATGAGTTGGTTTGTGACACACAGCAACCTGAAATCTCTGTTGGTCATAAACTTTTCCGAAGCCGTCTAGGAAACTAGGTGAGCGTTCCTCGGTTTCAGTTTCCAACGTGACTACAATACCATTGCATTTTAGTTAAGAAACTGTAGGAATTCGTCGGGAGCGGTCCGATTCATGTCGACAAACGTGTCATCTACATACCACCACCAAATTCGTGGAGGTCGGATAAATTCGTTCATCACTTGCGTTTCTAGGTGTCCGAGGAATAGATTGGCCACTGTAGGTGCAACAGGGGAACCCAATTCCACACCATCGTTTTGCTTGTACAATTTTGTGTTGAATGTGAACAGGGTTGAGTGCAAGCAAAGTTCAAGACCAGATACAATTTCAGAAGGTAATACATTAGTGCGTGCACCAAGAGAGTCAACATTATCTAATAATTCGTTAACAATATTAATGCTAAATTTTACTGATACACTAGTGTAAAGAGAGGTCACGTGAAAACTAAGAAAAGTTTCGTCAGTACATAATGTCACATGTTCGAGTTTGTCAACAAAATTAAACGAATCTTTAACGTTGCTTACCAACTTGTTCTGCATCGGTTTGATTATGCAACTGATGAACTTGGCCAACTTGTAAGTTGGACTGGTAATGTAATCAACAATATGTCTAATGGGTATTCCTGTCTTATGTACTTTTGGAAGACCATGGAAACGCGAAGGACATTTACTTTTTAGATTGAGTATGAACCAGGTAGACTGGCCAAGTTTTTTGTTAATGCATCGAAGGAATTTGCTGGTCTATGCTTTGACATTATTAAGAAGTGCGCTGGCTTTCTGCTCATGTATCTCTCCATATGGTCCAGTAACTAAGTATTCCAACACTTTCTTTCGGTAATCTTCCTGGTTAAGAATCACTGTGATGTTACCGACGCCCAACGACGCCCAAACTGTTTAACTACATTCGCAGGAAATTTGGTGCGGATATCCTACAACTAACTGACAGTGTCTTGTTTCAAGAGACAGAGTCCAGGAACTTGCTCTTTCACAAATTCTCAAACACTATCGTTTGACGCAAAATTACCATTAAACAATCAACGTTATGAGTGATGTTGGACTTCGTTTCGTCTCTGCCGATTACAGATTCAAGAGATCTGACTGCGCAGAAGGGTACATATTTAAACCAGCATTAATATACATCTTTCTATTCATACTGACTTTGAATGTAACACTGCGGACACGGAAAGTCTATCAGAAAAGTCGACCTGCAGAAAGATTCAAACATTTCAGCTTCATCTATAACTAATACGAGGCCAATTGGAATAAGTAAAGCAGACCAGATCTCACCCACTGCGTGTGAAGAGTGTGGTGTTAACACAAAACCCCGGTCTGCGGTTACTGAAATGTCTACCTGAATTATAAAATTCCTGTCAACTACGAGTTACTTCCATCTTTAACAGATATACGCCGTATACAAACTCTTCGTATTCTCGACATAAAAATGTATAAATCTGGTGGAATCTTTACCGTAATAGGTTGTAAAATTACGATCAACATGAGTGACCATCTCACCACGTCATCTACCACATTGTGCTGGGATTAATTTCCCATTATAAGGACGAAATATTTAATGGAAAATCTTATATGTCATAACAAAACCGGTGGTTTTTTGAGATCCCTAATTTCGGAATGCGGATATTTACAACATTTCACGTTAACGATTATTTCGAACTTGCAAATTCTCTCACTGACATCATCAGGGCTTGTCATAATGTAGTTTGGGCAAGATAAAGGCTGCTCACAGGTGACTGGAGCTTCAGACTTCACGCAGACACAAGTACTATCAAAAAGAATCAAAAGGTCCGAAGTTCATCTTTGTTAAAATTGGTCAGTAGTGCATATTCTTACCACAGAGGAGAGCTGAAACTTAACCATGTTTTCCTGAAGCTATCGTGTTTACGACTGAGCCAATAAGTTCACATTAGGCAGCGCAGGCATTAGTCTAACCACATTCGCCACATAGTTCCCAAGGTTGGTGCGATGTGCCCCGCTCTCCAAGTGCCAACAGTATTTGAAAGGATGAGTGTGCTGCTGAGCTAGAATGTGACGTCAAAGGTCTATACCTACCTAATGAACCACTGACGACAAGTTTCACGTTACGCTTGACTAGCTGGATTTCAACCGAATTTTATCCTAGTCACTTAAGTTCTTAATGGAGAGAAAGGTTAACCACAACAAAAGATGTGGGATTTGAAGAGGAATTATTTGTTTCGTTCTTAAAATCAGAACTGAAAGTGATCTGCCCCAGCCAGCTGTGCTCATTATGGTTTCAGAAACAAACCGAATTTCTAACCGTTCAAATCACTTCTGATAAACAGGAAATTAAATGTCCGCAGCAGATCACTGTTTACGCTGAAATCCTACAAAGTTCCTTCAAACACAAGAAAGAAAACCTGTTTTTACGAATACGGACTAGTACACATAAACATGAACCAAGGTAGCTGATAAAATGAGTGCAATTACATATCTACAGTGGTGAACAGGTCAGTTGGGTGCAAATACAGTTTTTAGTACTTTTAGCTTAAATTAGTTTGCCAAAACAAGAAATCACTTTGATTAGATAATCACCACTCATGGTGTTCTTAATTTTAAACCGTGTTAGACGGCTTCAGTATATGGTGGGTGAAAATTGCACGGTTATCAGCATTCCTAATGAGTAACTATGATCAGCAACTAGGTAGTGCCGAGACGATCTCAGCCAAAGGTGTACGACAGATTACGGCGTTGCGTAGGTCAAGTTTGGTAGAGTACACAGATATGTCAAGCTGTTGAAAATCAGTTGGAAAGGTGTGATGATGAAGGACGGGACAACTGATAAAGAAATAGGCATGAGTGAGATCAGTTTCTTTGTAGTTTTTGAGAGAAGTGGTGTACGTTGTAACGGTTTATACCGTTTGCCACGCTTTATCTTAAAAACGTTCAGCTCTATGTTAGAACAAGGTGAATTGTGTCAGTCGATTCAAAGGATCGACACAGTTAAATCAAATTACGTTGTCAGTGTTGAAGCCCAAAATGGAGTTTACTAATGATAAATAGCAAATATGGCTGTCGAGTAAGGCACCTGGTTAATCGTGCAACTTGTTTGAAGATGAAATAGCAGTTCTCGATCATTCATCGCTTGCGCGTCTATTTCCTCACTGTTGTGTGCACGCAACCGAAGAGATTCTTCTTTTCCAGAACAAACGGGAGTTCGACTAAGTGTATGGGTGACATGTGCTCACAAATGGCATATTGATGTCAGACAATAACATTTTGGAAACACATTGCGTCCTTTCGGTGAAGTAAGCTCATAGACTGGGCTTCTAACAAAACTAGTTGTAATGAAAAAGCAGCCTAAACTTTTAT
The DNA here is from genome assembly GCA_013368495.1 of Paragonimus heterotremus. NCBI lineage: Eukaryota > Metazoa > Platyhelminthes > Trematoda > Plagiorchiida > Troglotrematidae > Paragonimus > Paragonimus heterotremus. Next base: position 104,307 of record LUCH01000147.1, read on the forward strand.
TGTCCATGTACACATCGGTTCTCCAATACGAACCTTCCTGTCGACTTAAGCGACTAGTAGATACAATTCAGTTCACGCATCCTGATGTAAAATCGACTGAACCGGTGATGTTATTAGATCGATGTTTTCATAACAAACAGTTTTGTTGATCTATTACGGTAAAAATGACGCTGTCGTGAAAGCTTTGAAATATGTCGATATCTGAACCAAGAGCAGCAGCAGGATGACGAGATGCTGCAATCGCCCGACTATCCCAGCGATTATGTCAAGCAGTCGGGAACTTTGTGTTTGTGAACTCCCACTGGGCCCTGTGGCAGATTTCTTAGGACACACAGTCACGGGTGGGTAGCTAAGCCTTGATGTAAAATCTATGACCTTCCGATATTGCATTCTACACCGGCTAGTGGAGCATTTGCCATCTCTTGCCACAATGATCTCCAATTTAGCCCAGACTGTTCACAATTAAACCTCACAAGGAGAAAAGTGAAACTTTCACATCTTCACATCTTCACGACATCAGCCTCAAACAAACAGTTACAGCTGACCATTTCACCGCACGTAATCCTATCACAGCTCAATTCTCCGTTTCGACTCTAAGAATTACATTTTATCCAGTGTTTATCACCCCCATAAGCGTTAGCAACTTCCGGGAGGCCGGGTTATTGTAACATTCCAGTTTGAATGTTCCCTACTGTTGGAGACGCAGGCTTACCGCGGTAGATAGCATTTTCTATGGATGGATAACAACAATGTTTGCGAGACGTTCTGTCTTCGCTTGTTGACGGAATAAGTATTGTATTGAACTAGTTTCGATCAATTGCAGCGAAATGCTTCTCCTTTCAGGCGACATGTGGTCAGTATCGCTTTAAACGTGTTTAGCTTTCCATTCCAATAAATTTGATTTTGTACCGTCCCCTCAGGGTCGTTATTCCGTTGACTATGACCTGGACAGTGAGGTATGTTATGCGGGATTCTGTAAATTTCAAACTGACCTATTCATCCGTTCTCAGAGAACATTGTATTTGGTGTTTTGTGATAAACGAAGGGGAATGCAGACGGTATGTCCGTTGTGGCCAGTAGACCATTTTTGAGTCTGTTTTGCTGGTAGTCTTTTCCAACAAACATCTATACAAACAATCGTGTTTACAGTGATCTTTCTAGTAAGTTACACAATAAATCTAGTCACTTTGTTTTGTTGGCATCGTGTGTCTGACACGCGTGATTCGTTTGCCACGGTGTTTCTTATCGAACAAGCCGAGCCAGAACTCCAACTAGCCAGCTTCTCTCAAATTAGTATTTGCCCCTTAAATGAGATAATAAGTCAAATATTCCTCGATGTTGTACGCCATACAGTCCTCAGTATCTTCGTTTATTTTACCTTGTTCACCTTGACCTCGCGAATTTTAATAAAGCTCCGATTTGCTTCACAGCTGTCAGTCAACAACAGATCAGAATTATTAGGTGGAAAGCCACCAAACAAACAACTGCATTCATTTACCGCACCTTAACATCGTTTTCCATTTACGTTGTTGCTCACCATTAGTGCTTTATTTACTGTGAACTGGCCATTTTGTCGCACCACCCTGAGCGTTCATTTCCCAACGTATTTTTCAGTCGGAAAACATTCCGTCAGGATTTATTTGTCTTCTCAGTCCGAGTCGCGTGACTGAGTGTACGATTCGTTGATCTGTTCAACAACCCGGGGACATAACACTTATCGAAAGGATTACAATCTTAAAATAAAGTGGAGCTGTTTGAAGTTTCACCCTTCATAACTCGTATGTTTTTCGCAAATCAAACACTTGAGGTCTGATAAAATACCATTGGTTTATCCGAAACATATTTCGCACATTATGTCACTAACTTATGGTGTTGTTCCCGGTTTGTAAAAATTACATCAGTGTCTTTCTAAAGATATACAGAGTTTCTCGTAGGTTCACAGGACGTGGTTTTACGTAATGAACGTTGACGATATGTGGTCTTTTAGCATTACGGTTTCTCTTTAAAGAATGTAAGAAGTAAAACGTCGTATTGCATTAACCGTGGTCAATATGTGTCTGTCAATCTGTACATGAAATCATCTAGCGTTTGCAAACATTCAACTTCAAAAATCAAGTTTCTCACCGTGTTGATGTGAAACTATACTGACAACTGTCTCTGTTTCACTTTGATCGGATGAAATGGGATAAACGGCATGAGTTTCTCTGCATTATTTAACCTCTCGTTGTGCTTCTTAGTCATCATCATTTGCTCTTCCCACAGAACCATGTATACCTTATACTAATCAAGTTTCTACTCTGATCCATTATATCGGCTAACCACGTAAGTATCCCCTCAGATTTAGCCACCTGTGATCACACTACTTGAAGCGGGTATCTCTTTCGTCGTTCTTCTCTGCTGCAGATTAAACCTAGTCTATTATATGCCCACACCTGCTCACGAAACAGATTCCTCCGTAAGAACCTCGCATTTAATCCGCTTTGACTTGGTGTTGTGTGAATAATTTTGCACGAACTTGGGGCACATATATTCTTAGTGTATCACACTATACAACAGTATAATTTCACTTTAGTAAGTTACTACAATTAATTTGCCAAACATTGACAGCAAGCAATACGTTGAAACTATTGCAAGCAGAGAGCGCTAAGGATATGACATACAACGAGCACCGAACACAGTTAACTAGCACACTTAATACTTCAACTCAAGATTACATAACGCTCTGCACAGATCATTGCTTGTGAAATCCTTTGCTTTCGTCAATTCAGCTGATATGATACCCAGTGCAGATAACAGGCAGAGTACCTCGTAATTTTTGGTCCAGGCCCATCCATGAATAATCCGTTTTTCCTACGAAAGACCACCAGCTGGTTGACTCAATTGATAGGCTCATCGATTTTCTTGTTTCGCTTTGTCAAACATCCTTTCTCTCAGACTGCGTTCTAACTATTAATATCACGCATCTACCGTGCATGTCTAGAAAAGATTGTGCATAGCCAACGGTGTGAGACAGCTGTGCGTGAAAATCACGTGGTCGATTGCCATTAATATCCCGAACGATCTGTCAGGCGCAAATCACGTTGAACTGATCATGCCGATAAATGCCAGACTAAGACCTGTCACTGGATTGTCCTAAACTAGAACAAATTCGCAGGTTTTCATTGCTCTGCCTTTTCACTTCTTCACGTCTATTGTGGTTGTGGTTCCTGACCGTAGTCGAAAACACTGCCATACACAAAAATTTCAACATTATTCTTCACCACGGTTCCCAGGCACATTGTATCCGGGGAAACGTTGATTGCAAAAACCTATTCAAACTGACAACTTGCTGTATAATTGTTGGCAACACAACTGTCACGAACCTCGCCCCTTTTACTATATTCCGAGTTAAAAAGCCCAGGTTATCTTCTGAACATCTACCTGCAATGAGATTGTGTATTCTTCTTGAAGATGATCAAAATGATGCTTTCGAAGCATTTTTCATAGAGACCTGCTTCCAGACTGCAAAACTACATTCAATGAAGAGTGAATTTACTCACCCCTTCCAATTTGAAGCCGATTCACTGATCTACGTCTTTTTGATTGTACAAGCTACTACAGAAGGTTAGTAATTTTTCTACTCATAACAATATTAACGAGTTTTGTCATAAGAAGTATGTCGAATCAGCCATTTGTTATTTGCTTTCCATCACTTTGGAAAAAGTGAGTCACTTTATAAAATTGGGAAGTTAAATGTCTGTTCCTCTGATCTGAGATCAGTAAGCCTGACGGTCTTCAGAATGACATTACCGCGAGTTACTGGGTATGAAAATTGTCACAGTCAATCATGAAATTGGGTTTGAAAATTGCTGCCTAACTTCGTGCTAGCAAATTTGCTTTCACTCAAATGGACAATGCTGATACAATGTCAATTTTAGGTTGCTACATTTTCACCGTGGTATGGTTATGACATGAGATACAGAGAATATACTTGCAATGCAATAAACTATCCACTTTAATTTCAGTCCGAAATAAGATTGTATTGGGTCTAGCAGTCAGATGATATACGCGGCATAGCTACGTGTGATGTCATGTTCACTTGAGTCACGAATCGATATTCAGACTGCACCAGTATTAAAAAGGTTGGGAAGGCGGATGAGAGAAAAACCGACATGTAAGCAGACGGACCCCGCGTAAGAAACAAGCTGGATGAACAGGAAAAGCTGACTGTTAATATTGGAAAAGACGGTTACCTAGGCGAATTGATGAAGTATCGTGAAATCTCGTTTATGGTTATGGATCACTGAGATTAACTACTTGCTTATGTGTAACGGCGCCGTAAGTCTGTTGACAGGAGTTCAGTTGAGCAGTTTTTAATGAAGCACTACATCCGCTCTTCTATCAATTCACCTTGTTTGCCCCAACAAAATCTTACGAATTCTCTTTACTACTTTGACCGAAATGTAATGACGGCTCAATCATTAGATGGGAAAGAACGGAAGTTAGTTCCTCAGAGGTCCATATTATTTCATGATAGCTGTTCAGACATTGTTCAAAAATGATTACGTCCTAATTCAGATACACTAACCATTTTGGAGTAGCTGTGATTATCAGGTGGACGGACTATCAGAACCCCGGTCACTTCACGTAATCAGTCAACCACTTCTATTATAATGCTTCAGAATCGTACTTGCTACCCCACTCCATAAGACGAATTACAGCTGGTTGCAGAACTACAGTTGGTCAAAAATTTCATAGATACATTTTAAAGTTGGTTCTTCTATCGATCACTTTGTGACTTGCAGCCATCTCTGCATCTGGATAACAAAATAGCAGCCAGTACATGAACTCAGTGGGCTTGCAGTTAATTTCATCTCTAATTAGGTATTGGACATACTGCGAAATATCTGTTTTATGCATGTAGCTGGTTCGTTGAATAAATCGGAGAAAATTGTCCCGCATGAATTGATGTGTGATGTCACATAACGAGTGATTAAACTATAATCTTGGTTTTGCATTATCTGCTATATACCAGTAAGTGGTTGCGAGCGTTATCCATGGGCGACGATTTGCAAATCAGCCTAGGTAATTAGGAAAATGGTTAGCATCAGTGATCCAGGTTGAGTCGTTGAAGCCAGTTGACGTGATATGGTTGCACACTGTTGGACTCTCTAAAGTTAGAAGCATACTAACAAGACTGGAATCGATTTAACCGTCACATAGTTAACAACCTGCATGGTTATTATTATACAAACCTCATAATACTCATACCTTACCTAGCTAAAATAAGTCCATCGTAATTGGAATCATCTATGTGGCATACGATCGCTTGATATCAGAACAGTATTTTCCGGGAGTGGCATCTGCTTCATGATGTTTAGCGGTTCAGCATCCACAAATCGGAGATACTAAATTCATGCTGCAACAAATACTATACTTAACACATCCATCAATCAGGAAGCAGTGAGAAGATAATTTTATAAGCGATAAAACTTCCGAACTTCTCGCCTGATAGTTAAACAGAGCACTAGCATAAACAATGGTTGTAGTTTGGCCCAAAATTACCCATTAAATGCAGGATAACCACATGTTGTAAGCACTCAATGCTGCATTTCACCAGTTTAAGAGAATAGCCAATTACATTGGTAACACATTAGGGTGAATTCGGGAGATAGAAGCATCCAGTCATTTCAGTAACACGAGGCTGAAATGCGAGACTTGTTGATCAATGCGAAAATGGGCTGAAAATGTGTAATGTATAGATTGTGTTATCTGGTAGGATTGCGTCGATATTATAATTGTCAGCTAGGAGTTACCAAGTGTTGCTTTGCTGTAAAACTAGCAAGTGATTCACAAGGTCTCAGTGAACACGTTAGCAACAATGGCTCTCATGTTGTCTACATACAATCGCGAGACAACTGATAACGTAACTGTAACAGAAGCAGTTGTTCAACGATTTTAAAGACCTGACCTCTTTGACTGCATCACAGTCTTTTATTTCTCAACGATCTCTTCCTCAGTAGGCAGTTCATCAGGAAAGAGGAAACACCAGCTGTAAGCTACCGTTTATAAATCTCACAGTTAGACAGCTAAACACCCGTCATACGAAAACTACTGTCATTAGGACTGAGAAAAAAACACCAGAAATAGCTCTACTTAGCACGTTATGTGTAACTCGGTGAAATTTGTTCTACGATGTATCATTTAATTTCAATGGAGGTAGGAAGACCACACTGAATTTAGCACATCCCAGAAACGATAAAATAGCTTTCACTGCCACTGAGAATCACTCGGCAGCAACATTCAGAGGATACTCAATATTGTCAAAAGCAAACATTAAAGCAAACATTAATTCCTACAAGCAGAATAGCGAGAAAAGGATACAGAAATTGGTTAAACAGGGAGAAAATCGAACATACCCGAAGGCCTACCGGCAATAAACGAGGACGATCAGAAGTCCGTGGTTTAAGTACAAACGGACAATGAACATCATCAATTCAGTTTGTGAAATGTGGTAAAGCTTGCTCTTTATAGGAACCAGCGAAGCTTGCGAGCTCATCGAAGATTGACAGGTAATTTAACATTCAGTCAACTAGCATGTAAACTCAGGAAAATGTATCGGTCGATCAGAAACCAGAGGGATGGGATCGATCGAAATCACTGTCTCGATCACGGAAAAATGGACGAACAGGGGATGTACCAGTTGCCACTCACAGTCAAACGCTGACCGCCTGAGCGTTGAACATTTCGCGTTTAGGTGCTTGAATTACAGATTCTACCTTTCGTATGTTGGCCTCATTTCGAATACGCAGTCAACGTTATAAAACAGGAATTCGGGAACAAACATTTCGATTCATACGAAGTCTCACTGACACAAATTTTGCAGCCAGCTCAGGAGACAACTGAACACTAAGAGTATCCATATCCTGAACTACGAAAGTTTTAAGGTGGATGCACCGTTTGCTCAAAAATTGTCGCTAAAAATATATAGGTACTGATTTGAACCACGTGGATTAAACATTGAGTTAACAAGTGATGCTTTAGCATTACCCCAACTGCTAAGTCGATTGTTATGTCCACATCAGTGAACCATTTTCTGTGAAATTTTTCTTCTTCTTATCAAAAGATCTTACGCATAATCTGATGTTTTGTGCACCGTTGTATTCTCATTCGTCGCTTATATTGTTCGCGCATCATCGTCACCGGTTTTCTCTGTTCGTGCACTCTACCAGGTAGCTATCTAAGTGAAATGGTGTATTTTTGTGTGAACTAGTTCACTCCCTTCTACCAAACAGTGTACCTTGGTGTGAACTTTCCATAGAGAAATATATTTTGGACACTCGCAAGCATTGCCGACTTCAAGTAGTCAATCCGGATTTTCTCCTATATTCATGTTTCGTACACTTTCCTACTGAATCAAATGAACTACATTTATTAATCTACTTGTCTAAGTAATGCACTGATTGAGGACATGGTCTGATTAGATTTGCAACACGTATGTAGGTCAACAGCTTGTAATCATTCCTAAATCCACGGTCAGATGGTCAAGTCCAAGGAATTATGATTTCTGAGGCCACCTAATACCTGAAGTGACACATTAGGTTCAATGCTTAAAAATGTATAGATGATGAGATATTGATGTGACCTCAGGTGAAATGTGACTGCATTAATAACAGGTGTAACCACGTGACCAAAACAAGCAATTGTATGCATTTAAAAATCACTTCACCTTAAAGTGAGGATCCTTGCTTAGCAATTATAAGCTGTCTACTGTGGAAATCGCTATTATCCCAGATTTTATTTCAGTAGCTGTGCAGCAGTCTTGCGGTCTGGTTACTCTTAGGGGCATTAGAACAGGAAATTAGAATAAATGCATATATGCATATAATACTCACATATAGTAGTTGACTATAATCGGGAACCACTGACGATCTTCTGTAAAAGCAACGTTCGAACCTAGTTCATTCCGCCCATTCCCAAAGGAGCTGACCGATAAATCAATAAGAATGCAAAACACTGTAAACGTGGCAAACCTGTGACGTCCAGTTTACAAAATCCGAAATCCCGTAAAATTCCTCAGCGCTGAAAACGTCGGTTGAAAAATTGAATGATTTCCTTGAAGTCAGGTTGAACAGAAATTTTCATCACACGGTGACTGACTGGATTTATCCTGATAGTTAACTTGTTGCCTTCAGAGTAGATCGGAGACTCTGCACACAGACAAGTATAGATCTAAATGAAATGGCTGTCGTAATCGCACCATAACTAGAAGCGTTATATCAATCAAACCGCGTGACTCGGTCATTAACAACTCAAGATAAACATGTGCAACTGGTTGCTCCTTCATGGCACATTGACTTCCGCATGACTTGTGTTTCCGGCTTCGAGTTGGTCAAAAGCATACAGTGAAGAAAGTTTGAGTGTCTAAGTATCTATGGTGATTTACTCGTTCGTTTGCGCTCGTTCAGCAAACTACGTGGGTGGTACAACTCGTCACTTGTCTAGAAGAACCAGAGAACATCATTCAGCATGGATTGGGATCGGTGGGAGAAAATCAATCACCAGTGCCATCGTAGGTCACCTGGCTGACAATGATTATCAGGTCAACATAGATCGATCGTTCACTGCTATCTACAGGGTTCCATGGAATCGATCAAAACTCGTTCGCCAGCGAGGCCATTGTCAGTCGACCACGTAATCCAACCTAGTATGCACAAAAAAACTGTTCAGTCGCTTCGACTGCCCTCGTCATTAGCTGACTCACCCGACATATCTGTGGACAGTTAACACCCAATCGGTGTCCATAAGCACAACATTGAGATGGTGTGAATTTTGAATCAATACCAAATGTCGCATGTAATCGTTTTTAGTTTTATTTTCCTTTATAACTGAAACAATCTGATGAGATTTTATCGTAAACATATGTTTACTACACTTCGTCTTCTATGGCTCAGTGGGAATTTTCGAAATATCTACTGAGGGTAATAAAGCCAGTTCGATCCAAAAACTGAGAGACAAGCAAGGCAACCTGTGGTGAATTGTCTCGTGTTTGCCGTAGCCTAACAACGAAGTTGCACGTTGACTAAGGTGTTCTTAGTCAGTCCAGACCTATGAAGTACTTGAGCATTAATATCAACACCACGGTTAGAAGGAAGACATTACAACCGCCGTTCAATCCGAAATCCATACTAACGTAACGGATAAAACATCAGGTTACTCATTACATTCACGAGATAGTACGTAAGTATAGGTTAAATTACCGTCCAAGATCTTGAGGCAGACCGCACAACCTTGCAACGTTCATCTAAGTGTTAACAACATCCACAATGTTCTACAGACTCCATCGAACCTGAGGTAAGCAGCGCAGTTGACCGGCAAATTATTTTGTTCTATAAAGAGAAGACTGTCATTTAAGGAATACCGCTAACTTAGTTTGCTGTTCATGTCTCAAAATTTCGTACCGTAGGATCTCGTATCTCACACAAAACGGCTGTTAATCACTAACGCTATAGGTACAAAAACAAAACCAATTCTACGCGTTGATTAGGTGTTAACACAGGCAGAGGGACAGAGGAGTCTTCATGGAGCTACACTGTGTGTTGTGACCTGGTCAAGACATTGGTATACATTACAATCCTGTTACTCAAGTACACAACTGAAGTAATTTGTTCAATCTTCTCAGTGGACGTTTACGGGTACATTCGTTTTGCGTGTACTTACCACGTGAGCACACATTAGGCTCATCAAGAACACTGAGATCTTTGGTTGGAACAAGAACAAAACACGTTCGCCATTCAGGCCACATAAACAAACTATGATGTGAGTACTAATCCCAGACTTTGGTTTATCCGGTCAATGTGTTGACTATATTAATGAATGTCTCAATGTCCAAAGGTTACATGTAGACCCTGCAGTCATTGTGTGTACCTGCTGCGGGTCGTCCGAGAGCACTATCGTGCAGTTTCACTATGAAGTTGCTCGTGGTCCACTCCATCCCCAAGGACATATCAGTGTGTAGTTTTGAGCAGCTTGCTTGACGTAAACACGCTGTATATGTCGTCACAGTTTCTTCTCGATACACTAAGTTACGGAAGGAGCACTGTATAAGCGTAAGGATATGAAAAATGGCTGAAAATGACTACATATTTTTTATTCTCTTATAATCCGATCAGAGTTTATTATTGAATTCTACTTTGTTGGTTTCAACCTAGTGTCAACGGGGTTTCATCCTATTAACAAATCTTCCACATCTATTAAAAGAAATGTGAATTATCGCTGTTCGCACAAATCCTAAACAATTTTCAGATATGGATATTGTACACTGTTTATACGTAGATCCACCGTTTAACAGCAGTTCAATTCAGCAAAATCCACAATTGATATACTGGAATGCTAATTGGATTTTGGTTCAATGACTGAGTGTGAAAAACTGCCCAGATGTAGCATCTAAATTTCCATGGTGTCCGTAACTTGACCCTGTCCGTCCTCCTAAATAACCGACCTTGAAATGCCAGTTTTCCACATCGTGACCCTAAAATGTCCTTGAAATCAGGCTATTTAAAATTCTACAAACTGTAAGATATAGGAATCAGTCAGACAAGATGGTGAGAAGGACACATAGAAGGGAAACATTCCAATGGGGGAAGAGGAAGTCAAACTGACTTACAGCCTGGGCATTGGTGGGTTTCGGATGATATAACCAAGGCATAGGATTGGTCAATATATGTTTGCTAAATTGTTGATATCTTACCTGATGTTTAAATTGAATGATGCGATTTTTGAGACATTTTGACGAAAACATAGGCCGGCAAGTTGTCCCTCGATAGTTTTGTTTACACAATGGAATTCAATGATGATTTTGAAAGGTTTTGTCAAATTGCACAGCGTTCTCCGAGAGACAGTTTATCACCAAGCTGCCAGAATTACGACCCTGGTAGACGCCAAACTTATGGAGACCATTTAAATAGTCCGGTAATTGGCAATGTGAAACGCTCATCAAGCTTTCGGGAATCGCGTCGAGCTGTACACAAGAGAGCAGAGCGATCCTCTGGGAACATGAGTACAACAAGGTCACCCACTGGTGCAGATCGACACTACTCGCAATGTTCACCTAATGGAAGATCGCCGGTAGAAGTTGGCCGCATTCCGATCTCCTACCAATATAACCCGAATAAACCAAAATCCACTACAGGTGAGATGTCCCATTATGAAATGGATTCACAAGAAAATTTCAGAGGCTCACTAGCCAGTCCTACCTTAGTACGTGCGGATAGAAACCGAGCTGGCTCAATGAAAGAAACTCGAAGGACACCGTCCACTCCTAAGGCAGGCTATCGGCCCTCAGCTCCTGCAGTATATCCAACATTTTTGTCGCCTGATTATATGGGGCATCCACATTCCCCAGGAAGACATTCGGATAGTGCAGCTGATGAAGACAATCTTGTCACAGTGCGTCGCTTTCACCGTAAAAAAGACGGACAGATAATCAGTAAAGGAGATCAAAATATGCCACCAGAAGAATTATATAAATCGATAAATCCTTCGGATTTGTATCGCGCCTCAATTTGTCTACCAAGACCAAGCGTCAGTGCAACTCCAGCTATTTATACAGACGACCTCAGTAATCATTCACACTCATCACTAAGCGACAGCGAAGTAGTAGAGATCCCAGCTATCACGACGACATTGGTCAATTCAGCCACATTGGATTACGGTCAAAGGCCACCACTGTCAAGGTCACCTGGTTCCACGTTACATTCACCAAATGCACTCCGATCGGAATTGCGTAATCGCTCCAGATCTTGGGCAGTTGTGTTCCAATCTAATCAGGGATCACCACAATCTTGCTCTCCTCCAAATGCAGATACGTTCAACCTCAGTGAGCTGCTGACTGTGCAAGTACTCGGGGCAAGTAGAGTGGGCAAAACAAGCCTTTGCATGCAATTTCAAACGTCAGAGTCGTTGGATGTAACTCTGGACAGTGGTAAGTTTGTTTAACACGGAAGGTGGAATACTGACATTTCAGCATAAACAGATCCATTACACTTTACCAGGAGAATAGCGCTAGAATTACCGCTGATTTTCCCATTTGTTAGTAATATTTAGACATAAACGTTGATGCCCATTTCGTCTGTCCCACTTCAATGCAGTAAGAGGGTGAAAACCTTTAAAAAATACACATTGAAAAAAATAATCCACCTATCATACTGGCTTTCAATGATTCATCTTCAGATTACAGAAGTCAAAACGTATATGACACTTTTACAAACGATTTGTTAAAGGGGCAAACGGAGAACGAGTGATTAATGAGGCCAGTCAAATAAATGTCTGACGGTAACCGAATACTCACTAAAACAACAGACAGTTCAGAAACATTACCAAGATGTTTTTTGGCGCGTGGTGACAGGTTATACAAGCGAATTCCAATAGCTGTAATTATGGACAGAATCCTACGCTTTACTATTCTCAAGTGTGAACTTAACTTCACGAAATGAACGACTAGGGACCATCATATTGACGGGGTGATTCGAATCAACCAGGTGGGATGTTGCGGTGCTTTGGACTGATTCCCTTAATCCACGGTTGTTCACGGACCCCTTCAGATAAACGTTAGGTTCTGCGGCTAACAGGAACAAGTGACATTAATGTACCCCGAAACAGACATGTTGTCTTTTGGGCGTGAGCACAAAGCCGTATTGAATGTAAAACGGTTATTTAACTTGACGCCTCAAATGGTTGTATCGACTGCACCTGTTTCGGATCTTGAGGGCAACTTAATATGTAGCGTTTATTTCTGCTAGATGCAGCTGGTCTCTTTCACTCCACTGTTGCATGACTCTGACTATGAATCAGTCCTGGTAGCCACTATTTGTGAATATTGCACATATTGTTGTCGATTCTTCAGCAGTAGTAGCAGCCGTACAAAACCTTATGACTCCGATCGTAGAACAGTTAGTTAGATTTCCATTCAGTGCGAATGGTACAAAACTTTTAAAAGGAATGCCCTGGCCATTCCAGGTACATTTTCTGTTCATCGCGCACTGAACTGAGCCATCAGCATGGCGATGTAAACACACTATCAAACAGCCTCATTAAATATTCGTTTCAATCTTAAACGCGAATTGCAAACTTTGAATCTGGTCAAGATATCCGTCGGATTAACGTTGTCGTCGATTAATCTAAGTTTCCTTCAACCCACGTTTCCTAAAAATTAAATTGACCTTCCAATGTTCAGTTGAATGTACCTGCAGTATGGTGGTCTGAAGGAATATCCCATTTTGTCAATAAATTCTTTCACTGGACTTAATTTACACGTTGAATGGACAGATAAGATGACTGTTTGATCTCTATCCATGTTACCTGCACAATCATATAACCGTCTTCAATATAACCACATGGATGATCTACGGTCCGCTATAACGGGACTTTGATAAACAAGGATGAAACACTGAAAGAAGTCATTGATTCCACAATTAAATTGACATCTATGAATGTGTGCACAGAACTGAACGATTCGTGTAAGCTGTGCGTTGAAAGTTTTCGCTTGACGGGAGCTTGTATTTAGCAAAACCACTTGAACAGTGGATAGTATAGGGTTCACATATGTCCAAACTGATCTGAGTGGTGCACCATACATAGTAATTTTGGATAACCAGTACAATCTGAGAAAAGTGGTACTATTGGGGTGAATTCCATTAAATGTGCTTGAATCAGTAACTCCATTCAGTTTTATACGCCGTGGCGATCTCGATTTTGCTCTTTCAATTTGAGATGTTCAATTTCTTTGACCATCCATTTTCTGAAACTCGGTCCAATCTTTTCGTACAGTGTACACTTTGATACGATGGTCTGCTTCGTTGAACACAAATCTGTCAGTACCTTTGTAAGGTTTGTAAACTAATATATCCTTACTTCTTCTGCAGTCTTTCACCGCTAGAATATGTCTTTTCACATTAGACTGTTTTCAGGCCGGACTACAGTATAAGTACCGATAACAAGAACTTATTAGCGTAAACTTCACTTACTGTTTATCTAACCTACGTGTGGTTTATGACGCAGTGCTTAACACCGTTAACTCATGAGTAGCTCTCGTTTTTGAAAAGAATATGCTTACTCTGGTTAGCCTTAATTACATAACCAATGACTGAATGTCTCATTACTGGTTTGAACTGGTAAAATGCAGTGTTATGGCTTACGGATTTCTATTTACCCGAGAACAAAATGTCATAAGTCCAGTTTAAGCCTGCCCTGTTTTTCCTCACCATTCAGAAAGGATGATTTGTTGTAGAAGTTAGTTTGCGAAATCAACTTCGTGCACATATGGCATATCCTAAAGATCGATCCGTCAAAGCCAACATTACATAAGATACCACCTATGAACAGTAATTCAATATAACCCATGTTGGTGTTGGTGGGTTCCGGTTTTTTCATCGTAATATCTGTTTGGCATTTCAGTAGTCTCTAGCCAGTCTTCACAGTATTGTCAGTGTCAGTTCTATTTAACTGAACTGGTTGCATCCGAGATTATTGAAGTTTCATCAGTGCACAGGGGAAGAAGAGGATAACACCATATGATGAAATGTATACAACTTGGAGTTGAAACAGGCTAGCCCAGGTATGAGATATCTATGCTGGAAATGGTTCATTGTCCCAAATGTTGTTCCTGTTCATAACGTGGGGGAAAGAATACCATTCCAATTTTTTAAGAACCAATTACTATTGCTCCTCACAAAATGAGATCGAAACCCTGTTTTGTAGAACAGGCTTTACAGTAATGAGATCAGAATTTCAACTTAAATGTATGATTTTTGATGGTCTGTTAGACCTTGAATCTAACAAAATATTTACTCAATCTGTAAATATCATCACTCGGTTTCAAACTTGCTCAGATGGGTTACCAATACACACGTCTCACTGTGACGTGTCGACAAGCTTGAGTGAATGTCAGGTATTATCCAGAAATCCACTGTTAGTGCTGCTTGGCAATCTTCGTGGAAGAATTTGTATGTGGACCGCAGTTAACGTTTCCTTCTGTTGCTGAGTTGGTAACCACCCTAGTAGGTGGTAAATCGAAGTGCTATGGCGCCGCTCTGCCTCCATGATGAGGCGGATATTTTTTCATTAACGCGTGAAAAACTAATTAATGATTTGGTAACTATCACTGAGTTAAAACAATGCCTAACGTCCCTTTAGGTAAAGAGGCTGATATGACGAATTTAACAAAGTGTTATCAGGGTGATAAGATTATAATGGTCAGTTGTAAACATGGAGGCTAATACAAATGTTTTTAACACATTTTCGAAAAAGATCAGTCGACCGGATTGCAAAGTATGCATTTTTACAATTTGCTGTGTTTGAATTCAAATGATGTCGAATGATTACTTATCACTGGGCTGTTTGTGTTCCATGCTAGACTAGACATTTCAAGGTTAGACAATGGGTACAAAATGTATAGTTCCATTCTATCACTAGTAACGCAGCCAAAAAGTAACATATTCTACACATTATAAACTATGCAAATAGTTGACGGAAAAGCAAAACAAAATAAAGTTTTTCAACTTGGTCTAGACCCACTGAGAACATGGGATGTTGTCTCGAGTTAAAAAATTTGAACAGGAAATCAACTTTCTTGGTTCAGTTTGGTTGTAAAATCTTTGAGAGTCAGCCAGCCTCGTGTGTACCTCAAAATCGTAAGAATGAGAAATTAGTCTGCCCTCGTTTGTTGAAGTTACTGGACAAATAATTTTTATCGTCAAAAGTCTTACTTTTTTGTATAGGTTGCT
Organism: Paragonimus heterotremus; assembly: GCA_013368495.1. Lineage (NCBI taxonomy): Eukaryota > Metazoa > Platyhelminthes > Trematoda > Plagiorchiida > Troglotrematidae > Paragonimus > Paragonimus heterotremus. The sequence continues at coordinate 120,068 of LUCH01000147.1, forward strand.
TGCAAGATCACAGACAATTATTTGATGACCGAAATATTGTAAGTCTACTTTCTGAGCAAAATATTCCATCTGTGCATTAACTCAGTATTTGCAGTAAATTGAAACAACCACATTCATAATTTGTCCACATATTACAAAATTAGATCTAACGTAGTAGTCTGACGATCACTACTGCATAGTGTGCGTTATGATCCCATAAAACAGTTATTGTAAATTTGATGTGACTGTAAACTACATAATTACTTTTGATTATGTGAACTTAATTGTGTTCTTATCAGTCCCATTCAATAAATTTTGTATACAGTCACACTTGATTAACTCCAGCCAGCATCTAGGCACAATCAGTTTACTTAATCTTCAGAAAAAACTGCTGATTTTCTAGTAGATTAGGTGTTATTGAGTGATGATTGACCAGTCATCTGATTGCAGGATGATATATGATTTGGCTAATCAATCTCGATTAAAGCAATCACTGAGAAATCACTGCATTGATATACTCTAACAGATTTGCATATATTGATACAAAACGGTTGCGCTCAGTGCGAATAAATGGTTGGAAAATTCCCCATCTTCTAGTAAAAATCAGTGAAATCTTAAAACGGCATTTGCAACCATGGTTACTTCTTACTTTTGCTTCAACAATTCATCAAAAGATGCGAAGTGTCACTAACCAAAACACTAATGTTAAATTGGAACAAAATAATCGGTTGTTGCACCCTCCATATTTATTCTCAGTCATTGTTGAAATCTACAGAACAAATTCAATATCATGTTTGTTCTGAGTTTTGAATCGAAAACGTTTTTGACAAATATGAGAAAATGAAGCCTTTATCTAAATTTAGACGACCAAACCTAAGTGTGATGTACCGGGATCTCATTGATATGTCGGACACCACAATGAGAATGTTAACAGTTCGAATTCATCTCGTATGGCGTTCGGTAAAAGAAATACAAGTTGAACATATACACCCGTGCGCATGACAGCAGTGTTAGCACATAGGCAGTGGAGGTAGTAGATTATACAATTAAGACAGAGGTAAAGAGGTAATCTGAGTAATACTCACGAGGAAATATGGCTTTCTACTTAAATAGAACAATCGCTTTGGCAATCTGATTATTATTCAAATGTGAAATGTAGCTTGACGTCTAGGTTTTGATAATTCGTGCAGTACCCAAGGAGGTGAATCTTCCAAGCAAATTAGTTTCGTGAAAATACTGTTATTACTTTCATGCTTCACACGCATTTAGTTCCTCTTATGCGTTAGCCCACATGATACTTGATTGTGTTTGTGAGTTAAGACGGGATAATCAGTTGGACATGAGGTGAAAAGCTTGCACTCATCCATTGTGTCACGTGCCCATATCCATCAGTTCATCTGCCATTGCGATGGCGATTAGTTTAATAAAATTGCTTCACGTCTACATCATCAGATGGTCCAATATGTTTCAGATCAGTCGTTTCAATAAAGAACATGGGTTGTCAATTCAGCAGTCAGCCAAACAAGAAACGTATAGAATTGGATCCAGCAGCACTGCATTATAATTAGTCACACAATTAACTCAGCCTCTTCACGATTATTTAACGTTAGCCTTATACTCTTGGCAGGCAGTTAAATTATATTATCCATACAAAACTTTGTTGCGCGCGAACATTCATTCAAAATATCAACTTAAACTACCCCGACCGGTTTTTTTCGATAAGTCAATGTTGTCATGTTATTCACGTATATATGACACACGTGCATACATGTACACAAGTTGACTTCGAAAGACTGGCATCCTGCAACATACGGCTGCTTGCTGTTCTTCCAATTTAACCATTGTAGAAGCAGTTACGGCTATTTGCTATGAAACGGGTTCCAGAAAATGTTAGTCGATAATAAACTCATTTAGTCGAAAGTGAGATTCTTACCTTCCCTGTTTGCCCCCAGTGAACGTGTATAGGTTGCAAGGTAGTTTTGTGGTCAGGAAAGTTCTGCCTAAATCTCCTTATGATAGTCGGCTCAGTGACGGCAGATTATACTTCACTTCACAAACAGTAATGTGTACCACAGGAAGATCTCCATGCAAAATCGGTCGTTTATTCATGTGAATAACAACCAGTTACACCATCAAATGGGCATATCCGAGTTGAATTGAAAAATCGTAATATTGTTTTGGATGTTCTGACTAGGGTAAGCCCCACGTACAATGTTGTAGAAAGAAACAAACTGAGTAGGTTTCAAAGTGTACGGTCTTCGCACAGCCACGTTTTCTAGACATACAGAACTGCGCAAACTGCCAGTTGGATCTGCAATGACTAGCATTTACTTTGGTAAGCGTAACAGCTGCTGTTACATTAAGCATTCTTGTGTGTGTCGCCCATAGTATGTCAACTGAAGTGACAACGAACATAGTATACTGTGCGTGTGATGGCCTTATAGCTCTGTTATTTGAAGGAAAAGAATACAAGATGTGTTCTTGCAACTCTGCGGCTCTCCTATTTTATGCACCGTCTACTAATTATGTTCGACCTGTGGAAGCAGTGAAACAAATCGATTAGAATAATCAGTTCTAGCAAGTGTGTTTATTAAACAAAATAGCAGATCCCTATGCGCATAAACCCATGGAATCGGCATACAACTCTATATAGCTAATGGAAATGATTTTGAAGTATTTATAACGTTGAAGAGATAAAAAGTGGTGCCAGCAAAATGTAACACTTGTAAACAACAGGTGGTCTGAGTCCATTCCAAACTGGACACCATACCACACCTCCCAAACTGATGGTTGACTCAACCGCTGTAATTTGCCCTTAAAGCCTAACCATTATCTACATTCGGTCAGGAATTGAGTGTGAACAAAACGGTTATACCAAAACGTTCTGCTACCAACGGGACCGATACTTTGAACATGATCGGTGTATTCACGGGAAGAGACGCGTAGAAAACAATATCGTTTTCGATGTTTCATCAATGGGCTAAATACAACAGTTATATGAGTTCGATGGGGGGTGATAGATAACATGCGACTGGGGAAGAGATGACGGTCAATAGTGTCCGTCTGGTTTGGGTCATCAGACTGAGTTACATAGTACTAATCATGTGAGCTCTCGGAAGCCCACAGAAGAAGCGTCACATTTATGCAGTCATTTTATCCTGGGTCTGCTTACACTTGCTTACACGATAGTACCGTGTTGTTTGCTAACCAACGACTTTTGTCATATTCCATGGGGAACTGAACTAGATTCACCTCAACTTAACCGTATACCATAACGTGGCGGTCAACAATTGTTTGCTCCGAGACATCCTTATCACCAGATGTCGGGACAAAACGGCATGGGGTTTATTTGTCTAAAGTCTGCATGATGTGAACGATATTTGCAATTGCTTAGTTTTGCACAAGTCGCCTAGAAATGGGGATTGTTGATAATTTTATTTTATAGTGTCGGAAATCTATGCACAGTAGATCGACTGGAGAAGATGAAAAGACTTTTTAGAGAGATTTCGGTCAATAATAACGTTCATGAATACCCATAATGAGAAGTATGAACCAAAGGCGGCAAGCCACACTACAGAGAAAGGAACCGTATTCTTGCAAATATATTTAACAGTTGACCATCTAACCAACAACCCTAGCCAACAAGATTGTAGCGCCCCTTACGCGTTCCGTCATGAAACCAAATGTTGGCTGTCCACTGAGGTGTTACACATTGACACTAACAACTTGTCTGTCTTGTAATATACCAGTTCATCTGCATTTGGATCAGTTTGCTGTTTGTAGCAACCTGTGAAGAAGCCTAATCCTAATTGGTTATCAGACGTATTGTAATCAGACAATCTGTTGACTATGATGATCACAGATAACCTTGCTTCGCTGATCGTCAGACACATCTTAGCAAACTGTATTGCAGTTGGTGCAGTTCAAATTTTCTACACACTGTTGTGCAGTTGTTAACGGAAACTAGAAGCAAACAGCGAAGTCATGATAATCCAACGTTCGTTGTGCACAGAAGACATTTGTGCAAACAATCTCCTCAACGTGGACCTGATCGCAACGCTGATACGCGAACAATTAGAGTCATCTGTTTAGTCTGTCCAACTGCTGCTGATGTGTGCAGTTTCACGAAGAAAGTCCTGGTTTTATTCTAATAACCAATGATAGAAAACCGATGTGAACAAGTGTGAGATGTGTATGTTTGTTGTGGTTTGAATCCGCACAACGTGTGCGCGAATAATAAGCCAGCAAATCAATAGATGATGACGAAACCCTCTTGGAGAAATCAGTTTCAAAAAGGGACGCTGGAGGTCGCTTAGACGATATTATTACATAATCAACAACTTTGTTTATCAATTTCGGTCAACCTCATAAAATTTCTATAGTTCCGAAGAATTACTTTCGTTTACCACTCATGTGAACATTTTAAAACTGAAGCAAACTTACATCAGCTTAACCTATTAATGCATTTTCGAGTGTTTATCTACATCCATCTTTCTACTTGAGCCACACTCTCATTGTTTGTTTTCCATAATGTATAAGATTATCTTGTTTGCTTTAAGGAAGATGTTTTCAGACTTTATGACATAATGATTAGCTATTTGATGAAATCAACTTGTCGCTGATCGTTAACCTCGATGCACGTCCATTTTCAGTTAAATGTGAATGAGTGTAATCACTAGATTTGGTTGATTGACAAATTCACTTGTCAGGTGTCATTAGTTTTTCTGACTGCCGCTTAATTTCCAGCATTCGGATGAGTCTCTTTTTATCGAACAGACTGTCAGACAAACCAATAATCGATATATCCTTGCTATTGTATACTGATTATCACCTCAGTAGAGGAAAAACAATTCAGACTGTGAATTACCGTTTTTATGAATTTTGCATGGGCTTTTTGCCTTAATTGATCTATCTGAACAAACTTAGCTAGGACTATAATTTTCCGCTGAAAGGTTGGTGACTATAAGCGTTGTTCAACGAAAGCAACATCAGCTAAAAATGAATTTTGAACATGTATGGGCTTTTGTCTACAAATTGTAATAATCGGAACTTCGTAAGTAATACACACACAAACAATCCATCAACTATTTCTGAAATTATAACTGATTTATAATGTTTGTTCCTTATCTTGCAAGATAGATTTGACGTATGAACATTTACGTGGAAATGTGGTTGTTATCATCTAACGATCACTGATATGGAGCTTTTGTTTATCTGGACTTCTTTGCTAGGTAGACAGACACAAATTCAAAAACGTTTAATCGAAAGTGAAGGTACTTTCAAGTTAGAAACTCTCATCTGACCTCCTATTTTTGGCCTGCTGGGTGGGAACTTGTTACAAACTTTCAAAAGATAGTTATCTAAACTGGATAAAATGGGGAATTTGGGCTTAAAATGACAGATAGAACATAGCTATCTGGATTGCCCGTCCCTTTGAAAGGATGGATGAATTGACTCCAAAAAGGTAAGGTGTATTTCAGGCAGTTGTATAATCGACAAACTTAGAAGTTCTCTGGAGTGATACGTCATCTTCAACCATTCCTGATGGTATGCTACGGTGAACCTCAGACACACCTCAAAAGTTGTTCACATTTGGGGTGTTATTATTCAACCTCAGCATAGCAGGAAGAGTATTCTGGCTTCACCAAGAACGCATGCCATCTGGCGCAACTGACAATCTGTAGTGAACTACCAGATTTAGTGAATCTAACTTGCTCAACCGGAACGAATTTTTAAAGACTACTTTGTCCTTGAATTTATACTACATATATAACAAAAAACCATACTCCAACAAGCTGTCTCACACTTGCGATCAATTTCAGGCAGTGCGAAGGTTTCACAACCCAAAAAATCGGGATATTTAGCATGATGAAAGTAATCGGCAGATAACTGACCTGCTTATTTGACTACAAATTATTGTTCGACGATAGAAACTCTATTAAAGAAAGCCGAAAACACATAAAAGATATCCTAGTTAGATCAAACTTCCATAAATAACTTGATCCTCAGACTACACTGCAACAACTTTTAAATTCAATAGGCAAATAAGTAAGACAACCGTGCAGTAAAAGGTGACAAATTTCTGCAAAGATTACCGGTTTACCAATAAGATACGAAACGCTGTTGGGTTCAGTCGATAACTATTCACTGTGACCAACTGTTTGTGGTGCTCTCATATGAAGAGATTAACGGAAAATTGTTTGGTCACGTGCATTTGTTCTGCCAGCGTTAATCCACGTCTATAGCCCTGAGCAAGTTGTCGTAATCATTGCTGTTTTGTCAAATCACAACTGGTAAAGCCACGTCGAATTAACAAAAGAACAGCTGGGAATTGCACAACCCACCACCCTAGTGTCACGTTGCACAAAGAGTTAGCAGGAAATATCCCGTGGCGAATGAAGGAAACGTGTGGTGCACTTGAGAAATTTATGGACACAAACTTTAAGACAAAGTATCAATTCTAGCAGATTCAAACCTATTGCTAAAACTAATGTTCACGTGATTTCACAGCCATTCAGATTATGGTTCATGTCACAGTTTCTTGCTAAATTTGATCTGATACCCTTGTTTAAAACTTGCTACAGGAAACCGGTTAGTCACGTTTTTTCAGTGAAAAATAACCATCCATAGATTTTATATCCCAGTTTTCCTCTGATGATAAACAACCACCACCCGGCACTTCATACTTTGTAATCGTTACGCTTTCTTCCATTGAGTGCGATAAAATAAGACCGGTTGTTGTGATTATAAATTTCACAGAAAACAGTACAATTTGAATAGGTCATGGACAATGTTATCACACACAACATGGTTTGTTTGCGCATTTCTAATTTTCTGTTTAAAGTATTATCTTGATTTACCATTTAAAGGCAATCTTTAATCTGCTGACACATTTTCATGTATGTGCTTAAGGAAAAACCTATTAGTTGAAGCATAAGGCTATTTATATGGAAACTTAATTTGATCATAACGGAAATCAATTGCATGGCCTTAACTCAGAATTCAAATAGATATTATCAGTTACCGAAGGTCAACAAAAACGCGAGATGTTAATAAAATTGTCAGTACAACAAGCAGCTATCGAAAAATTCCACTTGCAATAATCAGGAGATGAACTATAATATTGTTGCATTTGAGGTTACTGAGTACATTACTTTATATAGTGAAACCACGAGACATAGATGTGGACAGAGTGATGAACGTAAATAATATGTTACCAGTTAATCTCGAAGATATTGTGAATAGGATAGGTGGGTCTTTCACGGGCATTTTCCATGTTGCAAAATTAATGACTGGCAGTGAACTGTTAGTTCTGCGCCACTGTCACACAATGACATCTGACGTTCAACCAAACATATATGAGTATGTAACGCTGAAGAATTTAGCGAGCCTTTCTCCCACGTGTCTGGTGTTACAGAATAAATTTGGTTACCTGCATCACTCTTCATGTTACCACCTTCTGCGTTCAGCATTGTTGTTCAGGAACAGCAAGTTAGAAACAGCCCTTTTCGTGTCTCAGATTACGGCATTACTTGGGACCTTATGTTAAATACGCTCATCTGACCAAATCTGAGATTTCAGCGAACTGTTATCAGCACCTTCTGCACCCACCAATAACACCACTTTTTCTGAAATTTGCTTACCTCATTCATACCTTTCATCCTAGAGCTCAATACAACGTACTTGAGAAGCAACTGCGCCAGTCTGAACAACTAATGTCATCCTCACACTTCACTATTCAGTCACACAGCCCGATTGGTTTTTCCGAACTGGCCTTACCGAACTAGACAGCAAGCTTAAAATACGGTCCAATTCGATCGACATATCCCACAGATGCTTAATGTTTCCTCCTAATGAAATGAGCTTTCAGAAAATTTTAACAATTGTCCACATTTGTACATCGAAAACAATAGCATTCGACAATCTGATATGTTGCATCAAACCAAAAATTCGAGTGATATTCTCCGAAGAAGATTTTATTTAACGAACCTACAAACATTCACATTTTACATTTCAAATACGAGGTTGTTTGCAACCGCATGTAGAAGAAAGCCCTTTCTATGGACGATGCACGTTTTTTACTTTCAACAGTTCGTATCTGGACGTTTAAGAAATAACTACGTTTTTGTAACCAGTCGGTTCAAACAAACGACCGTGACTGTCATCGACCTGCTTGAACAGTGACACAAACTGTTCCTCTTTCTGGGAACGTTGTGGGTACACGCTAGCTTACAAATCTCGTGGAAAAATTAAAGTAGAACAGGCCCGAACAGTCTTTCTTCTGTCATGCGGATTGAAAAACTCACAACTGATCACAACTGTTAAATTCTCAAAGAATTTCCAGTCTGCCTTTTTTGAAAAGAAGCACCAGACTAGAGTTTTCCTGTGATTGGATCTCGCCAGTATTGTATATCTTTGCCACGACCGGGATTGAAACTCCCGTTACGCTTACTCAAGGCTACCATGTTGACTACAGCACCATTCACCTTACATTAGACACGACTGAGTCGTCATATGTTTATCGGCAAATTAATCAATATCCTGACTTTGCTTGAATACAGATTTTCAGGGAATTTATTGTACGATGCTTATTCTTGCAGAGAGTTATCACACAGAGGACGAGTAGTTAATTACTACTTGAAGTAATATTTTCTGTGACTGATGGCATGCATTTACACTAGGAATCTTGAGACAGGTTTCTTTATGCACCAACGTACACACCCTATATATGCTCAATGGTTTTCCATAGTAATCCATAGACATTCAACAATAAGAGCTATGTCCACAAAAAGATGCATGCAAATGAGAGTAACTGGAGTATCAAATGTACACAACGATCCCATTATAACTGCTAATTAGTACTCTGTTTAGAATGTTTGCACGAAATGTTATCTAATAAGACAAACTTTTGTTTTAAAAGGGCGGTACCAGACAGTTTTCTGTAGTATGGAATATCTGGGATGGTTGTTGCAGAATTGATAAGGTGAAGTGTAGTTGGATGATGTTACACAGTAGATAAAATTAATTGTTGACTTTTTCTTGCTGGATCCAAACACTGGTATATCAACGTGTCACTGATTGTGCCCACTTTGAAAGTGACTAGACTACTCAAAGACGCAGTAATCTTTGTTTTATCTCATTCACACAAGTGGCGGGTCACTTGTACTCTCAGTGGTATATGAAGTTATACATTATTTTGACTAAGAATGAGTCTGTCACTCACGTGATGTACATCATAACAAACGACGTCTTCTTCGTAGTCCTCATCCGCTAATCTTTGTGAGCACCAAAGGAATGAACTCTTACCCATTGTGGTAGTAGCGCACAAACAAATTTGCACTTGTAAGTAAACATTTAACGTATCAATGTGTTTCACGTGTATGTTGTGTGTTTAATTAATGCGTACGTAACAGAAACATGGTTCCGTGAGTTTCAGTTCTGTCTGTTGCGCAGATGCATCATGTTAGTCACGATGATTTCGTCCAGATCATCGCAGGGGCCATTTTATCTGGTTTCACTATAAACTATGTTACATCGTGTACCCACGATGATAGACCATCATCCGTAGATGATAGGTCATATTATATCTACAGATACACTTCGACTCTCGAATTAGTGAGGTATGTTTAGCTCTGATCCAATAACCAACATAGGATAATCTTGTGATTACTGTGGTCAGTCTATTAGCCCTACTGGTACAAAAATATTTTGTCTGACAATCACGTAATTCCGCCGACCATGTAAACGATGAATAAATCAACATAAATTTGATTTGTTGGAAATGTCTGGAGTGCTTCTGAACATATGTCTGCATTATCAAACATAATTAGTGAAAGTTACCTGGATCAGACTTAACCAGAGCTTCTCGTCTCGTCAGTTTGGTTCATCGCACACACTGATGGTGGACGCAAGGTGGATGGTTACATTATCCAACCGAACTCCTCCACAGCCCACACCAACTGCGACTGCCAAGATGTTTGTCAGGAGATAGCAGGTGTAAACCCGGATATCAAGAGTTGACGTTAGAATGCACTAAAGTGCAAGTTCAAACAGATATGGAAAACAAAAGTTTATTTTCGGGACAACGGCGGTTCCAAGAGTTCCTTAAGGGTTATTTGCACATCTCGTATCTACTGATTGTTTGTTATACTTTGGCTAAATGCACTGATGAAAGATGTTCAGAGAGATAATCTATCGTGGTTTGGTAAAAATCTGTTTATTGATTTCTACGGTGCCAATGGTGCGAAATTTTATAGTTCTACTGACTAAAGTCTAAATAATGTCTCGGAGAAAGTGCTCATCTCCATTGGTCACATCATTACGGAGATTGGTAATCATATGATAGAAACATTTTGGTTGTTTTTAAGCAGATTAGTGCTTCACGATACACAAATGGTTGATGTAAACAGAAAATTTGCTCACGTAACTTCAATGATCATGTTTAGTCAGCCAAATAAGCCGTGCATCGCAGTCCCCAGATTAACAAAAAACATCGCAGTCATCGATCGAACGGCAAGATTCATTATCTTATTCAACAAGTGACGTGAGAAAGGCATGTCAAACACCATGACTGGGTCAGATTTTGTTATGTATGTGCGTCTGAATGATTGTGAATGTAACCACAGGTGTACACTAAACAAACACATTAAAAGGAGCTCATAGAAGTTAGCTTACAATGGGCCAAGCAATTAAATTAGCCTAACCATGAATGCTGACTTAATTGTTTTGTAACAAACTGTACAAACTTCCCAGTGTATACAGGACCACATAAACGTATAATGGTTGGACACTAACGTATTCATGTGAATGAACAAAACAATCAAAATGTTTTCAAACAAGTAATAATCGACTCCTAGTTTAACTGATTACCTGATGACTTTCCAACCTCAGCTAAACCAATGACAAACTGTTCATATAAAATGCGTAACGCAGAATCGAGGAATTTGCCATTTCAGCAAAAGTAAGAGTTGAGAACCACCCATCTGTTTGTAGAAATAATTGCTGAGCATCAACAGAAAACTAATTACTAGTAAACCAGTTCCATTACTCAACGGTAGATTTCGTAGGTTCCAATAGGAACCGATTAAGAAACCCCTTTTGGGCAGTACATTTCCTGGAACATTTGATGATCGTCATACGCAGCAGTGCGTAGCTGAATCCAAACGTTAAATTTTTGAGTGTTGGAAACAGTTTCATAACCCAACTGATGAAACAGTCACCAGTAACGAGTGTGTTTTCCTGCCACTGTTTGGAATGTGGCAGAAATTGATAATTTCCAAATGGATCGCTCCTGTAAAAATAGAAGGATTTAATAGCTGATGTATGAGATCTTACTGGTGTTTTCCGGTTTACTAACTGTGAATGTTGTGAATGCTGTGAATGTGTTAGTATGCAGTCAACAATGTTCAGAACATTCATTGTGCAGAATGTGTTTTACGGTGTTCAGTGCAAACGTTCAAGAGAGAAGGATGTTTAGCGTTTCCTTGGTATTCGAAAAACACACACAGTGTCGCCGATATGAACTTAGGTTTGAACACTGATATCAGCAGTCAGACACGAGTTACAATTTGAAGATGTATGGAAAGATAGTACGACTAAACAGTGTGGCAAGCTAACAACAGACAATAAACATTGTGACATTTTTATACTTTTTGAAAAATGTCCGATTTAACCAACTTCATTTTGTTGTATTTTGGAAAAACGTCTTCGATTCGGTTCTTAATTAGTTGATTCAACTGTGTACACTTCGACACGTCTTTCGCGTTTACATGGAATATTATTTCTGCCCTGTTTACGAATTGCTTATTGCTTAAATTTGTTGTTCCACAAAATGCATGTCATTCACATATTATATGAGATTGGTAAAAAACCTTAGTCTTAGTAAGTGAAAAGCATGAGCATTGATCACCACCTCATCGCTATTCACTGAACGTGACAACTTCACGATCATCGACCAAATAACTCTTCCGGTTCTCTTCCCATACAGTCAATAAACGGATAAACCAAATTAATAGCTGCCTAGCTTTATTCAACACATGTGACCATAACTGGTAACATTTGATTGAACGGTCCTGAAAAAGCAGTTTATTGCATTCGTGTATTATGTACCTCGATAGAAATAACGTTTGTATTGGAGATCAAAAATTGCAGTTTAAATCCATGTTAACTTTAGTATGTGATTATTGCTGAGGTCAGAAATGGTTGAGTCTACTGTGTAATTGAGAAAGTTCAAGGAGTGATGTTCAAACTGCTGCAAATAAGCAAAAAAAGTGTTTGGTTTTTATCAGTGTACGATGTTTATGTGCTTGAAAAACCAGTGCAAATTGTCTGAAAAAGCATATCTACTTAGCATATGAAAAAGCGGCGCCTTAAATGAACAACTGTTCAGGGACAATCGAGGTAGTCGCGAATCACGTGAAAGATCATTTACAAAACAAATCCTGGTTGAAAGAATTAATTTGTTCTTGCAAAATTGTCAAATTAATTAAAGTTGAAATCTAATTGAAATTCGTGTGTTGCTCGGGGATCGTTTTGTGGGATTGTGTCCATTTTTGAGAATTCACGATTCCAGTCTACAAAAAAAAAATAATAAGAGCAACAACAAACAAAACATAATCCGGAGCTCGTGATTCGAACGGTTGGTGGTAGTAATTGTAGTATGTTCGTCGGTGGTCGATGGAATTCACTAGTTGATGTGTGAACCGTAACCGAATGATCGCAACACTAAAATGTCTATTTTGCTATAGGTGACAACACCAAACGTATGGTTATATCAATTAGTGGTACGCCTTGTCACGAGATGTACCAGGAAGTGCAATGTATTCAGTGGAAAGCTGGTAATTCATAATCATTTCTGGCATACTAATTTTTGCAGATCCCTTTCTATTGTCATTAACGTCTCGTAACAGTTATTAATTTCGGACTAAATTGCATCGCAAACTGGTGTTGTTTGGTTAACTTATCAAAGAGTGTGAGCTATTTCTGTCCTTTAAGTATTAAATGGTCTGGAGGATGCAATTCGCCTTAACTCTCGCACTAAACATCCTTAATGACATATTCCGATTTTTGACGGTTCCGCGCATCGTGTGTAACCATAACAAGTTGTCCGTTTTCCTGTTCACTGTAACGTTATCCTTACTCATATGCTACAGTGTCATTGTTACTGCTCAACGAGAAACTCATATTTTAGCACAACGGGTTATTTTTAAATGTCCTAATCAAATTGCTAACAGGCGAGCCAGCCCTGTATGCTCTCCATTTGACCATTCTCACATTCACAACAAACTCGGCCCATTGGATTCTCACAGGTGCTTTAGAGTAAAATATACCTGTTGACATTATTCAGTGATTACGTTTATGTCAATGATTATTAAACATCGCTTGTGCCACTTGTTATAGATGGGGGTATTTTTTTGACCAATTTCGGAATAACGAATTAATCTCATCATGCATCATTCAGTAGTAACGGAGCGATCACATGTTAGGTCAGCACGCAAACTGATTTAATTCGAACAAACATAGGATCGTCTCTAATACACTAATGGTAACCACACCTTCTGTCAGATCAGCCCAATTACTGAACTAATTTTGCTTCACCAATGCTCACTCCTCCAAACTTGTAGTAGCAACGCTGTGCGCATGTGCTCGACTGGCTTATGAGCTTTCAACGTTAGGCTGACTGCCCACTTCACGTCAACGATAACGGTACTAATCCAATCAGTCAGCAGATTACTAGATGAAAACCCCTGCCTGATCAAACAAGGCCACTCCCAGACACCGGTTAATAATAGAGGGTTTGGGATAGGGTCATTTCCAGATCCTTCACGATTGCTTAAGATTTGTGCGTTCCTAAAAACTGTACGACCAGTCTCTTTATGAACTAAGCGCTAAATTCGAGGTTCGCTGTTGTTAGAACACGTCAGTAACACAGCTAGAATACAACTGTGGTCTATGCAGTTACAATAAGCCCTTCTGAGAACCCTTCACAGTAACCAGGAATGGCTGAAAATACTGTGTGAATAAAAGTGTGAGACACAGTGAGATAGACGTTCAACGCAAATATCTCGAATGTATTAGCGTTTTTGAAATTCAGTTTGTGTCTATATCAGTCGAATAGTCCGAACAACTGATTTCTCAAGTTGGTTTGTCACACCCGTAAGCGAGCGTCTCGCGCCATTCACAATTCTGTTGACTGTTGAATTCGGGTTAAGTCAACAGTAGGTCATACAGGTAATGACAACGATACAAAGAACACTTGACTCAGTGGAAGCACAAACTATATTGTATCATTTACAATCGGTAGCGTCATTCTTATGTGCGTGGTCGATGAAGGCGCAACCGGTTAGAATGCAGCTTGAGTATCAATACAGATGTGAGGCACACAGGCGGTCTTGACGCGTATACAACGCTTACCAGTCAACTTATGATACAAACTCGGATGAGTTAAAATCATTCCTTCTGAGAAGTGTACTAACTGTTTTGATACAAATGTAGGTGTAAGTTTTGTCTGGAAGTTACTTACACTCATCTCAAAATCACTGTCCGTTTTGTCCAGTAGTGCTCCTACTGCACTAGGGAATCTTCAGCAAATGCAACCAGTTCACTAGAGAAACAGGAAGAAGCATACTGCAGCTATAAAAGATATCACCGTATAACTAAAGCGCGGCTTGAATTCTGCAGCTTCTTCTGTAAACACTGTGTTACAGATACTACATGAGTTAGAAGGCTGTGTTCAAGCGTTCGAGTAAGATCGAAAGCAAATTCACACATACCGCAAAGTAAACATCATCTCATAATAATTACAGTGTCCAACACTATGCAACGGACCGCTCAATTCAGTCTGCATTCCTACTCCCTGAACTCATCTGGTAGGCCATTTGCAATCTAGACTGCCAGCCATTCTAGCGTGATGATAAACTTCAGGTTCAATTATGTTAGTTAACACAAAAAGATAAGGTCGAATATGTTTTAGGGAGTTTGACCAGAAAGGATCAAAATAGGTATACTGTGATATGTGTAAAAGCTTACTTTAATTTTTTATACAATAGCTTGTCAACAGAAAAAGATGAACGTATGCAACATTGTTACATTTATGAGTAAAGACTATGGTTTCCGACGTATTTCGAAGTAGAACATACGATACAACCCTATTATTTTTAAACCCATATATAAGCCTGTGTATTTTTGAGACAACAAAGTCACTGCACCCTGCTTCGAGAATGCGTATCTGTGATAAACAGATTCCAGTCAAAATGCGTTGTCTTTGAGCCATGGCGTGATATCTAGATTGAGACCGTTTTTAATATTCATTGTGTCCTAGTTGTTTATTTCTCGGTTTTCTGATCGGAATTTACCCCTTTTTAGGGTGGTTATCGCAACGCTAAACGTGATGCTACTATATATTAGTTCATGCATTGATTGGTGCATTTTCTAGCTCGACTAAGTTTGTACAGCTGTGGTATTCGTTAACGGTGTATATTGATCCATCCTAAACGTGCTCTATGAGGTTACGTTCTGGTGATCGAGCTGATCAAAGTAGGGCTTCTACTCCGCTTGATACCGAAACGTTCTTTACGCACCCATACAAGTGAGATGATCGATAGTTTCTTTGCAAGACCGAGTCGTTTGTCGTTACAGCCGCAAGTAACAGATCGTTTTGTGAAATCTCCTCACAGGAGTCATCTTTTCGTGTATCCTTGTGGTATTCCATGTATGTAAGAAATTGTCGTAGATTTGAATCGTTGATGAGGTCACTAATCATCTAAACCGATCAACACCGATTTGCCACATTTCCTATTTTTGTCAGGCCTGCTCAGACCGAATCAAATCGGTCCAGATCACTCTGGTCAATTGCATAATTTTGTCCAACAAGGCCCATGCGTTACCAAGTGGGCATTTTATACGGACTGTAGAAAACTTTAGCGAATGTCGGTCACATGTACAACACTTTTGTAATCAACGATAACTCCACACTAGAACACGAAGCGTAATATACATGCGTTCAATAAAATCTCCACTGGCTGCTACAGTTATAGGACACCAAAACAAACATGAAAACGGTCACAGAAAAAGCTTGGCATTGGTTAGAATTCACACTATCCCACTCTGTGTTTGTGAAACCCATTGGGGTGTTAACTGCTTACTTATCGATCCGGTGAGTCAGCTATTGGTCAAGGCATCTGAAACGACTGAACGAGCTTTTTCTGTCCGTACGCTGTTGATTTGAGTAATCGAATTCCCCTGGCCTTGACTCTCGCTAACGTTTGCTGGTGAACGAATTTTGAGCGATTAGGTGACATTCTGTGGACAACGGCAAACAATAAATTCACCTTAACTTGATGTTCACTGTCACTCCGATAACTTACAACTGCATGTGTGAATGATTTTCGTTCACCTGTCCCGATCTACGCAAGATGACGTCCTCTGATTCTTCTAGATTATTTATGTTTCAGTTCTAGAGTGATCAGTGGAGAACTGATGGATTGAATAATTGGTCTATCTGTACTGGAAGTAATCTCAGGGAAACCGGAGTGTTAATGACTCAGTCAATATATATTCTAGTTTATGTGGCAGTCACATGAGAGTGAACAATCTGTCAACTCTTGACGTTTTAAATGCTTTCTCAGCATTGTCACTGTGGCCGTTCTCGTGTAGGGTTTGGGTTACAACTTCTAACTCGTGTTTCAAAGCATCTTCGTAAGCAATTTCCTCGGCCTTTATCCAAAAGTTACTCATCAGGCTTTGAATGTAATTTGACTTATTAGAACTGTAAAGATTGCTTTACTGGCTTGATCATGTACTCCCATGATAAACGGAACGTTTTAAACTCCTTTCTGTTCTTTTATAACCTGATAAGATTTTACCTAAACTATGTTTGCTGCACTCCGTTGTCTGTGATTCAATGGGGATTATTGAAATCTACTAATTCCACGATAGTTAATTCGAAATGCTCTGATTTAAATCAGGCAAAACTCGTAAGAAAGTTTCAACTTACGCCTAACAGTATTTGTCACACTAATGTTTCATCACAATTCACACCAAGTGCGAGAGCCAATTTGTTGACTGTGGTCGCCATAGCCCAATGTGGTACCATACACCGAAAACAAAAAAGTACATGAATGAATATGAGCTACAAATAAAAATGTTTACCAAAAAATAAACATCATTGAGCCGGAAACTACTGTTAGGAATAGACAACTGCTGATGGTGATGAGTTAGCTGTCTCTAGCTTGCCGGACAGGCACTTTTCAAACTACTTCAGTTTGATAAGAAAGCCTTTATACCGCCTAACCGTCCTGCTGTTAGTCACTTCACTCAACAATAGACTGCTTAGCGTATGCTCCGTCAGTGTACAGAGTAAGCGCTCAAACTGTGTAATTTACTGACCTGCTTTACAGGTATCTAACTTGGACAATAGACAAACACGAACTCAGAAACTCACGCATTGTGCATATATTCAGCCCATTTGGAGCATGTTAGGCCAATAAACGGAAATTGAAAACTGAAACTTCAAGTTGATCAGTTCATGGATACGAAAAATGGACTGCCTACGACTATCGTCTAAGAAATGAAGTTTCTCAGAAGTCAGCCACTTGTTTGGTCAATGGCTAACAGCTCAAAATCCCAGCCGAATGGAACTAGGCTTTCATGTTCCGAATAGTCATCTCAAATGTGGAACGATTCCCAGTTTGTGGTAGCAAGTACACATAAATCCGACCTATGTGAGTGTGATTGGTTGTTTTTGCGGCTAAGACTGGATAAGTTGTAGCAAAAAGCTCAAATACTTGCGCCACTTAAATCGTTGTACGTGTAGAAATTCGCACTGCCTGAATAACATGAACAAGTAGCGGCATTAGACTACAGGAAAATCTACTATTTCAATAGACGGTCGAATAAACAACGTCGAAATGAAGTGCAGCATGAATGTGTAGAATAAGTGTGAGCTCCAGATATAACAGATTTTTTGAGCAATCCAAACAGAATACAGCTAAGCCACTTGTCAGCAACCTAATCAGTCCTAAGCCAGTCTAATGACCATCACTTTCGACCGGCCACTTAAGGCGACGCACGTCGACCGGATCAAGTAAGCCGTTCACTGTATTCCATTGTTAATGCATTATCGGTTACATCGCTCGAGATTAAGAAAATTTGTTGTAGCTGAAACGAAGTGTAATTCAAACTTATCAAAACGTTCTGTTATTATCATATTGTTCTTTGTAAGCAAAAATATCTTGCGAGGCTAGCAACAAGTAATGAAAATTTGTTGGTATGATTAAAAATGACAAAAATCAATAGTGTTGTTACTCTAACGTTCGCTCTAACCGACAGCCAGTCACCACATCTCTTCAGCCATGTGGAAGCGGGCACCTGCTTCGAAATAGCAGAAATAACTCTCACAATCGGCAAAAATTACTGTTTAATGGGCGCGACAACTAACCAACTGTCGTGGTTAACGATTTTTATGGAATTGTTTGGTAGTGCCTATTGTGAGACCGTTAGTGAGGTCGGCAGTGGCACCCTGGTCGTTAACGAAAAGGCTGGAGTACACATTCTGCTCGCACGTTGATACGCGATGCTTCCAGGAATACAGAAATGAAGTAGTTAAATTAGCTCAACCCCAGAGCTAGCTTCGACGCAATAGTAATAACAACCGAACTAGGCAAAGCAAGTAATTTATCCGTCGAGCGCAATTGTACAACTTATTGTCAACAACGCAATAAAACAACAGTCATGAGAAACTGACAATCCCCACATCCTCCGCAGTTCAAATGAAAGTCCGGACAGTAGTGGTGACGTTGATTCTTTTTCACACCTTCAGGAATTCTTGCCTGCACGGGGTCGATTGCAGATACTCTTTCAATAACTGACTGTAAAACTGAAACAAACTCGGAAACGAAACTCGTTTTTTATTTCTAGTGAAATGCCCAACTGTACAAAACAAGTAGGCAGAATAATGCTTGAAGTCAATTAGACACTGATCAGTCTAATAAACACAGTCGACGGTGATGTGATCCTCAGACCAAAAATAGGGTCACTGTGCAAGCTGAGCAGCTTATTAAAAACAATGTTGACCTTCAAACTAACCTTGTCGATACATAATATTCCCGGTTGCACATTGGTAATTGTATTACAAAAGTACTAAACCGAACATGAACTCCTGAGTATCGACATTTGGACCACTATAATCCGTGGATCACAATGTTAAACAGCTTGAGCAATTGTAAAAGTTTTCCCGAGCTAATCTGTGATTTGAACATTCCACCTTAAACCAATTCAGTGTAGATGCAAGTCACTTTTGACGCGAATAAATCACTCAGTTGTTTGGTTTATAACTTTATGTAATTGCTATTGTGGACACAACGAACTTCACGAAACCACTGGATTTGAAAGGCATTTGTGGAAAAATACTCATCTGACATGTAACTGAGCGTATCTGCCATGTTTACCGATGGAAAACAATCAACTGAACAGAAAATGTGTAAAACTCAGAAGATTCATTTCTCTCAACTAGGATCAACAACGTCTTGAGCACGTCACCTGTTTCTTCACATACATTTTCACTTTTTAGATAAATCCTCATTAATGTTGAGTTTCCACCAGAATAAACTGATCAAAAAATGGCATTCTTATAGAGAAAAGTTTTTGCCCAATCGACTTTCGTTTGAGTGTACACGATAAATGTTTCTGAAACTATTTGCAAGGTTTAATTGTATCAGACTTACAAGTTTACATTTCACGCTTGACAATTTTGGTTTACCTGAACTATAAGCGGCTGACGTAACCGTTCAATGCAAAAACGACTCTCATGCTTATTAACAAAAATTCTATCTATTATTAACCTGACTTTTAAAAAAACAACGCGCCAAATTAAAATAAAGCAAGTTGATTGGAAAATAGTTAGAAAATTTCCCGGTATCGAGTAATACGCGGAGAATGAGTCTTTTCTTTTTTGTTTGAAAGTTCAATTAATTTCATCAGGAATTCAATGAACTTTGTGGGTAGAAGTAAATGCTGGTCCTCTGTGAAAAATATTTGGATATATACAATGGTTTGTTCAATATAACCATATTTTTCAAATTTGAGCAAATATTTTGACAGGTATTAAATTCAAACGTTAACAAGACATTCTACTGTGGGCAGAAATCGTTACCCATTTGGAAAGCACTGTCAAACAATGTGGCTCCCAATGTTCAGCTTGATATGTTTGAAGATCTGCACGACTAACACATGCACCGGTGTCAACGTACGTTACAACTGTTTCAGCCACTTCCATAGATCATTTACGCAGACCACAAGAAATGAGTTCTCCTATCGGTCCGTTTGTCTGTACATTTATTTCATCAATAGTATACCGCGTGTTCGATAGCAGCATTCTGAGTGCGTTATGTTGTATACGTATCCAGTTGTGTTTTCTAACGGTAGGTCCATAAGACATCCGACAGTGTGCACTCTTCCCTAAACACAAATGGGTGGGTTCATAAACATCCTATCACTCTCAGCAACACATACCACATTATGTGGACAAGTGAATGGAATGGTTGCACCACCTAATGAATAGTGAGTAATAGATATGATAAAAATGTTTGCCATTGCATACTAAACATAGAATGCGCTGATTGGGAAAACATATATTTGCTCGACTAAAAAGCTTACGAAATGATTGGTTGTCGTGCCACATGATGCATAGTTTGCAGTTTCCACGTATCAGAGAACTGAATGTTGTAAACTGCTTCAAGTTACAATACGACGTCCTCAAAGGGTTAATTTTCATCAATCCTCCCTGACGAAAACTTCACATGACAAGACAGCGGTGTAGTTGAGCGAAGTGGAAAAACGGAACGCAGTGCTTAGAAGCGTACTTCCAGTAACACAGATGAACAGTACAGTTGGGTTGTAATAGTCCCTCCATACTCATATTCACATAATAGGCTGGATAATATAAACGACCAGCGTTGCTTACCAAGTGAGACACCAGGACAGCGAATGCGTTGTTTCACATTAATCTTGCCAGATTATTCGAGTAAATGGACGTGTCAATACTAGTGGTGAAGTCACAGCAGTTTTAGTATAAAACAGACATAAATTAGTTTCTAGGATGAATGTAGACCAATTTCTGTTCAAACGGAGTAAGGGGAAAAACACGCGTATCATTAATAAAGGCACGACGAAACCGCCAGCTCTTAGTTGTAAAGAACTTGTTATTTGAAACATTTGCACAGGGGTCATTTGAGACCGTTTTTTTGTTTAGAGTTACATAATGCAGCGTGGTTTGTCATAATTGATCTCATGCATCTTCGATTTCGAAGGAATAGGAACGTTTATTAATTGCATAACAGGGCATTCTACCTCCGGATGCGTGTTTGTGAGTGTATTGTCTACTGATTGACTCCACGTCTGTCTGATGTTTTACAGTAAATTAGACGCGAATTTTTGAAATTCATAGTTTTTGAAATGGACTAGTCATTTCTTGGTTTCCAAAATAAAGCAGAAGGTTGAAATCCCTTCTGCACTGTCCACATACTCTAGATAAAACAGAAGTGGTACAGATCACCTGCCTTGGAGAACACTGTTTAGGTGGTATTCTGCACAGATGTACCTACCGGGGATCGAATACCCGCTCAAGTTTGAGTACCCACTTTAATATAAGTGAGCTCCGACGAAACTGTACATCACTGGTATATCCTAAATGCATACAAGCTGTTCATATAATCAGGTGGATCAAGGTGTATTTACGCCCAGTATTGCAAAACAGATGTGATTTTTTCTGTGTCCTTCCAATTTGAAGTCTGTTAAATCGTCTGACTTCCTTTTCGAAATTTCGGCAGGTCTGTTGGTCTTACACATTAAGAACTCAACTGAACTGGCAGAGTTTTTAAAATGACCGACTGAAGATAGTTTATGCTAGGGTACACATACACACTGGCAGAAAAAGAAGCATACATACATAAGTAAAATATATTCATCTGTCATGTAATAATCTGTGTACATCTGTCTGTATGATGACGCTGCTATCGACTAGGTTCGGTTAGGATTGTCACAATCGACGAAAGTAATAATTTACTTCTGCGCTTGCTTAAACGATGTGACAAGTGGATGAACCTAAGGCTATAACTTGCATGACTGTAGAGAACAGTTTTACCGTGAAAGAAGGAAGTAGTTTTAGCTCAATAAAGCAACTCACTTTGTCAAAATATACAACTTCATTTAATCCCCTTTACGATACAGAAACAGCTGAAGCTTACAATCTTACCACGCCCAATTTGATTGCAAGTGGACACCCTCGTGGTTGTAACAGAAACGATTATACAACGGAAATAACATGCACTGTGGGTACAGATCACATTGCAGACTGACTCCACAAAGTTCCACTGGCATTTAGGTTAGTAAGACGCCTGAAAATCAGTATGTGCTGATAGGGTAATTTTCGGAAAATGTCAATTCACGTTTCGGTTATCAGCTGATAGGTACGCAATAACCGCAGAAAGTCAGTGAAGAATTTAAATTGGAAGTCAACCTCTCGCAAATCAAATATCTACTGAATGTGAGTCAGTAGCCTCGAGATCGCAGTTGATATCAGCAGCTAGTAATTGCTGCACATCATTTGAAAACTGAACCAAACAACCTTCGCAAATAATTATTCACTAATGTGTACTGGTCCCCACGAACATCTGTGTTTGTTAATTATGAAGCTGTAACAATCCAATAAAGTTTTATTGGAATTATATAATACAGAATCCGCTACTGCTCAATAACAGTCATACGTGGTGGGTGGTTGAATAAATACTACGTGCAATTACAAGTTAATTCTAAACCACCGATTGTGAGGTCCAGAAGTTTGATAACGAAGCAAGAGCTAAGTCGCCCGTCACAAACTTTAATGGTTGAAAGTTTATATATGCTCCATTGGCTTTGTCTGATGGGAGGTTTGTGGCTCAATGATAAACATAGTCTCCTCTTAAGTCTGTCCATCGGAAAGCAACTTTCGATTGTGGCAGAAGTATGCATTACTGGTGAGACCTAAAGGGGTTTACACTCAGTTTCAAGGTGGCTGAAAAGTCAGCAGAAGTGAGAAAGTTGTTACCGCAAGTAAGTAGTTTCAAAGTGATTTCACTCAAACACTCGACTATTCATCAGAATTCTATGACATTCGTTAGGAAAAAGTCTTTAATTTTCATCTACGAAATCACTTTCTGAAGTGAAATTAAACTTTCGAATGGTAGATTCCTGTCCTGTATAATTATCTCATTTTAACTTCCATTTCATGAAAAATAATTCTAAGCATGAAAATCTAAAACCAAATGAGATTATCAAAAATCCGTGAACGTTCAGGATTGCATACTTATTTACAAATATCAATTCTGAGGTGTGTATTACTTACTGTCAAAATATGATTGATGTTTGCTGAATTTACTCTGTCACGTGGGTCATCAAAGAAGGTGTTCGCATTGCTGGAATCAAGCCAGGGTGAATACTGTATAGTCTGAACTGCTGAACATTAATGTTCTGATTCACTGAATAACATTGTGTTTGCAGTATGCACGTTAGTTTGTGGTGTATGTGAGAATAAGCACCACACAATCATGATGGCTTTATTCAAACTTTTCGCCAAGCTGTCTTAGAAATACGACCTTTTTCTGGAAGGTGTGTACCAGCTACTGGTTCCTTCGGCCAACAACTGTATTACTTCGTACACTTAGCTCAGCGCTTATCTTTTGCCGATGTGTTTACAGTTTAGGTTTACCTGCAATTAGGCTGGAAACCAGCATAAGTTCCTAAGTAAAAAGTAGTCAACCAATCTTACCACAGAGATCATCAAAGGACAAGTGTAAAACAGGTAAATCACATGAAGTTTTTGTTACTTTCACAAAAATATGAGATATTTTCATAGACAATATAGCGCGGCCTCCCAGTAGTCAGCAGATTTCGTACAAAAGTGTCAGGAAATACTTGTGTCTATCGCAGAGTTAGCGAAGTGTCTATATCAAAAATAGTTTGTTTAATAGATTGACTACCGTTTTGTTATTCAGAAATTTAAAACAAGTCAGCTTTGCTAACTGAATATGTTCCCCCAGTTAAGGGATAGTCAGCTTCAAGCGGAATGGAATGTGTATGAACAACGTACCTGCAGCTGTCCCAACAACATTGCGACAGTCTACACATTTTAGGTCCACTGTTAAATTGCCACTGGCGATTCATGATAATCGACTAATTCCAACCCGAATAGATTAGGGGCACATCTATCGTCAACCGCCTACAAGATATTGGGCATCACTCTTAAGCAGGTGTGGGGGCAGTTTAGATGTCATTTGATGATCGTGTTTAATGTAAACTCGGTAACATGAAGATCAGGACGACTATTTCATTAAGTGGTAGATATGAGTTCAGATCCCGGTTAAGCCTAGGATTTGCAGTGCTGACGAGCTTTGACGGAGCTGAAACGCAAGGCGAGTGCTTTTAATCAGATGGACTGAGTAGATGCACAAGGTTTCAGCTAACTGGAGTTGTGGCGTGCAGTAATCACACAATATCTTAGATTTTTAGTAGAAACTACTTGACGATTTTGGCTGTGTTGATTTCCTAATTTAGTGAAACATTTCTAATACTCTTCCAGTATATGAGGATTCGACTGTATTCAGTAGTAAAGACTAGAAATAACGAACTTCAGATATATAATCAGACAACTTTCAAGATAACTCATTTGGTTAAAACAAATAAGCGAAAAATTCGCAACGGACTGGCTGACAAAAGGTCAGTTTCAGAGCAAACAGATAGCCAATGTCAACAAAGATTGCGCCCAAAACTTCGATCAGTACAACCCTATAAACAAGGCTTTCCTGAGTGATTGCGTTTTGCGTTCAGTTAAAATATGATAAACGAATCGTCTGTTAAGCTTGCCTTTTCAAGGAGTGTGCAAATGTTTCAGGGAATTGATTTCTTCTGAAACTATGTTTGTTCCATCTGAATAATAGCTACGGTAGACAGTGTTTTATGGGCCATCGGTGCATGAACTACGTTGCAATCCCAAGAGGGACTTTCCGAAAACATAACATTTCTTTGGTTGGTCCGGTCAATAGTCTCCTCAGAACAAAAATCATATGCTCACAAAAAGACTTGGTTGAGGCACGTGAAATGTTGCACGTGCTCTTATACCAGTGAGAATAAAGGTAACCTAACCGATTCGAAGCAATCTCCTAACATTTTGAAATTCCATATCTAGTCGGAAACTTTTCATAGCATTTCCCTGTGGTAATTTCAATAATGGCCCGTGTTATCGACACTACACACCAATATTCACAAGGGAGCTATGGCTATACACCCCGGGTCATAAGAGAAATATTGTAAATGATTTTGACGTGAGGCCACAATTAAATTGACCGTAATAGAAGCAACTTTGAAAGTTTGCCAGCGAATATACCAACAGTCCTGAATGATGGTTTACATAATACATATTCCGTTAGCGATTGTGTTACTATGGATACCATAATGTACCCGTTGAAGATGAGTTCATGATATATTCTTTTTTGGAATATGTTTACCGACATTGTAAATTTCAACGAACAGGGTCTCACGATTTCTTCAAATGTTAAACAATGTACCAGTCATTAGATCATAAACAAATTCCTCATACATACTGACAACACATGGAGTAAAGAAGCACCAAACATATGTCTGCATTGTACACAGATATCTACAACTTGTCCACTAAGCGTGTGTCGCCAAAAACACTTTCACCTAACATGAAATTTATTAAAATTCTTGAAATCTTAAGGACTGAAAACAGGTTTAATACCGAGACAATTTTCGGAACCTTATTTATAATTCGGATGTTGTAATGTAGTTGAAAATCCTACATTTCTTGTATCATTAATCATCATACACACCAAAAATATTTGTAGCATGGACTATACTATGTTGATATCTAACAACAAAAGCAAAAGACCTGAAAGGCTAATCTGAATATGAATACTGCAATTAAATGCGGGTTATGTTCAGCTTTAAATAATATGAACCCAAAAACTTCAAACTGTTATTTGTACCGAGCCAAGCTGGTTGAACGACTGTCGTCGTTTCAAGCTTCCTGAAATGTTCCTGAACAGGTGATTGTCAACTGAAGTGATCAGAACCTCCTTGTATTTCCACTTTTCGAAATAAACAAACAGACTGAACACTATTCCCATAACTTTGCGACTGAGTATTTGGATATGATCACTTATTGTCGCTTATTGTCAGATTACTGGCGTTTTGCTTAACAAACTAGTCTCTATGACAACTATGGCGGGATGATAATTCGGATTCGGACGGGGAAATGCGCTAATCGTAAAACCTAACAAATAAATATAACCATTTGAACCTAGTGATATCTTTGGAAATAAGTTATCTTGAAGGTGTGTCTGTTTGTAATAAAACATGAGTGATGGTCAATGTGAAATACCAATTCAAACGTTTGCAATTCGCCTAACGTTGATCCTGTCTGCATCACGGACGTCATATTTTAGCATTCACAACAAGATGGACTAATCATTTACATATATTTTCAGTGATGGCGTCGATAACAACTAACAGTTTATAAACTCACGACGCAATCCTTGATTATATTACATTTGCTATATACCTCCACAGATACTGATTTTCCCGGACGTTCAACAATCGAACGTGTTAAACTAAGGCTGTTCAATATGTAAAACTTTCGGATCGGCCCGTACTACAGTAAGTCTGTTCCGAAACTTGTGTTGTGAATGGGAACAGACAGATATCTATATAAAGAACATAATGGCAATAGACTAACGTAAATTTTTATCCTCAAGGTAACGAGAGTCTACCCTCGCATATACACATTATATACGTCTTGTTGGGAGTCTAATGACAAACTACAAGTTCCTACCTCTTCTAATTTGCGTAACCAGATATCATGTAGACTGACAGTCTGAGGTGAAACGTATCAAGGGAAATTACCAAAATACTTGTTAATCCAATAACTTACAGCTGTAGGCTTTTCATTCTTAATGTCTTTTTTAGTAGCCCGTAGCAGTTGTTCACCCCGTGGTCATCGTTTTCAATCACTTATCATCAGTCGTGATTATCTCGTAAAGAATCCCATCAGATTTAGTTCCAACACTGCCAACTTTTTACATGATTTCTATTCTGAAGTCCATCATGTGGTGGCTAGAGCTATTCCGACATCGCAATATCAGACAGACACACATACCTCTTACGTTTCAAGATGTTTTGATGTTGTTTTTCGGTAGTCCAGTGCCAGTTTATGATAACTAAAAATATCTGACCAGTATCATTCAATCAAATTCTCAAGATACATTTCAACTAACTATTTCATACCAATGCAATGAGACAAACAGGATACATTGAAAAAGCTGACAACATCTACCCTTCTAACAGATCCCGGTTAAAGTTCACAAGTGGATGATGGTAGTGGAAACCCATTATAGTGAAAAACATTGTGACCAAGACAGAACGAACTCCCGTAGGT
Source organism: Paragonimus heterotremus (assembly GCA_013368495.1). Lineage (NCBI taxonomy): Eukaryota > Metazoa > Platyhelminthes > Trematoda > Plagiorchiida > Troglotrematidae > Paragonimus > Paragonimus heterotremus. The sequence goes on from LUCH01000147.1 coordinate 147,531, forward strand.
TGTTGAAGACGGCCATGTTTCAAACGTGTAAGTACATGTGCGTGATATGGTCAAACCGCCTGTAAGTGTAGGCCCTAACCAGATGTCTGGACTTTAATGTGATGAAACTGTTTACACCCCGTAAAACCCGACAAAAAAATCACCCGAAAAACACCTTGGGTCATTTTAGGTTTGAAAAACTTTACGGATAAACGTATTGGCAACTCGGAAGTATTCCTATAGAGACATTTCAAAGCGAGAAAATATGGTACGATATACTGGTCGACGCGTGTTTACCCACATTCTGTCGGTTCACTTAAGTCAAACAACCCATGAGACAAAACGAACGAAATGCGGGTATGTTCCTGTCTCACGTGATCGAATTTGAATAGAAAACATGAGCTAAACCAAAAGGAAATGGTGATCAGCTTTAAGAGCAGTGATCATGAACTAAACGAGTTGAACATCAGTTTTATTATTGAGCGGAATGTAAAAACCTGCACAACTGCACCATTTCACACGATCGATGCTCGTTTACAAGCAGCGTAATGAAGAATGAATTTAGTCGTCAGTTGGCATATTAAGCTGATTATATTAAATTAACTGGTGTTTCTAAATAAAGTCCCGAACCTTGTAAGAGAACTTGAATTCAGAGATTATATGTTTGCAAGTTTCTGGATCACTTTGCCATGATCGGTTTTAACAAACTTTCGTTCTATCCAGTTTTCATTCGTAATTGTCAACAGATTTATACGGATAGTTACGTATTACTGTTATGTGATACGGAATCCACCATATGGTTCAGACTAGCCACTCACTTAGGGTGAACTGTTCAAGAAGTCCTATCATGGTAACTGACACTCTGAATCGGTTGGTGGATTACGTAGGAAGTTGAGTGAGTACAGTTTTGTAAATCCTCGACGTGTAGGTCAACTGGTAGTGCACTTGCTGCGTCGATGCCTTCTGAAAATGTCTGTCGTTCGAGTGTAGTGAGAGTTCACACCATACACAAGCAAAACCACTCCAAATTAACAATTCTGCCAGAATATCCATCATTACTGAAATTTTTATTTAACCGTTATCATATTTTCAATTTAAAAATAACCAAAGTGTTCCACTCTATCCTCGTCAGCCTTAATCTAATTTTCTTCTGCACTATTACGATCGTTATTCACGTGATAATAGAGACGGTTATCGTCCACAGTAGCGTGTTCACCGTCGAAGTTTCCTAGACATCAAATCTCACTACCATTCATTCCCAGTCCCCAATTTCTAAAACTTTCATTGTTTAATGTTTCTCCGAATGTTTTATTCTCCACCCCGATAATTTGTTGATACCATCAGCCATTGAAGCGGAAGAGAGAATAGCTAAAATTAATGTACTCATTTCGATGTTAGTCTCAAATGAGCAGACGTTTTTGGTTTGTCTGTTATGTACAAGACTAAAAACCGTAATGACTGAACAAAACGGTTAACAGTATTCATTGAGTTCAACGGACAAAGTAATTTGTTTGATCAACATTATGAAAAAAATCAGGTTACAAGAGGTGCTCTTAATCATGCAAATATTTGTGAAAATAGTTGCCTTGTAAAACAAAATAAATTCTACTGTATACCTTCTAAAATTGCAATCAAAATTGTTCGTTATTTGCTTTGTATTATTGTCAGGTAATGCATTTCCCGCTCTTAAGCTGTTCTGAAGTAGCGATTTCAGGTTATTCTTCTCCCACATTGATATGAGTTGATATGATTCCGGTAAAACTTTGGGGAGGAAAATTGAGTAACTTGTGGATTACGAATTTAGTTATCCAAAGCAATTTTAGCAATATGGCGAAGGACGTAATTGATTAATGCTGGTACCATAGATATCATCTACAGTAATTAAGGTCAACATTATTGCTTTATTGCTAGACAGCCTTTTTGAACTGATACACAGGTAAAAAATGCCTTGCTCAGGGATAAAACAAGGAGCTGATAGTGGAAGTTATTTAGAGAATTCTGTTCTGTCAGCTGGACTTGAAAAATTTAAGAATTTTCATCTTTTCACTTGAGCAACCAAGTTCTAATTAACAGCAAAGCATTATCTGCAGAACACGTCATTTGCAATCTACACTGATCTGTTCAGTTCATTTCCCGTACTTCATAGTTAACTCACTCAAACAGGGATAGCCTTCTTGTAAGTGAGAACAGTTAACTATCACCTCAGTTATGGTAATCATCTACACAACGTGTTTCCCCGCAACCCAGCTTTGAAATATACTGTAAATAGTATGTCATTAGCTATTTTCGTGCAGTATTACTGATCAATCACAGGTCCACCTTTCGGCGCCAGTAGACGAAAATGTTGTCTTTCATGATAAACTGCTACAGATCTTCCTCAAGACAGATCTTCAGTCTGGTCCATAATGGTCATTTGTTACAGGTCTCGAGGTAAATGCCTATATTCCGTGTATGACATTATTTCATCTACAACGAAACTGAACAATAATGGAGAAGATGACCCAACCTAATGTTACGAAGTGTGGTTGGTAGTTTCTGGTATTAGAGAAGAGAATACCGCCAACAACCGTCTATGTATAGTTGGTTAGCACTTGTTTGTAACTGATTAACACTGAAAGTATGAGTCAGTCAAAGCGCACCTGTGCACTGCGTAAATACAGTGATTGTTGATCAGAGGTACAACAATATTATGATAAGCTAATCATCCCATTCTCATCCCGAAAGGAAGTTCCTTCCTCATCGCCATCGCTTACTTCCCGAGAAAGAGTCTGAAAGAACTCCTAACTGGGATTATAACCGAAGTAAATCTTCTTTTAAAGATAATTCCGCTGGCATCACTACCTCTGTTGATAACAATGGGAAATGTGCTAAAAGCTCACAGTTAAGAGGGAATGTCCAGCCAACTAAACAAGATGGAAAGGTGGGGTTAAAAGTTCAATCAATGACTCACCAAACGGAATAATAACATCACGCAGTTTATGCTTGATGAGATTCGTGGAAGGTTCCGACTGTTTACTGTAAACAGTGGTACTGGCGTGCCTCAACAAATGCTTAAGTTTGAAAATTAAATGTTCTGCCATAGAAAGCCCCCGCGCATTTAATGGCGCTGACTCTGTCCGGAGGTTTGTTGTCAGTGTTGCTCCACGGTTTTGTATCCATTAATTAGACTATGTTTGACAGCTTAAGTTTCAAACAGACGTTTAGTTCCCTTGACAGTACACTGTCTTTATCCACTTATATATTCAAAAATGCTGTTCAGAAGAAAAACTAAATCAGCGTCTGCATGATCCTGCTCATTAGAATCACAGTAGGTTTCCACAAGGGGTCCTGAATGTCCTATACACAGTTACAACCAAAAGGTTTAGATGGGAGTGTCCGTATGTATACAGGAAGTATGCTACACGTCAATACTAGGCTAGGATGGACGAACGTGAATGGTTCATTTATATTAGTTGCAAACACAATGTGTAGAAATGGTGCCTGTGGTATCGCGTTATGCTCTCTTTCAAGTCAAAACTGAAAGGCAGGTTTAATTTTTGTTTGGATTCATCACGTAGAAACAGTTTGAATGGGCATTCGAACCGATAACCTTCGCATTATTGGTTGAGATGTATGGCAGTTCGGCCACTAGTTCCACGATGATCGTTTGAGATAAAATGTGTGCCCCTATTGTGTAAATTCTTTACACCCGCTAGACTAAATATAACATCCACTCCGGATTGCCAGTTTGCACTGATCATACTTCATAAACTAGTTGCCTCAAAACCCCCTTCTTGCTCGTAACATGGCAGTCGGACAAAAACACAAACTTGCAACCAACTGGTTGCAAATAAGTGAAAATTCCAAAGAAATTCCACAAATAAGAAATATTAATTGTTATTTTGTGATGAAAAACAAAAGTGTCAGATTGTTTAATTTCGGCTAATCTTTATCACAACTGTCCTTCAAATGAGTTTGTAGTTGCAACGTAAATGAACAATCTGAAACCAGTAATGTACATGCCAGATTAGAATGAGGACCAGTGTTGATAAACTGAGTTATACGTTTTAACTGTAAGATACCCAGCCCATTCGTCAAGAGTGTAATACGAATATAGGTATACATAAAGAAACTACAAACACAAATTCTTGGGGACGTACTGTTACCGATAAGTGGTTTGGTAGATTTGATAATTTGGAAAAGACCCAACGGCAAAAAATCTGCGCTTCAGATGGATTCGAACTAGCGACAGAAACAAAAGCTTCGTATGTTAGCTGGTAGAGCAGTTAACGCGTTTTGGCTTATTTCATCTGTTCTTGGTATGAATCCAACCGAGATCCAGATTCTTCCCAATTGGGTTTCCTCTAAACGCAGGTTTTAAGTATGAAACACTTTTTTTCCTGTCACGAATTTGAATAGACAAGACATGATGCAGATACGACACAAATTTCTTTACAAGATTTATCGTAAATACAACATGACTTTCCATGGATCTTGCAGGCTGCTTAGTTGTACGTATGTCTTTGACCGATTTGTGGATGAGCTCCGCAACCCTTGTTCACATCTGCCACTCTGGTCAGTTAACGCTGTCCAGAAACGAGTTCATTGAAATCGGTCTTGTTTTCTGAATTCAAGCCGTTCAGCTTTCACATTCAGATTTTGGTTACAACATCATTCATCATCAGGTTTTATCCAGATTGTAGTCACCAAAAACATGGGAGCATATCCTATTCACGGATACTCGTTTTGTAGATTTAGTGCAATTTCCGTATTGTCATTCAGATGTGTTTCTTAACGGTCTTCCTTAAACATTTAAAACATTGATGTACTTAATAAAACATTATATAGTAGAAGCTGGGATCAAACAAGGTTTAGTTTAGTCAGTGTTCATAGGTCGACCACATGACTGCAAAAGGTCTCATCAACTATAATATCTTAGTCCATATTGTCTATTGCCTATGAGCTTGGCGTCAAGGGGTGGGTATAACATTTGCCCCCTATCATAGTTGAAGTGATATTGTGTTCTAAACAGATGTGTGTAATTAAGACGTAATTCATTGTGATATTCTGCCTGAGCATAGCAGTGAGGAGGGACAACGGTAGATGGTATTATTTCGTAATGTTTGTTCACTACCAAACAGAAATATTTGGACGACGAGTTCACTGGGTTGAATAGCCCGCACTATTCATTAGGCTTGTCGTTTAGGGTGTAGTAAATATTCTATTCAATTTTGCACCGAAAGTAAGATGGCGGCTTGTGGTAAATAACGTTCGTTTGTACCACGTTATAATGTGTGGGTTTTACAGTATATTTGCTCTGCCTATTATCATCTCCCAAGGTCCAAAACTAGGACATACAGATCGTTTCTAATTTTCCAAAACACAATGTCTGAAACTCGAAAGTCAGTATCAGACGATGTACCAATGAAATGTTATATCCGATTTAGCTGTAAGGTGTGAATTGGCAATGCCAAAAACTGTTGTACGATTCCAAAGGGTGGTTTTATATTCAGTGAGTTCGTATGAGTGATGCAATATTGCAGAATCGGTGATGTTTACTAGCACATAACATGACCATTTTGAGCTACTACATCTCTGTCTGGGACTGCCATTTATGTTCCGTCCGTATATGATTGCGCGCACCTACGTGGTGTGAGCTAATGTTTCGGTTTCTATACTGGATGCTGCTGCATTAGACCGATACGCTTCCAATCAATTCAAGGAAGTCGAATAGAATATTATTGTTTATGACAGTTGTGTTTCTAGCAGTCTATTGTTATCCGGTGAACTGTAACCACAAGGATAAATCCAAACACACGAGGGAAATATATTGAAACAAATGCCTCGAGTTATGCAGATAAACATTCTTCGACTAACTTGAAACTGTCTATTTAACACAAACATGTCGGGCAAACAGGAGCAAATCAATGCCTCGAGTGTCTTCTAGGCATCCGTGGAAGAAATGTGATCGCGTTTGGTATGAATTATATGTAAACATTCTGTATGGGAAAGGATTTTACGGGCTATAGATTGATTAGAAGGAAAGAATTGAACCGAGTCAAATAAGTAGATCATACCGTATTGAGATTAGTGCATGAACGATTAATTTATGTGTGCGAAAGTTTAATCAGAAGAAAAATAAACTTGAAAAATGAGTAGTATAATCAAAGACGTTCCGTTTAAGTTTGAGGTGCATGGATGATCTTCAACTCCACAATAAAATATAAGGAGTATATCATTGTCTGGATGTTTATCGGTAAGAAATGATCTCCTATGATCAGAAATAATTTCAACGTAAAGATTATATGACCGCCTATCACTGCAACTTGGATTTAAATTCTGTGCGATTGAAGAAATCGTAGTCATTTGTAAAGAATACAAACTGCGTTTTTCAGGAGAAGACATCTTGTCAACCTGAGGAAGTCTTTCGACATGGCCAACTCTCTGACTTACTGGCTTCATAAATAATGTCAGTTTTTGTATCTGAACCATCCTGAACAAAGCCATCAGCAAACTTTGAAGGAATTGTTCTTTGGGATCCCGTACATATTGAAGATCAAGGTGAAATAATAAACTGTGTAGTCTAGTGTGTATGTGAACAAATTTCTTTGTGTACACTGTATCCAGGAAATCCTAAATAGACAGAAAAATAAGTGTTATTTTAAAAAATGGAAGCATATCGATGTGTGATTTTAGGATGCGAAAACATTGAAGACGTACAAGAAGTAAACCGAAAAACCTTCACCTCATTTCTTCAGTGAACTCATGAAGCCAACTGGGCTTGAGTATACCAGTCTCTTTGACATTTGTCTCAAGTGTGGTTAGAATCCAGGGATCCAACTGCACTCGATTCAGCTAAATGTAAAGAATGCAAAAACGCAACTTTTATGGTGCGAACATATGTTAATAAATAAATCAAGGGGATAATCACAAGCTTTTGTCAGGGAATAACACTCAAAATATGTGCATGCTTATCCTGGGCATCTTCAATCTAAACTGTTGCTATATTCAGTGATCCGAGTGATCTAACAATGGAGGTCCGAATTGGCAGAGAAAACATGTATTTAAAAAAGACTCAAATGGCTGATTGATTAGAAAAGAGCCGGCAGTGTGAAAAACATACAATCTCACCATTTCGTAGATAGGGCTCAGGTTTAGACTTTCAGCGTTGGTTGAAAAGTCTCAAAACATTATGTTCAAGATGACCGCATCAGTGAAGTGTATGTCTGAGTTAGTGATGCGCAACTTACCACATATTCATCAGCCTGTGGAGATCTCATCAAAACTTGAACTTCATAACACTGCCACGGAACCCCTTGAGAATGAACACTATTCTTGAAATGGGTTGTGGAAATTTCTAAGTCCGTCACTTCTGACACCTGACCTTCCGGCTGCAAAGTATACTAACTTCGGTTTTCTACCCAGGGTACATTATATAATGTTTTGGGGAATTAGATGTGTTGTGTAGAAAAAACTGAATTACTTTGAAAGTGAGACATGTCATTGCAGAGTGTAATGTCCGTAAGTATGATAGAGATGTTTTCACTGGAAATAAAGCTTACTTTACGGAATGTGTGGTGTCTACAGTACTTCGTTAGACACCTCTTATATCCAAACGAAAGCCTTATATTAACTCTTAAGTAAACCTACCTCAGTTTCAATAACGAGCTGTTATAGAAACGTACTGATGGTCGCAGAATTTTAGAAATAGACTCTCGTTTCTTACTTGTGACTTTTATTTGTTCCGTGGAATATTAATAATGGACGATTATGGAACGAACAGAATACTATTGCCACACCCCTTTAGTAAACCATTTGCGTACAGTCGAGTCGCAGGTTTCATTGTTTAAATGAGATTAAAAACTTGTGCACAATTTTGTTCGAATATCTCGCCTATATTCACGGTTATTTCATCTTCACACTTACAGCAATGGAGGATGAACAAGCGCGCGTCGTAACAGTCGAGGTGAACAATGTGAAGTTCCATCTGAATGTGATAGACACCAATCTGATCGAGGAAGAATTCCCGGCCAACTCCGAATCTTTGGTATGTTATAATACTCAGCTGCTCAGCTTGCACTCTAATATGTTATACAAAACTGACCTGTATACAACTTTCTTTAAAAGTAAATATAGTAAACATACAGTGAGGACATTAGCATGCGAGACAGAATAGATACTAATTAAATGACCTTCCTTTTATTACTAGGAGCCACTGGTTAGAAATATCTTTAAACACGTAACCACAGCTCCACTTTTAGTAAAGCTTAAGTCTGAAGCTTCTTATAGGACCTAACCATCGTAACTATGTTTATGATAGTCACACGTTTAGTTAACGTCATAACAGCATGTGTGAGAGAAACCATTGTGGACAATACAGGCGCATTTCGGCAAAGATTGTGCATCTCCCCTTGGATAAAACTGTACAACAATGCGAAATGAAGTTGCTGTGGATACAGTCAACTAATTGGGCGTAATTTTATGTGAAATTTTTCCACAACCTGTTCAAAGGTGTGAACAAAAACATGACTGTTAAATACCACATGCAATTGACTCTCAAGAACGTCAGCTAACCAAATTTTCAGAAGTCCCGCTTTTTCTGTCTAGGTTCGGTTTGAACTTAAGGAATGCTGATAGATGACCTACAAAAAGAACTATCTCATTTCATGGAATTTACTTACATTTTAGCTGAGAGCCTGATTATAATGCAAATCCAGACGGTCATTTATGCAATGAACTCTTATCTTTTCCAAAGGATTGTTGCCTGTTAACTTATCTTTCTGTAGCTTCTGACTTTACGAGACGTCTAAAACATCAACTTCTACGAAAACGTCACAGAATTTCGAAGATTCCAAAAGCAGTCGGGTTGTCTTTGAATGTGCATCAAAACATGAACGGATATAGGGCTATTTCCTTTTCCGTCCGTCAACTGTGTCTGCCTGCCTGATTGTAAGCGATCTTTGCCATGCCTTCTCAACAAACTCCATCCTGATGCACGTCTCGATATGTGATCCGTCTTTACATAATATAAAAAGCTGGCAAACCGGTGCAACAAACTGTTTGCTAAAACTGAACACACTTTCTTTTCAAGTAGTGTAGTCAGAAACGGTAGCTAATCGCACTTGACTTCAGTAAACCTCTTCTTCTAACATACACCAGTGAACTGTCTAGGTTTAAAAATATTTTGTGAGTTGTCCTTATCTTTAAGTGAAATCATCCTGTTTCATTTGTTCACTTATCGTAATCGGGAAAATCAAACTGAAATAGATGGTTGGTTTATCCGATAGCTTGAAATGACTCTATAGAATTCAAAAAGAACGCTAAGTATGTAATATTTATTGTGTACCAAATAATCTGAGGGCATCCCAGAGGAAATCTTCAAGGTAGGCTTCACTGTTTATCAGCACAAGCGTGTAAATGAGGGTTAATAACCCAATTGCTTTTATCAGCGTCCTCGAAGTTTACTCAACATTTGTGGTTCCACTCTAACCAAGTATGTCAATGTTTACCTGTTCTATTGTTTCCTCATTCTGGTTTGCTCATTTTGGGTTTGTGCATCAATGACTTGAACGAGAAAATTTCTTCATTGAGGTCGAGTAAGTAAAGTGTATTTTCTGCACAAAGCATAGACTGGCAATTCCACATGGTTCGTAAGAGTTCAGGTACCAGAGTCCTCAGCATAGATCGTAACTAAAAACTCACTGTAAGGATGACCAAGTATTTTGTATGGCAGATCTTTGTGGAGCTCAGAATATATAAACACCTTTCTAATTGACTTAAACATTAAGCAAACTAGACAACATACCGACCGCAATTACTACAACGACATTGTCGTTCATGCTGAAAATATAAATAGAAGACACTCAGTGTTGATTTTCAGAAATAGACTCGTAACTCTGGAGTTTATATCGGCTACCGCAAAGAACAGACACACTGTCCATTAGTGTCATAATGATAAACACGATACAAGCGACCTCCTTTAAGTCTGGAAGAAAACATGCAAGAAGAAAACTGTTGCCAACAATATGCAATTATCTGACGATCAGTGTTACAGAGTGGTATATATCTCAACTGCGCGTTCTCCATAGCACTCCATTCGTTTAACGTGCATTACCTTTGTAATAAGTGAGGCAATAAGATAGTATTTAGTAGACTCATTAACAACCATGGAATGGATCCTTTGCACCCAAATTCTACAGTTTCTCAGGTCAAAGTGGAACAGCATTGTGTTCACTTTGAAAACTGAAACTGACGAGAGCCCTCTTAGTTTGCTGTTCTGACTTGTCAAAGATAACGGTCAGCGGAGATTGGGGTTTCTTTGGACTGGAAATCAAAGCACTGGGGTTGGTACTTCAACTTCGATTCGTATCATCCGCTCTGTGTGGAGGCAGCAGTCATCCAACCTCCCACAATCATAGCTGACAAGATTTACAATAGTGGACTGTCCAAAACAACAGGGATTATTTACATTGAAGAGCTGTTGACCTCCAAATAGCAGTCAAGGAGTCTTTGTAAGAACAACTGTACACGTGCCGACTAGGAAGCAGGTCGGAGACTAGATCTTTTTGGTACATTGTGCAAATACCGTGTCGCGAACGAACACCTAAAGACCTTCTCTGTGAATACCTCATCCGGATGGTACTTCGGCTGGATAATAAGAAAGAATGATTAGTGATACACCCTAAAGATCCTCTATCTATGAAGGATAAGTTGGGCTGTGTTTACGAAGTTGAATACAGTGACTCTGATGCTATTTGCGTAAGCGAAGCCAGCAGACATTAAAAGTACTTGTTGTTGGCTATAAGCGGCACACGTGGTTCCGACCGAAAACGTATGCCGACAACAAAAGCCAGGGAAAGACTCAGTCAATGTGTTGCATACTTTGCCAGGGAAACAATACGTATATTTCGAAGAGGTCTGTATGATCTGTAAGAGTCTACCTTCCCATGGTAGGGCGATGCTGTGCTGAAGCTCTTACTGTTCACCCCCGGCATACACGAGTCAACCACGATGAAAACAAACCCCTGTCTACATTGTGGTATGGATAGGTAATTAGCATCAGACACAAACAATCTATATCCATATCAACATCACTTCCACTTTATGGGTAACGGTTTCGGCTGGTCCGTCCATACACAAAGCGAGTTGACCCAACCGATTCAAATACAAAATGGTCCCCATTCTTGTGGTGGTAAGATCTAGTTTACAACACTCGAGTTAGCGGGGAAGTTGAGTATTACGACTGGCTCGTAATGGTATGTTCTTATCATAGGTTCTTAGACTGATAGGTTGTTACTGGAGGAAGAACGATATTCGCTCATGCGTTCCTGTCTCTGTTTTGGTTGACGAAAAAATGTACTAGATGTTTTATAGGTATAAAGAAAAAATGAATGGAACTAAATAAAAGGTATGTTCAGCGAACAGGTTTGTTGTAGTCATCCAAACAACGACCAATGAAACACACTGAAACAACATTCAATCAGACGTGTGCATTTGAGGACCTGCGAGAATGGGCTGGAATAACAGTTAGGAAACTGGCAGTGCCGGTTGTTTCTCACGTATGTGCCAATCAAGTAGTGTTGTAAAACTGTCAACCGATTGAGCCATGACCACAGAATTGGACAATGCGTCCTAAAGCGAACTGACTAAATGTGAGGCGGTGAAGTATGTAGTGTAACTTGTTTGTTTCGAAATCTCAATTTTAGCATGTGACTACTTAAACGTACGTCCTTATTTAATAACAGAAGACATACCAGCGGATGACTCGGAGCGTGGAGTATTTTTCTATTAAGCATTAGGTCTTCCCTTCGAGGTGTTTGTGATTCGTTGTGAAATTACCTAATCCTGTCGGTCTTTCCGGGTAGGGGGATTTCCTGGGCTCCATAATCTTTTTAGTAGCCCGTCCTTGGGTACTGTCAGTGGGTCCTAAGTGTTTCTTAGAATAAGGACGATATGCCTCAATGTTTGTTCAGAGGTGTAAACGGACTGTGGAGGCGAACATGGTGAAAAACGCTTCATGATAAAAGACCATACAGATAGTTCCCACGAGGTTTCACGGTGTTTTAGCCATAGCACCACACTGTGTAGACAGGCTACGTTTGATATTTTCTACGGGCCACTGATTTGGACATTTCAAATCGTAATGTAGGGTCATTATATAACCAGTCAGAGCTCTGTGTCGTAAACGTGAAATAACATCGGCAATTTGACTATACTGAGTGGTTCAAGAACGAAAAAAAGTAATAACAGGAGTCCCAGGGACGCTTCTTGTAGAACGCTGAACTTGCCACAGAACTACCGCAAAAGCTGTCCACTCACCGTGACGTTGAACCTGTGCTCAGTTAGATTATACTCTGGCCAAGTGAGTAAGCGTTTGTCAAGGCCGTAACTATTGAGCTTCCGTTGCAAGGTGTAATGATCAACCCTGCGTTGCGTCGACAGTCTTCACTCAAACATCACGAACGATCAGCAAATTCGTGACACATGAGTAATGAGGAGTAGCAGGGGATTTTGGTTTTCATATAGCTTGAACATCACGCACAACTTATCGCAACCGCCACATTCCCATGGAGTTTCCAGTCGGTCTTCTTCGAAAAGAAACATCAGATTCGAGTTTTGCTCTCAGTAGTGGTAGTCAGTAGTGCATATCCTTGCCACCGCCGGAACTAGATTTTCGAATACGCTTTCATAAATAAACCCTGTCTATTACTGAGCGATTGACCTTATGCTGGTTACCACCGAGTTAACATATGTGAGCGTTTAACCACTATCGCTCGTAAGTTATGATCCATCCTGGGTGATGTTCTACCTACAGGGAAACCATAATATCCCACTACTCACCAATAATCAAAATACCGCTTAACAAGTTAATCATTTCTGTGTTTTCAACTTGTAAAGAAGTCCTAGTCAAGGGTCATGAGTTAGCAGGGCAGTTACCGCGTCTCCTCTCGAGGCAATCGGGCAACCTGATCATTACCCACAAAGCAAAAGTGGTTGAGTGTTCACATATGATAATCCGGTCGTGCCTAACGTGAGGTCAATGGCGCAGTGATAAACACGGTTGCTTCATGAAAGCGTGGCCGGAAATCTATTCCCGGTACTGCCGATGATATGCACTACTGACGAGCTCTAATGAGAGAGAAACTCGAGTCTAGTGCTTCTTTTCGAAAGGGGCCGACTGAAAAATCTATGGGAATGCGACGGCCGCAATAAGTTATGAGTATTGTTCAATCTATATGAAAACATGAGTATATCCTTTGAAAGACATGTTGCTCAACGGTGATAAGTTGGAGGTCTTCAATCTTAACCCGGAGTGAGTCATCTCGTAAACGCTATCACATTAGAGACCACTGAAAATAACTCTGTTGGTCTATAATTTGTTGGGTCATCTTTGCATTCATCTTTTGGGATAGGTGTGATTGTGTACTGTTTCCATGTCTCTAGTATACTGTCATCTTACATGGAGCGGTTGAAGTGTGATTCAAATGTTTCTGCTAATCCAGTGGTGTGGCTTTCCAAGGCGACGGAAGATATCAAGTTTGGACCAGGGGATCTGAAAACGATGGGTTCTATTTTATTCTAAGTTGTGACGTTGAAATTTGGAGTAACTCAGCTAAGTTGCTGCTTGTGTGCTGAAAACCACTTATGATTTGCAGTTATGCACACTTACATACTGTTTACCCGCAGTGTTCCCCGCCTGTGTAGCTAATCTCTCGCAGACAACTTACTGAAATACGATTTCTGGTGAGTAGTAGGGGATTTGGTTTATTTCAAATTGAACATCACCCACAATTGATCACAGCTGTCGCATTCCCATAGACTTTCCAATCGGTCCCTTTCAAAAAGAAGCACTAGACTCGAGTTTCTCTCTCATTAGAGCTCGTCAGTAGTGCATATCATCGCCACTGCCTGGACTTGAACCACGGGCAGATTGTTAACGGTGACGGAATATTGCTCACCAATCATTGTAGTGGTGTAACCTGACCATTCGACTGTGCTGGACTATTTGAATCTGTGCAATACTTATTTTATGACAGGCCTATGGACTCATATTTTGAGGAATACGATGTCTAGCTGCGTGTAGATAGTCGGTTTTAATTATCTCACCATCACGACGGCTGACTGTGATATTTAAGTTGTTTAACATGTCACCATGTTTAGTGAAAATATACTAAAGGCAAGATGATACTTGGCCCATTCAACACCAGTAGTGGTCCTCGATAGAATAAAAATATTCCAGCTTCCATTGTTGCCTCGAAGAAAAATCATCCACAAAAGGAAACGCTGCAATGTTTACTAAACGGTTCACGATTTCTAGCCCCGGATGACTGAAATCTCCCATTATCAACGTTTGTGTGTAAATAAGAATGGTGTTCTACACAAAGTGCTGTGTGAGGCAGATATCAGCATTACTGTTTAGGGAGGACGCTCTGTAAATCACAATTATCATACAAGTAATTAATAACGAAATAATTCATTTAAATAATTTCCGGTTGGAGTAATTTTCACCTTACAAGTGTGACAGATATATATATATATGTATACATATATATATATATATATATATATATATATATATATATGGCTGGCAATTCGGTCGCTCAAGTTATACCAGTTACTATAATCATGCAATGCTGAAAATCCAAAGCATTTAAAAAGGGTAATATAACTTTAAAAAATAATTTCCATATGACCTGATAACGTCTGTTATAAGATCCAGTTTCTTACCTGCTTGGTTTCCTAATTGCCGGAAAACATCTGACATGTGACCGTTTATGTACATAAAAATCATTCGAGCAATTTTCCTCAATCGAGTTATCAGTTGGCATTTTGCCAGTCAACCCAACAGTAGAAAAAGGCCGGCTGGTAAAACTGACAGGCTGTGAAACTGAGAGAAGATTCACATTTTCAATCCCAAGTGATTTTTATCGCTAACATCAAAGACAGCAATAAGTTGTTGATAATCACTTATGCTTAACGTTTACACAGTGGTAAAGAAACTAACAAACCCTGGTCCAGGAAAATGAAATGAATAAATGTACTTAACTACTAAACGATTATGTTTATATGAAACCATTCAGCATCAAGACGCCTCCATCATGCAAACGGACAACCGAGCTATAAGTGAAATTAAGGCGCCAACAGAAAGACACCCCATTGGCGGCTTTCATTGCATTGCTTTAGTAAGCGCAGCTACTTCACAGACAACATGATCAGACGGCGACAACATCCACGCCACTTAGGCGGGGTAATTATCAACTCGCCTCAGGTCACCAGGCATCGACTTTTGAATCGTAAAACGAATCCGACATACAGTGGCCATCCACTTCGTGTGCGACTGCATTCCTATGCGCCAGGTCACTACTTGTCCACTTCACACAGTACGCCGGTCGGACGCAGCATAAGTGAAGTTTTCGGTGTGGTTGACAATTAGCTGGCGTGTTTGTCGTTTGGCCTTACCCTGTAAGTTTGTCCAAACTTAAACAGTGAACAGCAGAACTCGCTCGGTAGGCATTACTAAATACCCGCTTTCTAACGTTTCTGTTGCTTAGCTGTTGGTGACATTCAATAAGAAACATCAAACACAAACATCAGTGGTCAAATGATTGTAGACGATTCCCCTCTTCTACCCTGATTAACCAAGTTTCGTAGGTAAAAATTAGCATAGCCTTCACAGATATGCGATCTCTGAGTTTCAAACAGAAGCCTGTTTTTCACCAGATATGTCCCAATCTAGCAAACATCACTCAAGACTTGGCAGCACCAGCTTCGACTCAATTATCTCTACCTTCGCCATCGCTGGTTCAACTTTCCAGGTAAACAGACCGGTCAACAACATCCACACCGTCACAATCCAACAATAAATCTGGGTAATAACAACAGTCTTACGGAACCACTTTGCACTATGAGGCTCCAATTCGCACTCTGAAGTACGTAACAGAACGCGGAATTGCATCTCACATTGTCTGCATTGCCTAGAAATTGTAAACCAACAACATCTCGTCGTCAGTGTATAAAACATTAGTCAATCTTCTATCAAGTGGAAAGTACACACCGACATTTTGTGAGTATCACGGGCTTCTACTAGTTCGTTTATAATAATAATAATCAGCGGTGATGAAGGTAGACAGCCTTGATATACGTCCCTTTTTGTGCTGAAATTGTCAACATCAATCTGAGCCGAAGTATAGGGATGAAATGCTGACAACATGGACGCATCCGTTTTGGTACATTCTGCGTTGAAATTTATTCCGGTTAGTGTAGATAAATCGACTGACCGGAATCCCCGATGTGGTTGAGAGATACGTGAATCGTTGACCAGGGGCACCTGAAACACTACACCAGCGTTTGGCGAGGTCACAATTTGGGCAATACATCCATGCCCAGGACGAAACAATGCCAGCTTTTTATTAATTTATGACCCCCGAGCCACAGCAATTCAGCAAGGTATGTTGGATGCTAGAAACCTCATAATAGCTGGAGTCCAGCTAATTCTCAATAGCTTCACCAACAGCTCTGAAATCCTTCTTTGAATAAGAGAACCATTTTCAAGTGATCTTAGCAAAAAGAATAATTTCCGCTGTCCAAACAACTTGAGACAACTGAAACAAAGCGTCTGTTAAAGCCTTTCCACTTTCGGTGAAAAGTGTCGGTGTAAGACCATCTGGTCCCACAACCCATTATGTGTGGGAGCCAAAATGCAGTCGAGGACCTCAGGACCAGTGGGTATTTCCAAATGTACCGATAGAGGTGTTGCGTTACAAACTTGTGGCGGCGACACAATTGAAACAAGAGGTCAGCTAATCAGATCCTCAAACTGTTTTGCGCAACGGTCTAACCTTCTGGACTCATTATGGATCTATACCACCTGCTTTTACTGACGGACAGTAGCCTGGAACCAGGAGCACAGATCAGCTTTATTTGCTTGCCACTGTTCCCTGGCGCAAAAACGGTTTTCATTTTTTTAACTTTCTCCATTAGTCAAGTCACACAATCGGCGATCAGGCTACGCTTCAGCCTATTGTGGACATCTCTCCCAAACTGGTCATATGTTCCGTCTGACGTCTGGAAACTCTAGTGGTTTCCCTAGAATCAACGTATATCTGAAACTGTTCGAAAATACCCATTGAAGCAATGAGAAAGACAAATTAATGAGCATGACCTGTTGTCTGTGTCTGGTCATCAGGCTAATTATAACACAATAAATGTGAAAAATAGTAACTGGGGTGAGTCAGAGAAACGGTCCAGAGAGGTTATGGACGGCGTATTTGTCATCACTTGCGCGATTACTGTTTTAAATTGATGGTCTGGTTGATTGTAGGCCAAGGGAGATTAATTGTCCGCACCAACTTCTTCTGAGCGCAGAGGCCAGGGTTGCGCAGTCGGATACTCATTAGGTTGATGATCAACCACATAAAACAAGTCTTGTTCGCTATCTTTTAACTCATGAATGACTGTACCATAGTGTGTGTAATATCTACTTCAAGAACGGCTGGCGAGTTTGGGGTTCAGCAATGAAGTTTTCTGCTTAACTGACACGTGGCGTTGGTAGTCAGCATTTGCTCAGGAACGCAAACAGTTTTTCCGCAGGGCAGCTTGTTTGTCTACAAGAACTGTTGTAAAATTAAACCTGACCTAATACTGTTATGCACATGAGGCAATGTTGCGCCCAAAGTTTCCCATCCCGTTTATGGGAGGTCACTCTTACGGAGTGTTCTATTGGGGTGTTTTTCCGTTTTCAATAAATAGCTAGTGATGTCATTAGTGACGTTGGTTTGTAGGTCACGAAGATGGCGCTTACATTCAGATGGTGGTATCAGGAAACTTTAGCTTAACAAGTTCCATTACGCCTCATACAGAGGCGTCAACAAAAAGATTCGGTGGTTACATTGTGTGGATGATACGTGGGTTTAACTGCGTCTAACTGAAGGAGAATTGTTGCTCTTGCGTATCGCACGTTGCGCAGACATGAGCAATTTTTCACTGATCGTAAATAGTGTCCAGCAGTAACGCGGTTGGATCAACCAGTCAGGCTAACAACAAGACGTGATAGAACGGGAAACGTGGGGTCCGCCCACCGTTCTGTTTCTTCAGTGGAACTCGTCTTGAACTGGTAGCTTCAGATTTAACAAAATGACAGAGGCTCAGTGTAACCAACCAGCCTTCTTAGTTGGTCGCGGTTAAAAGTGTTAATCCTCGGTCGTTTCGATGTTGAACTGTGACACTGCGGAAGACACTTTTCGGAAGATTCAAAACCTCGCCTAAGCAATCCTGATAATTGTGGTGCAAGTTTATCTCAGAATAATATCATTACTTCTCTCAAAATAGTCCAAATCTGTCTACTACGACTAGTAAAAACACGGGTGGTTGTATTCTGTCAGCATTTCTTCTGTAGGTTATACCACAGTGTCGAGATAACGGTTACCGAATGGCGTCACGTCGCCCTGATAAATGTAGGTGGCTGTCACAGCCATGTGCTGAGCATAAGCTATTTTTAGCCAACACCAGTTTTAGGCATTCTGCACGTCATTGCTATACTTCGTGCGCTCCCTCTTTGAATTAAGCCTGGTCTCATCTAAACTGCATAGCTGTTAGCTACATGTGACGTGGTTTCATTCAAAACTGTCGTTCTTATTGGAGCACGTACTTAAACTCAGATCACGCATTCGTATGTTGTCGTCTTGTTCTTGCTTTTGCTGGGCAACGAACCCGTCGACAGCGACGACTGGCTGTCAAGAAACTGGTTATACTATCAGTAAAGCACAAGTACCAAACCAGCCTAGAAAGCTGACTCGGTAGTTCTCATTCCGAAGATCCTGAGAGCTTCTGAACTCAAATCTCACTAGGTATTCAGGAAGCAGGTACTGTAGCTTGCGGCATAGGTGTACATAAGTTTAACGAACATTGGATCCCAGAGAAGTCTGTGGAGTTGTTAGAAGCTAGACGAAACAGTCCTGGTAGAGATTCATAGAACAAGTTTAGGAGAGCTATCCGTAGGAAACTGAAACGTAGTCTAAAGGCTGATCGTGAGGCTTGGTTAATGGAAAAATTTAGGGAAATGAAAACCATCTTTGCCTCAGGGAACACTGACAAACTCTTTAAGCTGATCTTTGCTTCTGGTCCCAGGCAACCGTCTGTCAGTGAAGCTATCAGCGAGGTAGATGGAACATTAATCTACAATAAGTCCAGGAGGTTAGAGCACTGGGCGGAATACCTTAACGGTCAATCTGGCTGGCCTAGTGCTTTCATTGTGTTGCCACCACAAACTTGTGACGTAGCACCCAGTTTGGTAGATTTGGACTGAGACTCTCTGCTCTCAAAAGTAATAGCACTGCTGGCTCAGAGGATATCATGCCGGCACTTTCCAAACAGAGTGGAGAGGTGTTAGTAGAGGCTTGAACTCAGCTGTTTCAATTGGTGTTGACGACGGAGGTCATTCTTCCGTGCTAGAGTCACGCGATAAAAGTTCCTATATTCAAAAAGGGTATCAGGAGCTCTTGTGAAAACCGTAGGAGGATTAGTTTGACCCCAGTCATCACAAAGGTTCTGTTATCTATTAGTCTTCGTCGACTCACTGCAGTTGGGAAGACAAATATTAGGGAAGAACAGGTAGAGTTTCGTCCTGTCCGCGGATGTATAGATCACATTTTTACTGTTCGTCAAATTTGGAAGCAGCGTCATCTGTACTGTCGGCCAAAAATAGCGGTATTTCCGACCATAAGGTTTTGTTCGATGGGGTGAATCGATCCATAATTTTAAAGTCGCTTAAACGCAGGGGTGTACAGACCAAGTATATGAACATACTATCGGCTCTCTAGTCCCATACTTTAGCCCAGGTTAGAATTTACGATGAACTGTCTGACAGTTTTAACACCATAAGCGTATCTTTACCAACTTTAGTGAACTTGTTGATGGGGGATATAATGGAAGATTGTATGCAGTGGTCACAATATGCCGGTGTGGACAACCTACCTGGTGAAAGACAGTTCTTGATTATGTTGACGATAGGGCTTTGCTGTTTGACAAATTTCAAGCAACACTTAAAACAATTCGCCATTCTGCTAATTATTCCGAAATGCGTTTTGTAGCCCCAAAATGCGCATTGCAGGACTGCTGTGATGACATAGATTCAATGTCAGACACTAAAGCTATCGAGGTTGTTGACCGGTGTGTATACGTGGGAAGCTGCATTGGCGGCGTTGGAGGTGTAGGGAATAAAACAGATGCGTATAGTTGTAAGGCTAGGGCGGTGTTCGCTAACCTAGGGCACGTATGGTGAGAGAGAGTTATCTTTTCGTTGCGTGAAGATCGCGTATATATGGTGACAGTGTGGCACGTGTTACTTTGCTGCAGCTGAACTTGGCCACTCAAGAGAGAAGACGTGAACCGTCCCGAAGTATTTTACCACCGATGTCTGCCATCAGTCGTTCGTGTTGGGTGGCACCAGTGAGTAAACGACGAGGAGGTTAGATAGGGGGTATTTGGTGGTGATAGTCAAACGAGTTCTCCTGTTCAATCCCTACATACTAAGAATGCCAGTTAGTCTTCTGTTAAACCGAGCACTGTTTACCGATGCTGTAGCCGACTGGTGCAAAGTGAAAGGTGCACGGATGATGACCTGGCGTAGTCAGAGAAAATCGTTCACAGAGAAATTGGTCACGGTAAATCGGGTTCGTATCCCGGGCTGGGACACTCACGACTCGCAGAATCAATGACTGAGGAATTTAGATGAGATGGTGGCAAATCGAACTTAGTGGCATGAATGCTGTGATTGTTTGCCTGAGTTGTCTGTGAAGTGAGTGCGTTTAATGACGCAGAGTAGTGAAAGCCATAAGGAAGCTATCTTGCTGATGACACCTTACTTTCACTTACAGCTGAGTTGTTTGGTTACAGGTTGCAGATACCTTGGTGCTTAATGTTTGAATATAGACGTAGCTATTTTTAATTGTTAAGTCCCCTTCCCCCCTCCCTTCTTTTTTGTTCTTTCTTCCTGTATCTTATTTTTCATCCTCGTGGTTGTGTCAGTTAAGCATCAGTGTGAACCACTAATGTATTCCTGTCTATGACGACGATAACAACAGTACGAATTAACGGCAGATTGTGCCTGAGAATACTGTCGTCTTTATGAGGAATTAATAAATTTATCTTACAATTAGGTCAAAATAGCCGACATTATTCACAAGATCTCGTTTGTTTACTGCATGAGTCATGCACACCATCGACCAATCTGGTGTACGTTAGGTCATTTCAGTGATATTAATGGTAGTGATAATGATAATATTGAATCAAATATCCTGGTTCCGGTGGCTTTGTCAGTGTTGACTGTTAATAAGCAGACGATGTTTGATGGCTCCGTCAATCTTCATTTGATCAGAGGATTAGAATACGGTTTTGACAGATCATGTTCTGTCGTACTCGAACCAATGGGAATGATAGTTCCGTATTCGTCTGGGAACTGTTGCAACAGTAAAACGTCATAAACACCCTCTCCAAAGGATGAAATAAGTGAGCACAAGTACGGAAAAGTTACAAGCCTAGTTACCGTGAAATGGACGAACTGTGGTTGTGGTGAATTCCTTACTGGCGGTTGGTGTGACGATAGGATTCCAAATCGCACCCTTAATAATCAATAGCCAATTGCACCGTATCTTAACCCATTGTTAACCAGTTTAGTCATGGTAATTGATTAGTGTGTGATATATATATATATATTATCGTTGTTTTTGTTAAATGTTTACACAAACTGTCCCACACTCCCATCAGTCTGTTAGCTTCACATTCGAAGAACAAACTGAAGACTAATCCTCCCACTATGATGCCCCTTGATAAAAAATAATATACACTACAATTTAACTTACTGAAAATAAAAAATATACTTAGCAGGTTAATGGGCAAACTTCTACAAACCTCCTACTGCCTAACTGACACAGCACTCGAGATTTACTCACATGATACGCAATGCATAGAGAAAAAATTTACAGAATGTTCCTAGTGACAACAGTAATCCATGAAGTTTAGCTTCCAAACTCTTAAAGAGACTGCCACCCGAACCTGAATTGCCATAAATACGAAAGAGACGCGTTTATTCAAGTCCCAACCTAAGGTGATGACACCGCATGACGTCCAGCAAGTAGACAAATTTGGCAGTCATCGTGTTACGTCAAAACTGGATTCTTTATCAAATTTTTTCAAAACAACGTTTCTATCTATTTGAACCGTTTGTATTCAATGGAGCATTTGTTAATAATCTGAATAAGACTCACAGTCAACACAATTATCGCTTTTGTGTCAGTCAAACTTATTTTTAACTGGGAGGTCGTGGCAGTAACCCATGAGCATATAAGTCATATCCGAATCAGCCGGCATTTAATGGTTTACCCAGTTGAACGACACCAGGTGCACCACTGCTTCGGCGTATATACCGGCTAGCGCCCAATTCATAACACATTCCAGTTCGGTCACACCCGAAGTGTATGGATGGCAGAGCAGTAGTGTTAAACGTGATAGTGTAAAGGAATGATCCAAGACGTGCTTAAATTCCTTTAACGATTAGTTATAAACTATGCTGGAAGTGATTACGGACCAACGGTTTTCAGAAGCATTCACAATCAAACAGTCAAACTCAACAGAGTGAGCTCCCTGTTTCTAGATCAAGCATCCAAATCTAAGACATACACTTTAACGCTTATTTTTAAGTATTTTTGAAAGCAAACTACTAATGGATGCATTAATTTACTTTCCTATTTCTCGTTTCACAGATTGTAGAGACAGCAGATGCCTATGTGGTTGTATACGCAATTGACGATCGTTCATCATTCATCACAGCACGTTCCATCGTCAGTCACCTCTTGGGTCATTCCAAACGGTCAAGTGCTATCATGTTGACAGCCAACAAATCTGACCTGGTGAGGACTCGCGCTGTTCCTGAGGAAGGTGAGGTCAAGTTGCCAGGCCTATGTATTTGTTGTTTTTAGAATGCTTCCCTATTCACAACTAATTCGCAAAACGCGCATACACAAGGAACGAACTACTGGCGTAACTTTAGCGCCGATGAACAAAATCAACCAGTATATTTTGACCGTCTCATCAATAAGTCTATAAAGCTATAATTGCTATTTGACGCTAATTACGGCAATAGAGAGGAAACTAGACGAGGAAGATCGTAACGGTTCGTTACTTATTATTATTGGTATTTATCTACCTTGCAGACTGTTGCTTACCCCTTGAGGATAAGGTCGCTGCTAAGTATATGTTTGAACGTGTGAAAGTTGTCCAGTTTTGGCAACTCACTTCTTGTTAACGTTCAAGCTGGTTGATGGAAATGTGACAATCAACTCTACTGTAAAATCGTCAAAGTAGTTCTGGAACCATTAACCATTCTGTATTTCCATCAAGTCTACATCAAAGATTTCGTATCGACAGGATTCCTCGTATAGAAATTTAAGAAAGTATTCCAGAAGGGTTAATTTGCTGTATCAGCACTACAAGATTACTACATTTTTATTCGCCCTTTCCTCAGGAGAATTAAACCACCAATGCATCTAACATCCTCGCTACACTAGAAAGTATGTCAGTTACATTTAACATATTGCTCCAGCAATCTGGACATCTTCAATAGTGTTTAGTTTACATGAAACACACGCTAAAATTAATAACGATCGTAAAAAATGCTATAATCCCTAGGTTACTGTGAAAAAAATGTAATCCATCTCCATGTCTTAGCTGAAATTTGTTATTCATAAAATCCGGCCCATTTTAGGATGGTTTTTAAATTTAACCAGCTCATAAGTTTCGTAGTCGAACGGAGGATGTGCTTAGTCACTCGAATGTGAAGTAAAAAGCCATGATTGGTTCGTTGACCACCTTTGACGAAAAATGCTCAATGCAATTGAGTGGTTTATTGTACGGCCACCCGCGAAACAATTCAATCACAATCAAGCGAGTATACTAGCTAGATTTAACCGTATGTTTAACTGAGCGGTAAGCTAATAGATCCTAAAAAATAACCAAGTCAGAATAGGTACAGTTCATCTGTGACAGTGTGTGTATTATGATTTACCTTAATTACGCATGTAGTTCAATCTGTTTTACACATGAATAACTGTAACAAAGTCATAATTTTTCCAAATTAATCGCTTGATCGAAACCACTTCTACCTACGCACTATTGATTGTACAAAAGATTAGTTAACTCAAAAAGAGGAATCAGCAGTTGTCCACGAGTTTAAGACCAAAACATCGTTAGATAAATATGTCTGTGTTTATGCGCATGGACTTGGTGGTGGTTACATCATTTTTCTAAATCGGGCTGAAAAGTCGTCTGTCTTTATTTGGAATAAGGTTCTCAGTAGACATTGAATAAATTGTGTCACTTTCAAGTAAACTAATGACAGAAAAATGCCATCACATTGAGCACTCCAAACTGAACATCAAACCATTTTGATACAAGTGATGATTACGGTGCTACCTAAGTAAACAGAAGCAACTGAAACTTGAACCAGGTTCGTCGACATGGATGTCTTGAATGAATACACCGTAAATAACACAGACATCAGAGGGAGTTTCTGGCACACATTTTGTCATCTACCTTGTGTAATGTTTTGCATTTCAACAGGTGCATACTTCAATACCTGCGTACATACACATGCACATAGCTGTGTTCAGTTAGCATTGCGAAGCACATAAGTTAGCCAACACAAACCCTCAATGTACCTCACTTGTCAGGCTAATTGGTTATCTTTGAACAGTTTTTGCATACAGAAGGACAGTTTTTGCTTTATACGGGTTATAGCGTCCTCGAACGCATGTGCCACCACCTCAATTTCTATACCATGATTGAAAACATCGCCACTATCTGATGCCAAATCTTGAATCACTTAGGACTTCTGGTATGAAAGCCGAACACTCCATTACTGTAAAGGGAGGAAGCTTGATAAGCGGATCACGATACTCGCCACCGGCCAAGTTACTTTTATAAGCCCAAAGTAATCATTCGATTTAGTGAGGAAAAATGGAAGACAGTCGAATCAAGTAGGGGCGTTTTCTGCCATTTTTATAGTGAGACAGTATGCTACACATTTCTATTCTACTGGCTCAGAATCAATTAGTTCACATAGAATCTGATTAATTTCACTCAACAGCCAGTCGTTTAGCATCACGCTTGTTTAGCTGCACCATATGTTAGGTCATAATTTAGACGCAATAAAGCTTAATACACGTGCAAAACTACACTGGCGGTGTGTAGCATGCATAAACTGAACTAACTAACTATCTGAAAAATGTACAGAATCATTTGCCTACATTCGGACATGAGGTTAAGAATACTAAAATGAAGAAAGAGTACCGGCCAGTGTGCAGTACACAGTAATGTCTTAGACAAAATTAGATGTGAACTGCCTACATGCATTTTCTTGACTTTAGGAGATCAAATAATTGAAAATCTCCGTAGGAATCATTGAGAACCATTTTGGTTTCAGCGAACAGAACTGTTTTCGATAAATTCTCATCTTAGGCTGGTACAATTATATATCAAATCAAGAAACTGTAGGAAAAATTATTGATCAAAAATAGTAGGATGGTAAAGCGATTGGGTAAAACACAAACACGACTTCGTTGTGGTTATGATCACAAGGAAGGTGGGTTTTGGGAAGTCAGTGTTAATTGGGGTGAGTTGGGGGGGACAGGATCAAATTGTCGCATGGGTTGACTGTAGGCGTTTGGCCACGGTTATCTCAGGGTGCGAACAAACTGCTTTTGAACACACAAATCCGGCTGACGTAATCGGATTGCGACCGCCTCGGCTATAGACAGGATGCGCCACTTGATATTTCATGACGCGGCGGCAGGGGCACGGTAGACGATGCGAAACGCCTTATTTGTGTCTGTGTGTTGGTCACAGTCGACTAGGTGGGCCAGCATGGATGAGTTAATGTTCTTTGTTGTTCCGGAGCGAAGCCACACTGGGCAGTGTTCACGAATTTTTTCTGATGAACGCCTAGTGGTGCGATCAATGTATGCTGAACCACAGGAACAGACAAATGAATAGATCAAAAATGAGGCAGCATTGTTAGGCATATTATCTTTCAGATTGAGTGGCAACGTCAGTTTCTTGATTTGATATATAATTGTACCAGCCTAAGGTGAGAATTTATCGAAAACAGTTCTGTTCGCTGAAACCAAAATTGTTCTCAATGATTTAAGAAATCACCTGATTGGGTCTGTTATCTTATCCACCTGCTGACAATTGGGAAATGCATGTCTAATGCGTAGGTGAATGCGTTAAGCTGAACTTAGTTTCAACAGTGTCAACCACAATGAAATCAGTCAGTATTACGTCGATCTCTACACCAAATGTTTGTTCAGTGACCACAGTCTCCTCGTAGCAGTCACCAGTAATAGCGGTACAATTAGACCCTCTGGTAACCGGAGTAAGCCAACACAAACTGTGTAACTTGACCCACATCCTGATTTCTTTGTGTGATATAGGAGATAGGTAGAGGACCTCGAAATGTATTCAACCTTAGTAGATCGCTCTCAACTGTATGAAGGAACTTCTCGTGACCAGTTTTGACACATGTTTTTCAATCATTGATAACTTACTGAGCAACATCGAGTACACGCTAAACCGCAAAACAACTGCATTATGAATACACAGCAAAGTACGCTGGGGCCCACCGTAAACTGTTTAAACACAACAGGTTCTAATATACATCAGAAGGGAAACTCGTCATCGTTCCTTTAACTAGACATAGTGAATCATTAGGATCTGCGTTAAGATGGGAGGCCAGGGGAAACGAACAACTCTCAAAAGTTCACATGGGAACCTGACAACACAACAATGTGATTGGGTTGTGATGTGCGCAAGCAAAACGTATTCACTTTCGCTTCTCAACTTTAAATGAAGACCATCTAAATCTCACATAAATAAAGCTACAATGGGTATACAGCGATCACTGGCCAACATACAAAGTGTGAAAAACAACTGTCAGTAATATGTTCTCTCTGATTACAGGGTTCCACGACATCTGTAACTACTGTAGACAGCAAACCAATTCAGCCACAGTCAAAAGTAGAGTGATGAAACTTGAATTAGGTTTTCCATGAGCAGGAGGTTAGAAGGCGGTTAAACGGTGGTGATTGTCAAGTGAGTTCTCTAGTCCACCACTAAATGTGTACACACTCAGATGATTAGGTCAGATATTGAGGATGTCATCTAGTCGAACCACCCGTTGCCAACGCTGCGGTCGACTACCCCAAAGCGCGAGGCGGACTAATGATTACCTAGCATAGTAAAGAAAATCGCTCACAAAGGGGTTGGTCACCGTAGATCAGGTTTGCCTCCCGGGCTGAGGACCTCGTGACCCACAGAGCCAGTGGCTGGAGACGTCAAGTGAGATGTCGGCTAACTGAGCTCAGTGAGGTGAATGTTGACTGTTTGGCGAAGTTGTCTGTGCACTGAGTCCATCTAATGACGTGTGTCAGTGAAAGCCGTAAGGAAGCTGTCGTTCTGATAACGCCTTACTTTCACTAACAACTCGGTTGTTTGTTTCCAAGGTCTAGACGCTTTGATGTTGTATGTTTGAATATAGACGTAGCTATTTTTACTAGTTAGGTCCCTTCACTTCCTCTCCTTTTAGTTCTTCTCTCTTCTTATAGTGGGTTCTGCTTTTTCCCTTTCTTGGTTGCGTGGCAGTTAAGCATCAATGTGAACCACTGATGTATTACTGTTTATGATGGTGGTAAAAAGGGAGGATGCGAAGCCGATAAGTATCGTAAGGAGCCAACCGCGGTTTTGCTCAGATACAGTACGGAAGATAACTCATTGACATCGTCAACAATAGATTAGAGTGAGAAACAGTGATGCCTCAAAAACTGAGATCTAACAGTCTTCACGTCGTTTATAAGGCACATCTGAAGGCATGCAGGAAAACACCCTTTTTCTTCTCTTGGTTGATGTAACTGGATGTTAGAATGATGTCTGTAGTCACTTCCCCGACTCCACCCGTTAACTGGCCTGTCTACTCAGAACTGTAGCTGAACCATACTACCCAAAGTGCTTTGCACTCAGGTGCGATGCAGATTGTTCCGCCGTTGTGGTTGGCAACTAATCAGGCTGTTAGGTTGACCCGGAAACGTTGATAATCTTGATGGGTTTGGTAATTTGTCTAAATGCTGGGTTTTTGCCTAGCTTGGCATCTCAATTGTACACTGTCTACCACTAGCTTAGAGGACATTATAAATGCATGGAGATTTGCGCATATACTTTATACAACCCGTGAGAATTTGCGGTCTTACGTCAGGTATAACAGATAATGTTCCAGAGAGTTTATACTCCTGAATCTAGGATCCTCATGGTTCAATTCTGTCAACAGAAATTGATCTTCCAATGTTTTGTTGTAACTCGATATACGGCCTATGAGTGCGTAAATGGAAACAGAATAACGATCAATGACACGGCCGATAGTACGACGAATAACGGTAATGTACAACGAGTACGGACTATGTGCGGTCAGTTGGTCTCTTGTCATCCAACCCATCCACCCAAGGCTACCGCATGAACACAGGAAGAAGGCTGGCCTTCAAACGGAACCTCCTTGTGTCGCTCAGCCCGACTACAACATGGTCACAAACCCGTTTGTATTTATAGGACTGGGGACTAGCAACAAACAAGGTGAAAGGGAATGGATCAGACGAAAGTCTAGACAGTACAGTCTTGGCGTGTAGTCGAGATAGCAACAACAGTTGGCACAAGGCTTAGGTCGATTGTGAAGACCGGAAGCCTGTACGACCATTGCAAAGGTAAAGGTCATTCACGAGCGAACCTTTTTACTTGTGGTCACACAATGTTTTCCGGGAACTGACGCCTTCCCCGACAGGTTTGTTGTAAACGGATGCTACCAAGCATAAGCAATCGGGATCGTAAACGTACAGGCATTTAGTTGTGTCTGTTTTTGAAAAGAAAGCATTAGCAGTTTATTTTTCTGAATATGGAGATGTTGATGAGTTCGTAGATATGTGCCTCCCCTCTGCTGAGTTAAAATCTCGTTCAGCAACGATTTTACATCTCACAGGTAGAGATTGTGCCACAACAATCATAAAAAAAGAACCCACACCATTCAATGAACTGTGACCGTAGCATATGAAACCAACTGAAAAATAACACATTCTTGCTAAATTACTATATCATATTGTTTGTTTAATGATTTATGTGCATTAGTCATTTTTGTTAGAACTCAGGGGACCAGCCTAACGTCAAGAAGCCGTGCCGGGGTTCACTCATCGGTGTAGGTGTATAAACATACATTTCATGTACGTTACATCAGTTTGGATTGTACAAACAGGTTACTTCAAGCTGCACACCATCCACATTTGATCATACTCCTCGCATTCAGATAAGCATTTCGGCCGGCCCCATTCTCAAGAAAGCAGTACTACGTATTATTGTTCGAGCCAAAGTTTTCCCCCCGACCCTCTTGCTTATGAGACTAGCGTGTTAGCCACAACGCCAGTGAGCTCAGATCAGGCAACATCGATTAGTCATATCTAAACGTTCAGCCGCAACCTTGTGTGACTAATATTTAGAGTGGTTAACCGGCTTATCAAGGAGAGAAGAAAATATTACTGAAACAGTAAAATTGTTGGTAACCGTCTTAATAAGGTAGCCAAACTGGTTCCAGTTGTAGTTCGTCAGACATAGGTATGCATTATGCCTGAACAGAGTGTTTGAATTACCTGGCCTCCTGCTCTTCAGTCATATTTGTTGTCCAGTATTCTGTGAGCTTTGCACTGGGTCTGTAAGCATTGTCACATTCAAACACATAGCATCAATGATAGATGAATGATGCTCCAGTTACCCCAGTGTCTGTCAAGTAGAGACACAGTAGTCTCTCTGCAAACCACATTAATTAGTCTCACAATTGGGTACTCACAGTTCGATCGCAGTCAGAAAGATGAGCCAGTTGAAACCTCTGCCTGATTTTCGTGGTCCATAACTCATGTGTCAGCTATGCGTACCGGCCACCTCGGACTCCATGGAGACAGTGAGTCAGAGCTGACGTTGACAGTATTTTCAGGAACCGGACATACATTCCGTCTCTCTGTGTGCGTTCCATTTTACTTTATGCTTCGGAAACGTGTCCTATTCACCAAGAAGATATTAACAGGGTTGTGGTGTTTGACCATCGTTGTCTTCACCAACTGGCCCATATTCAGTGGGCTGATTGCGTGCGCAATGTGGCCGTTCGCCGGCGCGTATTCCGGAATGCTCGGGGTGCGCGATCAATTGGTCAATTAATCATGGTACACAGCTTGCGTTGGTTGGGTCACGTACTCCGTATGTCATCTGATCGTTTATCGTACAGGGCTTTATATGCTGACGACACCAATAGTTGGGTAAAACCGCGTAATGGTCAACCAACAACGTGGTCACGAAATATGAAGACCCTGACTGCTCCATTGAGCAAAGTGGGTAGGTGTCGCCTGCCTGGATGAGGTCCTGGTGATCACTCAAACCAATAGTTAGAGACACTATCCGAGATGGCGGTGTATCGCAGTCAACTGCGTACCTGTATTCATCCCATTTCTAGTTCTTCTGCCTAGTCTTCTTTTATTAATTCTCAACCTTCTTAGTAACTTTTTCTTCTAGGATATTCCACGTCAGTGTTGAGTTGAGCGGCGGCCCGAGCCACAGTACATTTTGGTCAGACTCATGGCCGCTATGATGATGATCATAAGAGAACTTTGCGAATTTACAAGGTAAGATGGTGTGAACACTAAGTGTGAACAAACTTGACCGATTTACTGTTTTTTCTGCGAAATGGGGCATGCGTGTTTGGTGAACCTCGATCGCGCATCCAACAATTTTAATGGAACATGCCAAAGTTTGTCGCTACCAATTAGGTTGTGAGCTAATAGTGTCCTTTCTGTCAAACGGAACAACCAAACATGCAACTACTTCGTGACCGTTTTGTCCAAAAAGATTGGTAGACACATTCTGGTGGTCAAAAATGGCTAGCATTCTCTAACGACTAGTACACGATGCGCGATAGATTGGAGTAAAATTTTACACGGATGACTATTCTCTTGGTCTCTATGGTATTTGGCCGGTTCACTGACGTGAATGAACACTTACTTAGTCAATAGCCACTCTGTCATTCCATATACTGATCGAATTGCATCCTATAATCTAACATTGTCTTTATAGATGTTTATTCCTGGATAATACTCTTGATATATTGCTTATAATCTTCAATTATCCATTGTGTAACTGAAAAGACTAGTTTGACCGAAATAGTACGCAATGTAGCTTTGTCATTTCGTGATCTCATTGTTCATTCGAATTAAGGTTGGTCTTGTGAACATTGTATTGCATGAAACCTTGCATATTGTCCTATTCATTAATTACTGACTTAAGTCATTCTAATAATTTCGTTTTCAGAGGGTAGAAACTTGGCAGCTGTTTATTCATGTCCATACTACGAAATATCCACTGCTTTGAACCATCGAGTGGACGAATTGCTGGTTGGCACAGTGATGACCATTCAGGAGAAACGGCGGTTGGTAGACAAGGAACGAGACCGTTTAGAACGTATGGCTGGTGGTTCCGGTAACCCACATGGCTCCTTCACAACGCCCGGACATAGGCGATCTTTGACAGCATTGAGATCGCCCACCAGCAGTATTGTCAAATTTTTTCAAAAACGGTTCTCAAGAAAAAATAAACAAGAGCATGCTCTACTCTGATTACAGCGTAATTCAGACAAATATGCATGAAAATAATTCAACCACATTTTCTCCGAATTTCAACATGCACACAAACCACTCAATTCTTGATACACATCATGTTTTTCAACCTCCCACAACCTTCGGTCAGCATTATCGATTCACATAGATTCATCATCATTGTGTTGCCGTGTTGTTCATTTCTCGGATATGTTTGTCAAGAAAATGTGGCAATATATACGCACGGACGCACACACACACACACAGTAACATATACTAAAAAACCAACAATGTCATGTTCACGTTGGATACACATTCACGTATCCTGAAACAAAGGTGGAGGGCAAAGAAGCAGAGTTGTTTTAGTTTTATTTGCTTGAAAATAAATTTGTAAAGACTTCATATTTTACAACTTTTGTCTACAATGTTAAACGTGTAACAACTATGCTCGTTAGTTGTGGTTAAATTAATTAGTTTGGGTTACGTGAAAACGTTATTTGGGAAATAATTTTTCTTAAACATGTGTGCTACGCGTTCCAATCATAGTTACTAAAAAATTCCCAATGACTATACGAGTGTTACGCGCTGGTTATCAACTGAGATTAATAACCTAGAATTTTTTCTAGGTGAACTTTCTTCAGGATGGGACTACTTTTCGAAACAGTCAATTGATGGACTACGATAAAATATGCTTCGTCAATCTGCACTTAATCTTGCTTGAATGATCTAATCTGTGTTGTCGCGTTAGTCGAAGCTGGCATAAGTCTATTTGCTAGAAATCTGACAATATTCAAGTTAAAATCAAGTGCGTCAAGTTTAACTGAGGGAACGTGAAGACGGAGGCGTCGCAATAATCAAAGACGCCAGTGCTACGTTTGTGCCACTGGAGAAATAAACCACTACCGAGAGTCCTCTATGTATTCTTATTAGCAAGTTCATAAGTCTTATTGACCATCAAGTCGTACAGTTTGACCCGAATTGCTTAGTTTGCCCAACAACCGTAGAGCGGTGTTGTTACTTGATCATGTTTTTCTCAATGACGTCCGTACACTTGCAGTGAAGAAGCGTGTACACATCCGCAATTAGAAACGACCCTTGGTAGAATTGTACTCTGTCATCCACAACCGCAGTGTTCAGTTGAGATTAGTTAAAATGGCTGCAAATAAATATCTGTAGCTTCTGAATGAGAGTATCGTCTACTTAATTTGGTGTTACATCGAGTGCTGATCTCCTGGTCACGACATTGATTTACACTGCAGACACTTGAGGCAACTTGCTGGCCGCTATTTCAATAAGTTCACACTTGGTATGGACAAAACATCACATCTAAATTTCCAGTCATGTTTGCTTGTGCGTATAGATAGGGTGGCCCAATCGCCTCAAGAGGATGCACAATAGTAATCGTGCCCACAACAGAATGCTTCATTATCTCTAAACTTCTCATTTGCCGGAAGAGTCATATTCGTAGGGCTGCTAATTTTACTGACGTTTACTAAATGTTTACGAAATTAGTTAGCTGTGCAAAGTCTGTCAGGCGACAACAACCATCACTTGCATAACCCTCTTTATCTACTGCCATTTAGAGCAACAAATGACTCACATTAAGCTAAGCTGAAGTATAAATTACAAGTGTCCAAACGACAGTTTATGTTCACCTCTAAGTAAGTAATCAAACATTGATCAAGTTACATTCAAAAGCATCTTACGGTTAGATGTGTGATAACCTACTTGGTCTAGTTCGTTGCACCGTTGATAATCACTTGCTTGAGTTCAGACAACGTCAGTCAAGACGATAAAATATTTGCAGCATGTAGGCCGTGGATACAATTTTATCATCGCAAGATACAAACAAGCTCATAAAACGGCTGTTCGGATTAGCTTCGTATTACGTTAAACACAAGCCGGTCGGCCACTCCAAAGGGCTCTCATTAACACGGTAAGCATGGCATATAGCCAGTATGTCCTGCGTACAAGGATCAGCGTTCTGGATGCGAATGCTTACGTCACCTGGGGTGGTCCGATTGTATACATAAGAACCATAAGCAGTGTATCACACACCTGTCCAGAATGTCAGCAGCACAACGGACGATCTCTTTTGCACGGACAGCCAATGTCATGAGGCAAGAGAGTTGGCATAACACTGACTGGTTTCCTGGAAAATCAACACATGCAACGTGTGTAAAAACACAACAAACAAACACTCATTTGCATATAACACCGATCCTAGGAAGTCTTGGTTGTTATGGTCGCCGATGCCCAGCTCATGTATGGAAAACAACAATTCATACCAAAGTACACTCCGATGTTCCTTCTTGTATTTCTGCCTGGTTAATTTAATAGTGGAATACATTCCTCTTCCTGACTATTGAGTGACACTGTGAATATTATGGAAAGATTGCCCGTCCTCACTACAATCTTCTCCTACAAAGATTGTTCCATTTGCAACAAAAGTCGTTCTGGCTCCCCTTGTTCTTCCGACGACCTGCACACCGGTCTCGACAATTTTGATACACCTAGTGCGAATTCTTTTCTGATCGCAATGTCAAACACTTTACGTAATTAGCTTCCATGAACTCGATACTGATTTTTCTCAGCCTCAATCAAATACACTGGGATGTTATGTTTCATTACTACAAACAGTTCTCTCCATCTTACTGGATAATTCATAAAGTGGAGCACGATTGCGTCTGGACTCTAACAGTCTTCGTATTTAACCCTCGAATAATATTGAAACAATACTTTGGCTCATGGACTTTGCAGCTGACTGCGTCTTGGCAAACTTTTGTGCGCTTCTTTGTTTCTAGCTGGACAACCTCTAGGCTTGTGCTAATTCACATATGCTCATCCGTCGGCCGCCGTATACTCCAAGTCCCTGATCAACTGCCACGCGTGACATGCGCCCATACATTAGCTCAAACGGCGACTTCTTCGTTGTCTCTTGTGGCGATGATCGATGGGCGAACAGGATCATTAGTAATATTTACTCTTAGGTTCTTTCTTTCGCAGCCAACTACTCTTTAATCAGACGGTTGATTTTCTCCGTCAGTATGTTTGATTAGGGCGGTATGCTGTTGATTTTTACCCATTCCAAACGGTCCCGGAACTCTCCATTTTCGAATCAGGGGACTTGATCAGTCAGTATGCTTCATAGTATTCTGTGGTTTGCCACGACGTGTTCCACCATCGCCTTGCAAAATGTGCTCGCACGTTGATCGGGCATAGCGGGTGGTTGGATCCATCTTGTGAAGTGTTTGGTCAAGATTACGACGTATTGGTTTCCGGAATTGGTTCCTAGAAAGAGACCCGTCACATCCACTGGCCACAATTCCTGAATTTCATTGTCCATATTTGGTTGTGTGAGATACTGAATGGAGTGGCTAACGTCCTTCAGCAATTGACCTTGGTGGCACGCTCATTCCAGGCTAGTAAACCCTTTGCTTAAACATGCTGTAAGTTAGACAACAAACCGTGTGAGCCAGCTGTTGACACTTCTTCAGAATTCTCACTCTGGACTCTATCGGTAAAACTGGTAGGTTTATTTTGTCCAACAGTTGGCGCATCAAACTCACGCCACTATATACCAGTATGTCTGATCAGCGCACTGTGGAAGCTTTTAGTTCCGGATTTCCCCCGTCTCTTGGCGGTTATCCTCCTGATAGAAGTTGGTCATCGTATTTATCCTGTATGCTGTTTGTAACTTTCCGGGATCGTTCTTCAGTTCAATACCGCCAACCCTGACGACATATTTGTGGATATCATCCATATGTCACATTTGAGAAAGCAGAACAAGAAAGTAGTTACTTTTTACAGCTACGTGGTAAATTGTAAAACCATACTTCTGTGGTGATAAAGCCCAACGAACCCGTTTTCTTCAGGGGTCTTTCAATGACTTAATCCACTCCACATGAAAACGTCGGCTCTTTTCCTGTCGTTGAATAGCGTTATCCAACAGGAATCAGTACCCGATTGGCATATGCAACAATACTGCCTTCTTATTTCTGTACAGCTCCGATTCCTAAATCACTTGTACACACTGCGACAACGTAGCTCTGCCGAGTCACAGATAATTTCGGGGTTAGTTGTCCATCTTTCGTCAATTGTTGGGCTTTGACGAACGCTTGGTTGACTCTTCTTGACCAACGAAACTGGCAACTGTTCTTCAGATTATCGTATAATTGGTCTATCACGCGAATGAAATGTTTGATGGAGCAACAGTTGAACCCAACGCGACCAAGAAGTTGTCACAAGCTCTTCTTCAATGTTGGCACTGCAGCAGATTCAGTCAACATCAATATCTCGGGTAGTGGTTGGGTTTCACCCCGACCGACCTTATGAACGAGTAAAAAAAACCTGTTTGTTTCGCCAGCTGCGAATTTGAACTACTGAATTTTAGGCCGGCTTGTTCAATCTTCTGCAAAACAGCGAAAACACGTATCTTATGTTTTACTTTGTTAAGGCTGTAAATGACGACACCGGTATTATAGACAACAGTGTTATGCAATTCGTCCAGCATCTTGACCACTGTACAAGGCTGACCAACCTTCCATAGTCTTGGTCTAATCAATGAAATCGCCTTAACGGTGTCAAACAAGCAACAGTCCGGGCCCTCAATGTTTCACATTACTGACCATCTGTTTTTAAACACACAAGTCTGGACAAAGTTACATGGTAACAGGAAATCTCACTTCGATAAAAACGCGTTGCCATTATTCACTCTGTTATCGATTTGGCGTAAAAGCTTCGTGCTGCCATCATAATTATCGATGCGTATTCTAATTCGTCTTGACATACAGCCGTTCTCTTCACGTCGGCAAGTACAAATCACAGCATGGTATACCTGATGTCGACTAGGTATTGCTTTGCTAATGCCTCCAGCTACGCGGGCTTCGATTTTCTCGACTAATAGTAGAGACAGCTGACAGCAATTCATCCCATTCTATTAAAAGCTTGAGACACTGAGTTTCTGTTTATGACTTCCTCAGAACGGAAAGATGTATAGTGCAATATGGCATCATTTTCTTTAGACCTATTAATCACAAAATCAAAACATGCAAATCACATAAGACAGCTATCTACCGACAGACAGAGACAGAATGGACCTGCTTGCATTCACACCACAATGAGTTGTTTCGATCGCTTTTATGTGCACAATTAACTCATTCGAAGTATTTTATGCAAACGGAATCTGAATGTATGTTGATCACAACTTGTCATCCGACGTTGTTTGCCTAAAGTGAGCAAAGAAACTCACCGGGTTATCGTGATACTGATGAGGTGATATTAAACGTGAACGTAGACACGTCAATTCCCTGTTTGTCCTCATCGACATGGTGTATGTAACATACCTATTTTGTTTACGACTGATGAGAGCAAAATGAATAGTGATATATCGTAACATATGTACTCTTTTTGTTTCGATAATGTTAGTCTCTGAACCGTTGATGAAATTTAACCATTTTCTATAAACAACCTTTCAATTTATTATGCTTTGTAACATTACATCGTCTTCTATGGCAATGACCAAGCTTTCGAAAATAGCTATCAGATATGCAGGTATAAGCCGGATCATATTCGCTTGTTACAGAAGCTTCTAGACAAACGTTTAGCCTTGGTGACATATACTATTCAAGCGTATCATGCAAGCATTCCGGCTGATCATACATTTGCCTCAGCTGTGCGGATAAATGAAAAATCAAGAAAACGACACTAATACAATTTTCGCAAGTCACTTCGCCTTTCACATGCCGCTGTGATCCGTTAATCATGACGGCCCAGAAAGACAGCAAACACAGCAAGTCGTATGGAAAATCCATTAGCCAGTATCCACATGCCACCCCAAAATAAAATCAGTAGATTTGGCTAATACGAATGTCTAGGAAAATCCACTCCGCGAAAGTTTTCAAAATGTTGTTTATTACCGTTATCAAGTCAAGCCCCGTTGGAATATGTTAGTTACTGAAAGACGTTAAGATCATGTGCTCTGCAATGTTACTCGGCTTTCTATCCACAAAACGAACTACATCTTTCCGGTCAAGATAGACAAGCACTGATCATGTTGTCTTTTGAAGTGAAATCAACACAATCCATATAATATGTATATGTTTTGTAATGTATACCCATCAGGTAGTCGGAAGAGGCGCTGGTATGTTTATGCATTAAAAAGCAAGTACCGGAAGAAACTATTTTAATGAAAACATCGATTGGCTTATGATAATTCAACCATGAAGTCAATGGCTTGATGGTCAACATAACTGCCCCATTAAAGTGTGATGAGAGTTCAGACGTTGGCCGTGACATAGATGTGCACAACTAACAAACTCTAGCGAGAACGGAGCTTCAACTGACTGTCAGTTATTGAACAGGGTTTATCAAAATATTCATGGGACGTACGAAACTGCAGTAAATTGCGAATGACGCTTAATTTATATCGATAATATGTTTACTGTGACGAAAGTTGAGTAACTGTGCAGAAATGATATTATATATGCAGTCGTTTATAATAGTGGGTGAAAATGTTAAAAGTGTTCGACAAGTTTTCAGAATAGATACGTATTACGTGCGTGTTACCTGCTAAATATTCCACTTTTCATAGCCACATATATTAAGATACTACCAATGATGTGCAACTCAAGTAGTGTTATCTATTCCGTTAAAGTGGCGTGACAGTATCTACGTAATAAATGGTGGGGTGCTTTTAGACCTAACATACATTCCACCCCATCTCACGTTATTCACTATTTCAAAGGTGTGTAAACTGGTTTGATCACCAAGACGATTGTTAACGCCCAGTTAACGCCCAACATTTATCTGTCTGAACCTACAGCACTAATTTCTAAATCAGACGAGCAAATTATGTATCAATAAAAAGGGGACAGCGACATCCATTGAAGAAAACATGTTCTTTGACAGCTATTCGTCAGTATGAACGTTTGAAGTGACTGGCACAGTAACATTTTCAAGTTTGAGATTAGTCAACCGGTTTAATCTATCGAAATCATACCAATCATTATTGTGTTCATCGCATGTGTTGTTTAGTGATCATCATTAAGCTAATCGTAAGAAACATCGTTGAATGATTGATAAGGCTGTCACCAGCCAAATGTGGAAGAACGGGCTAAATAAGTAAAATCGTACTAACGAATGTTTTGGTATGACGCAATGCAGAATCTTCTGGTTTTAGCAGATTGGCAGATCCCGTTTCTAATTGCAGTAGTCGTGAGTACGTATAGTACATAAATTATGTAGATGTGTCTACCTCCCAAAGCATTGTCGCTCTTATAATGAATTATGTCTGATCCGGCTGGCTCCATTCTAGCCAGTTTTTTTGTTTACTCTAGTAAATCGATTTGGCTTCTGTGACAGTTCCTTCGACTCAGAATGTAATTCATTAATCGAACGAAATGAAGGAGCTCAGTCACAATTATCATGAGGTTACAAGTGAGCATTTATTGCGGGGTTGAAAGAAATTATGAATCAACTGATTATGAATTTGAGAAGCAAAAATAACATTAATTAACAATACATTTTTTCAGTTCTTCTGGGCAATTCAAATTGTAAAGTGTCAAACTATCAGCTTTTTCTCTAGTTAGCTATTTACATTTTCAAGCAGGTCAATCACTCTTTTGAGAACGTATTCGCTGTGCTGTAACAGTTGTGCACATCGATAAATAATCCTAACCTCGAATGTACCATACATGTTAAGTAAGAGTGGAATTTATATTTCGCATCGAAGCACACTATTGCAACGAATCACATATACTTTTGGCTATAACGGTCAACGTTATAACCTAGAGAAAGATTTCGATTATAAGACATGTCCCTGTCAGTTGTAATGGTGACGGCCACACTTACAAATCACTGTTTATACGATCATTTACACATCTTTTTTGTCACATTCCCATTTTACACAGTTTCAGATGAGTGGTTAAAAATTTCAATAAAATAAGATGAATATATGATAAACAGTGAAAGATTTTGGTTTTCCTATAGATTGAACATCACCCACAATTGATCGCAGCTGTCGCATTCCCATGAAGTATCCAGTAGGCCCCTTTGGAAAAGAAGCACTAGATTCGAGTTTCGCTCTCATCAGTAGTGCATATCCTCGTCACTACCGGGAATAAAACTCTGGCCATGCCTTTCATGAGGCAACTGTGTTGACCATTGCGCCAAAGACCTCACGTTAGGCACGACCGAATTATCATATGTGAACGCTCGACCACTTTCGATTGTGAGTAATGATCAGGTTGCCCGATTGCCTCGAGAGGAGACACGGCAACTGTCCTGCTAACTCATATCGATGACGCCTTGACTAGGACTTCTTTACAAGTTGAAAACACAGAAATCATTAACTTGTCGAATGATATTTTGATTTTCGGACTGGAAATTCTATGAAAATGCAACAGCTGCAATCAGTTGTGGCTGATGTTCAATCTATCAGGTATATCGTTTACAGACTGGCATAATCCAGACATCATCAATATGTCTCCGTTCTTCCCTTAATAGGTGGCTCGAAATATGTATAATCATACTCTTATTGACATTCCAGCCGGCCCCTCCGAAATCTTTTACTATCAGTGTATCAGAAAAAGCGCTAGTAGATACTGCAGTGGTCCTTCCGTTATGAGGTAAAATACCACTGCTAGTGACAGGACCACAAGCTGATTCGTCCCGCATTAGCAGATTCACATTTTATATTGAGTTAAACTTGTAGAAAGTAGAGGGAAGTCACTGATTATCCGGCTGTATAATCTGAAGTTTCATGAAGCGAATTTACCGGTGCCTTGGATTTGAGGGACATTGTTGATGTATCCACCATTATATAATTCACAAACGATCTTTTGGAGTAATGAATGATTATTTGGCAAGATTTTGATATCCACCTTCTCCTTTTTAGTTTCTAGTGCTAACAGACAAACTTACAGAATCACTAGTAAACTACATCCCCTCTATCAAGCTGCCTTTTCAATCTTTCGTTACTCAGAAATGCTTTAAGCTTCAACGTTGGGAAGAGCTAATGCGCGTAACGCTCATACCCAACGCCTGTCTTCCGGATTGTGTTTTCTCTTTTTGCTGGTTAGTTCTAGAATTCAACTATCAAACTCTCATCTGCTGCTAGGGGAATTTAACTATGATGGACGTATGACCAGAGAGGATGATGTATCGCCGGACCCTAGAGTGTTTGAGCCAGAAACGGAGCTATTCTTTTGAATCTGTAAGAGTTAAACGTACGATGAGCTTACATTTTGCCTTATTTGTTTCTCAATTACACCAAATGTACCGGAAAAGCAGTAACGTGCATCTTCTTTTACGTACTCACATTTGTGCTGTTACTTACGATACAGGGTAAGTTCACATCAAACATGGATGCTGAGGTTGTGAGAATAAATGTTGTGTTATTGTAACCTTAGGATGACCACTGATAGGTAATTAAATACATAGGCTGATGTCTAGTTCCGGAGGTAGACATTCAGTAGTCCAGTCAGAAAAACCGTTTGTCTTGACACTTTCTCAGTTACTTTCGTCAACAGCGAACCTGGTGCGAAAATCACATTTTATGCAAATCGCCAGAATGTAGAGTTGCTGTATTTTCTTCTCGACTGCACGGGTATGAAGACATATTGACAAGATCAGTCAACAGAAGCACCGATGGTTTAAGCTGAGTTTGTTGTGGAGGTAACATTTTGCTGAAGGACCGCTGGTAAGGTGGCAAGTGGCCTGTGCTTTTCAAACCAATACTTCGAGTCTACAGCGTATCAAACTGATCTACCTAAACACACTGCTGATGTGATAATGATATAGGCTATGGAGGTGAAGGTAACACGGGGAGTGGTAGGTCAATTTAGTGAAATTCCACACAATACCTACAAACTGGAACTCCTCAAATAATCCACCTCGTCGGTGACCAAAGATGACTTACGTCGCAAAACTTACAGAAGGTTCTTTTCACAATAGGCAGTATTAACGCACTTTTGTTTGATATAAACACCACTCGATTCCACATTTTGTGTTCAACACAACATCTCGTCACTTGCTTAATATAACGACAACAGACTAGCAAATGTAGTCGTGTGATAATATCTGCAATTTCATTGCAAACGTTGAACCTTCCAACTGACGGTAACCAAACCCTTAAAAATAAGCGTGACTAACTATTTCATATTAATAGTCGATAGCTTTTATACTGGCAAATTACTTCCAATAAACTCCAACGCGCATGTCCATTTTAATTACGTTTGCTTATGACTGACACTGTATCTCAAGAAGTGGTTAAGCTTAACGGCACACCGGAAAACCCGCCTAAGTAGGAA
The DNA here is from genome assembly GCA_013368495.1 of Paragonimus heterotremus. Lineage (NCBI taxonomy): Eukaryota > Metazoa > Platyhelminthes > Trematoda > Plagiorchiida > Troglotrematidae > Paragonimus > Paragonimus heterotremus. The sequence goes on from LUCH01000147.1 coordinate 189,517, forward strand.
GGAGGTTTAGTCGTATTTTGCCTGATGTACTTTCCATACCATGAAACCATGTTCAAAATGGTTGTCCATAAATCAAGAATTGAGCATTATCGATAGCGGTAGCCTGAACAATACAATGAGGGTGTAAACAGTCTCGATGAGTAATGTGAATGCATTAAAAATTCCTGGTCCTTTGTAAACAAACAAAATGACCTTTTTATAGATTACAAAGTAGTCTTGATGCTACAATAAATTTTATTTTGTACTTATGATTTGAAGGAAAGCAACAGTATAAGTTGTTTCCAAGGCCACTGTCTGTGGTTCAGAATTCACATAAGTGGGCATGTCAATAACTTCCACTCTTGAGTATCATGGAAACTGACAGCTCAACAGATTAGGCAAGTAAGCCGTGAGCTGTGTCTGGGGGATAACACCCATGTGCTAGATTAGTAGTCACATGAGTCACAGCAAGTCCCGTCTCCTCCTAAAAATGGTTGTATTGATATAAGTCGGAGGCGTCATTCCGAAACTCCATTGATTTTGGCCAGCGATCGATCATTCCAAGTCTATAATGAGACTCGCAGTTCGTTTTGAAACTCACGCTCAGGGAATGGACGCTGTTAAAAACATGGGCCAATAACTTCAACCATAGGATGTGGCACAACCAGTCATTGCTTCTGACAATATATCTATTGAGAGCACGTTTTGAGATATTCACTGACATCCCTTAAATGTTATGCTGAGATAAATATTATAGGACATGTAAACCCACAACCAACATATTAACATTCTGCATATTCACTCGTACCACACTTCTACGATTCAGACTGACCTGTATCGTATAAACCCTTTAGTGCAAGTGTACATGGCTGTATATTGGAGTATTCACGCTGCAAGCTCGACAAATTTTCCCGCTAAAACTCTTCCATTCAGTACACGAAAGCAATGAAGTCATGCACGGAGTATACATAATCAAGCTTATTCACATTAGATTCAGCGTAAAACAAAGACGACAATATATGTGACACATGTAGATCTTTAGCAAGGTCCTAGCTAGAACCACACTAGAGCCAAGTCTTCAGTATAGTGTACTCACGTCTGAGCTTAGTAAAACAAAACATCGACAGGCTAAATTCGAATACTGATGAAATATTAGACAGTTACTCAATCAAAACGTTGCCGCGACGTTTACATGAGCTAATACTGTACACGTAAACCTTTCACTGGCTTTATTTTGAAAAACTCCTCACAATGAAGGTTTTAGTGTATGACTGTACTCGTTATGCGTCCCTGTTGTTATCTGGATCGTGAACCCGACTCCAGTCATTAGTCACCCTGTTGAGTAGCAGTCTACAGATCTCATAATCGATAAAAACGGCAGGCACAAACGTTCCGATTTTCGAATATGTTTCTGGTCTTTAACTGTCGATTTTCGTCGGTTACCAATAACCATGTTTAATCACTACTGTTTAGCACATTTTTGTCTGGTTTAGTCAGATTTGGCTATTTAGTAGGTTCACAGTAAATGCATGCATATGTGGTATGTGTCTGTGTTTAGTCGTGATTGGCAATCATATGCCATATACATCAAATGAACATGTCCAACCAGTAAGTGAGTACAAAATCTTGTTTTGGTCAACATACTCCTCTGTCTCTGAACAATGTTGCAAACAGTGAACTGAGTGTTATAATAGTCACAATGGCCAAACTGTTAGTTTCAGAGGAGATGTAAGCCACAAGATCGGTGCCGGAAACTCCACCGTCTAAAATGGTGAACGATTTTTAAAAGTGGTGATAACCACCAGATAACTTGTGATCGTATACAAACATTTGATTTCTGTGCCAAAAAGTGATTTCGGAATGCTAGATTATGATAGAAATTCGTCCACTATTTTTCTATCGGAAACCGCTTGCTAGGTGTGTTCACATTGCTCAACCCTCTTCAGACAACCATAACTGTTCTGGCATTCCCAAGCTGTTGAACAAATCTTCAGCTGCTTAAAGGTGGCTTTTCGTGTAACATGTCACCAATATGCTGTCATGTTATCACTTACCCACGGATCAAAACAAATCTTTTGTCATACATTCTGTGCACCCAGTTACAACCAAATAAAATGTATCAAGCCTAAATAAGAGATACCAACAAACAGTTTAATAACGTTGGGTCTCGAAATGTGCACACTGATAGAAGTAAATCCTTTTCGAATAGCTTGCAATGAGTCCGGTTATTTGGTTTTATGTACATCAAACAAGCAACATACACAGCCTAGCCAACTCTACTGCATTTGCTTTTGTGTGCACTCGATTAGTCAATGAAACCTTAGTATCAACAGATAATTTCCAAATGTGTCAAGTATGCAAATGCTTAGTTTATATTTATTACATGTTTTGATGTAAATGCGTTTGTCAGAGGATTTATGTCACCAGCGATAGCTGATAAATGGGCATCCTCAAAAGACACTTATCATAGACTCTACTACTTAGGCAGTTCAAATTTACACGTAACTATGCCATCTGTTTGGCCGCTAAAGTTATGTTGGTCTCAACTTGTTAATGAAAGACGTTGTATTCGGTTATCCACAGTTGGTGGTCGGCAATTCAACATCCGACTAAAAGAGAGGGGGGCTTGCCACGCATTCAAGAAATAATCTGCTACCAGAAGACAAGGATGGTGACCTAAACCACGTTCACCAGTCTGTTCAGTTTGCTTCGAAGTGTATGTATTACTTGGTTGTGAGCTCCATCTACCCACCAGCGGGTTCGAGTTTTGTAAACCGACTAATGATCAGTGTGCTTGTTCTGCCAATGGACATTTCCGGGGAATAAGTCTCTGAGGTGTAGAACGCAGATCGAGTGAAAATCAAAATTTATCAGAGAATGTCCAAGACTTCGCAGATACGCTCTCCAGGGTAACCTAGTTGTAAATAACGCAACAGAAACCAACACCCGCGAACAACCATAGGAACAGATCACATGCGATGAACGGGTTATAGTCACAAATACCATAAACTCTTTGATTGCAACATTTTGTTCATTACTGGCGACAGTTCATTTTTGGTTCCGATCTAACTATGATTCACAGAAACCTATTAAACTAACGCGAAGGGTCTTCAACCCGTCTGTCCTAGTTCTCTATCGCACTTAGTCCAAACATTTTTGATGCAAATTTTGACTAAACCTTCCACTTTTGCAGTTAGAAAAAAAACTAAGAAAGACGCAGTAAACTTCAAACGTATGTTACAAATCCACTGATTAATTGAGGTATCATTGTAAAGGTTCCGAATTTCTGTCAATCGTGGGACATTTATCGTAATCATACCATAATAATAGCATAAATTTTCAAAAATGTTGTTCAGTAACATATGAATTTGAATTCATTCGCGATTCTAATTCCCGACACTACTACTTACGTACAAGTTCATTCTATATCAGTGATGAGTAGTGTTTAATCGACATCAGCCGAAAATCCCCCAATAAGTGGCTTTAATTAATTTACCGCTCAACAAGTTTAATACTTTCTTTGACTCCATGCCGAGAAAAGGTTTTATTCACTGGGTCATCGAATTATGTTAACAGGACAGTTAGTGCATCTATGCTTGAGGCATTAATTTCAAGTAGGTATAATTCAGTCCGCATAAGATGAGTCGGTCATGCCCAGTGTGAGGTCAATGGAGCAACGGTTGAAACGAAACTCGACTTACGTGTTGTACTGTTCTAAAATGGTCAATTTGGTCACACTAATGAAACAAAAATAAGTCGAGAAATAACAAAAAGGCACCAATTTGTCGATGGCATCAATGAACAGACTGTGAATAAGCGACTTGTGCTTGTATGAGGCAACACATTCTGAACAACTTTTGGGCATATAGAGGACACAGTAAATAAACTGCAGTAAATATGAATGTGTTAGGAAACAATACCACTATGGTCCAAATAAATGGTCACTGAAACCATGTTAGGATTATCTAACTAAACATAGGTTCAACTTCAACAAAGAATATACTTTCATCCCAGTAGTTCCTGAACGCCGACAGCGTTTTCCAAGGATCAGTCTCTGGTTAGCGGTTGTTCATTTATGTTGTTCTTTAGTTATCAAGCAGTCGTAAATGTTTTGCTGGTGCTCCAGGTCAATGTCACAAAACGCTGGCGTATTTTCAAACGTAGGTGAAAGATTGGAAACGTACAAACGGCTTTAAACTGCCTGTCCCAATAATTCATGAGAAACCTAATTGTCAGTTAACGGTAATGATTACCTAGTTATGGATATTCGCAAATGGGCTACCGTGGCAATGGTAAGCAAGCGATATAAACATGTAAAGGAAACTTATGTATCCCACTAAAAGATGAGTTGAATCTGTCGAATATCTGTGTGATCAGTGCTTGAAATCACCAGTGACAGAAGTTGTGAAACATTCCGTCCTGAAGTCTACCCTCTTCTGTTCCACTTTATACTATATTCGCGATTGCGAACGAATCCAAGGACTTGTAGTCCTAATTTTATGTATGAATTTTTACATATTCACAGTGTTCGTAAACGGCTATTGCATTTTCGGAAATATCCTAAGTTAAAAAGACTGACGGGGTTAGGACATCAGGGACACCTTGGAGAAACCCAAATTCTCACTTACTAAATAATCCACTTCCACGGATCAACCACTGATTGACTTTCACCCATTAAACGAAGGTTGACTGAAACTGGTTTACTCAGTAGGTATACTACCGTTTTACCCTCAGTTCTGTTCATTGTGGTACATACAGCACAGACCAATTCAACATGTTACTAAAAGTACATATCTGAACACACGTTGGCTCAGTGTCTGCCAGTACTGCCTCTGAAATGATTAAACATCGGCAACTTCGCTAACATTTACGTGCGTTCACTTCCAGTCTATAAATAATTTCTCAACAACTGTTTTCTCGCTAGGGAGAGAGATGAGCAAGCACAAACAAAAGTTCTTCTGTATAATGTAGCAACCTGTCATAGCAGTGGCTTTCATACACATTTGCGTAAGCTACGGGGCTACCTCTTATCTTTATGTTGTAACTTGCTATGCGGCCTACGAGCGCGTAAAACAGACAACGGAATAACGGTTAGTGGAACGGTAGATAACGGAACGACGTTCAACGGTTCTGAACGACGGACTACGAAATATGCAAGATTAATACGAATCTTCCCGGCCTACCCAACCAATTGAGGCTAACGAACGGACACAGAGAAAGGACTGGCCTCCAGACACAGCTACTTTATGTCACTCAATCCGAAGACAAGACGGTCACAAAGCAGACCACACTTAAAGGGTTTGTGACCAATGAGAAAACAAGGACAGACATTACCTTGACGTCCCAATTAAAAGTACGTGCGTGTATGCGAGGCGCCAGACATTGGCATAAAGGTTGGGA